>NW_020769399.1:1491173-1501917 GCF_900518735.1 Pseudonaja textilis | reverse complement strand
AAAGAAAGAAAGAAAGAAAGAAAGAAAGAAAGAAAGAAAGAAAGAAATAGATACAGGGGTAGAGAGATATTAGGACTGATGTCTAGTTTGGGAGGGTGGGGGGGAGGAAGGAAGGAAAGAGAAAGAAGGAGAGAGGGAAAGAAGGAAGGAAAGAAAGAAAAAAGAAAGAGAAAAAAGATATAGGGGAAGAGAGAGAGTTTAGGACTGAAGTCTAGTTGTAGAGGGAGGGAGGGAAGAAAGGAAGGAAAGAAGGGAAGAGACAGAAAGAGAAAGAAAACAAGAAGGAAGGAAAGGAAGGAAGGAAGAGAAGGGAAGGCAGGAAGAGAAAGAAAAGTGAAAGAGGGAAGAAAAAGAAAGAGTAAGAGAGAAAAAGAGAAAGAAAGACAAAAATAACTAGAAAATTCTTAGGCACCAAAGGGCAGGACAAGAAGTAAGATGTAAGATGTTGAGTCAACAGAAACAATGCAGAGAAGAGCAACAAAGATGATAAGAATTCTGGAGGCTAAAGCATGCAATGTGTGAACTGGGTGTGTCTAGTCCAACGAAGAGAAAAATTGGGAGTGACATAACATCAGTCTTCCAATCTTTGAGGGGCTGTCACAGAGAACGGGAGTCAATCTATTCTCCAAAGCACCAGAAGGCAGGACAAGAAGCATCAGATGGAAACTTTTCAGAGAGGGATCCAAATTCCTGACAGTGAGAATAATAAAATCAGTGAAATGTTACTAGATATAAAGATATTTTAAATGAAAAGGGTGAGCTCAAAACAAAACAAGAATTCAGTGAATAAGGATTAGATCTATAATGGTATTCATACATGCAGACACAAAGAAGGTATGAAAAAGATATTGAAGATGAAGGGATTGAGAAAGAGTTGACAGAATTGGATAAAATACTAATTCGAGCAGAGGATAAATTGATTAAAAAACTATACTGTTATCTGTTGAGTGTCAAGCTGGAAGAAGAACAAGTTAAAGAAACAATGATTGCATGGGCAAATTTTTTTGGACGTGCTATTGAATTGGATAAGTGGCAGAAATTATGGGATAGGAATGATAAACCGACAATATCAACAGCATATATGGATAATTTGTCTAAGATGTTTTATAGATGGCACTTATCGCCAGCAAGCCTAGAGAAAATGTTTAAAGATAAATCAATGAAATGTTGGAAATAGGTACGATTAAATGGGGACAATAGGACAGGGACGGAAGGCACGATGGTGCTCTTATGCACACCCCTTACAGACCTCTTAGGAATGAGGTAAGGTCAATAGTGGATCGTTTGAGGTTAAAGGAGTGGGGGTTTGAGGATGTAACTACAGAGTCAGGTAGTGCATTCCAGGCATTGACCACTCTGTGGCTGAAGTCGTACTTTCTGCAATCAACTTTGGAGTGGTTAACATTGAGTTTGTATCTGTTGCGTTGCTCTTGTATTGTTGCGGTTGAAGCTGAAGTAGTCATTGACTGGTAGGACATTGTAGCAGATAATTTTGTGTACTACGCTTAAGTCGAACTGTAGGCGACGTAGTTCAAGATTGTCCAAGCCCAAAATTTCAAGTCTGGTGATATAGGGTATTCTGTTGCAAGCAGAGGAGTGTAGTACTCTTCTTGTGAAATACTTCTGGACTTGCTCAATTGTATTAATATCCAATATGCAATGGGGATTCCAGACAGATGAGCTATATTTGAGTATTGGTCTAGCAAAAGTTGTGTATGCCCTAGTTAGCAATTCAACATTTCCAGCTTCGGAAGATTAGATTTACAACTCTTAATGCCTTTTTGACAATGCTGATACAGTGAGCTCTGGCGCTTAGATCATTAGATATGAGAACTCCAAGGTGCTTGACAGATTGATGACAGAATGTCATCAAATGCCAGGAACATATTATCATATGTGGTGGACTTGCACAGAGGCTAAAAGGTATTGGACTAAAATACATACATGTTAGAAAAAATGATTAAACAACATATAGATTTGAAGCCTGAAATATTCCTATTAGGAATGGTACCAGAAAGTTATAGTAAAGAAAAGATTTACTTAATTATACCTGTTTCAACAGCGGCTAGAATTGTATTTGCCCAAAATTGGAAGAGTGATAAAATACCAACAGAGGGGAAAATAATTGAAAATATATTTGAATGTGCAGAAATGAATAGATTGACACTAGAAATCACAGAAAAAGAAGAAACTGAATATTATATGGTATGGGATCTGTTCTATCAATGGATAGAAAATAGAACAAATTAAAAGAGATTTGATGTATTCATAGACTTAGAGAATTAGAGAAATTAATGTAATAGATATATTTGATACTATTATTTACACGGGAATGTGATTATTGTTGTATTGTTAGATTTGATAAGAAGAACATTATTTATAATGGTTAAATAATTGAAATATGTACCTAATTGACATACGATTGAAATAGAATAGATTTGTGGTATATAAAAAAACAAGAAAAAAAATCCTGACAGTGAGAATAATAAAATCAGTGAAAGGGCTTGCCTTCAGAAGTTGTGGGTGCTCCATTAGTGGAGGTTTTCAAGAAGATTGGTCTGAAATGGTATAGGATCTTCCACCATTGGGTTGAACTAGAAGACCTCAAAGGTCCCTTCCAACTCTGGATTATTCTGTCGTGATTCTGTAGTTCTTAGCACAATAAAAATCAACTCTGTGTCACTGTTGATAAGGTGGCTATTCCACAGTGTTGCTGTTTGACGAATGTAACTATTCCTTCTTCTCTCCCTTGTAGGTTCCGTTCTATTGTTTATCCCTTTAAACCGAAACTTACCGTATGGATAGCACTTATGTTGATAGCCATCATCTGGGTCCTGGCTATTGTCATCATGTGCCCCTCTGCTGTTATGCTGAAGCTAATAGAAGAAAAACATTTCCAGGTCATTCTTGGAGAGGACAACCAAACCCGTCCCATCTACTGGTGCCGGGAAGACTGGCCCAATGAGGACATGAAGAAGATCTACACCACTGTCCTCTTCGCCAACATCTACTTGGCTCCCCTGTCACTCATCGTCATCATGTATGCTCGGATAGGGATTACGCTCTGCAACACAGTGCTTGCCTCTGGGAAGCAAGGCCACGAGCGCCACTCCATATACAAGAAGAAGTTGAAGGTCATCAAGATGTTGATCATCGTGGCTCTATTATTTATCCTCTCCTGGTTGCCCCTGTGGACCTTGGCCATGCTGTCCGATTATGCAGAACTGGACGAAACACAGTATAAGATCATCAATATCTACGTCTACCCCTTTGCCCATTGGTTGGCCTTCTTCAACAGTAGCGTCAACCCAATCATCTACGGCTTCTTCAACAAGAACTTCCGTCAAGGCTTCCAAGCTGCTTTCCACCTGCACCTCTGCACTGGGGAGGAGATACCTCGGGAAATGTATTCTCAACGGGCCCAAAGCAATGCGGTTTTGCCAGCCACCATTCCCCAGCAGATAGACCATGATCTATCCTCGTGTGTTGCCGGGCGGTCCACTCAAAAGGGCAACTGGGTGGACAAGACGCAGGTTCTGGTGTTGGAGAATGTAAAACATGCTTCAAACAACAATGACGCTAAACAAGACTTTCTTTGAACTACCTCAGCTGCTGGATGGACGTCCCGATTCAAGGTTTCTCAACATTGGCAACTTTCAGTTTGGTGGACTTCAACTCCCAGAATTCTCCAAGCTGGCTGGGGAATTCTGGGAGCTGAAGTTCACACATCTTAAAGTTGCCAAGGTTGAGGAAATGTGGCCCTTAATGGATGCATCAGTCATGACATTCAAGCCCACCTATGGGGAAAAGAAAAATAAGACTGGTGTTTTGAGATCTTCTAGCTGTATTGAATCATTTCTGTCTCCTACAGGTAGTCCTTGACTTACAACCATTCATTTAATGGCAATTCAGAGCTACAACAGCACAGAACAAAGGGACTTGCCACCAGTCCTCACAAGTTTGACTATCAGAGCTCTCCCCATCCCCCTCACACAAGTCACATGATCAAAATTTGGAAACTTGGCAACTGATTGCCATTTGTGACCTTTCTGGCTTGTTTCAGACAAGTGAAGTCAAGGAGGGAAGCCAGATTCTCTTAACAACCATGGTGTCTCCCTTAATGACCATAGCAAAATAGGTCATGAAATTGGGCACAACTCATTTAACAAACAATGTCACTTAGCAACAAACTTTCCAGTTCTCGTTGTGGTTGTAAATTGAGGACTACCTGAGGTTGATTTATTAGAATTTTGAGGGAAAGTATTTTTCCAAGATCCGTAAGAATTAGGAGAGATTGTGTCATTTCTCTCTATATATAATGTTTGGACTAACCCACGGAAGAAGTCTCAAAGTGCTATTGGTGGATCCTTACAGGACGCGGTCAGTTGCCATATACTGTATATAGAGTATTTTTTTAAAGAAGAAAACCATTTTTTCAAGAGATGTTTATACCTGAAGAGTCGGAGATCATCACTTTCCATTCAAGAGTTCACATAACTCTGGGTCTCTATCAAAATATAAATTCTTAGATATAAAGAGTAAATCAGAGGTGGTATTCAACAGGTTCTGACCAGTTTTGGAGAACCGGTAGCGGAAATTTTGAGCAGTTCAGAGAACCAGCAAATACTACCGCTGACTGGAGATTTTACAGTATCCTTCCCTGCCAAGCCACACCCAGAGAACTGGTAGTAAAAAAAAAAATGAATCTCACCACTGGAGTAAATCCATTCCAGCATCTAATAGCCATAAATTACAGCAGAGATGGGGGAATTATGGCCCTTTTATGACTTGTCATAAAGGGAACATAGTTCCCTACCCCTGACTTAAAGGATGGTACATAAACATTTAGTTTCCTGTGAGCTTTCCCTTAAAGGAAAGTGGGCTTAAAACTTACACAGGTTTTTATGCATTAAAAATTATGTCTGCTTTTCTTTATTTTAAGAGGGGAAGTGAGCAGCTCTCATGATTCCTTGAGAATAAGGTTCAATAATTAAGGGATGAGAGGTGTTACCTCAAAGTCCTTCTTTTTGCTCTTTTAGGTGACTGATACAATGTTTTCCCCAAAATAAGACCAGGTCTTATATTAATTTTGGTTCCCAAAGTTGCATTAGGGCTTATTTTCTGCTTAGGTCTTATTTTCGGGGGGAATACGGTACTAAAATGCATCAGCCTGACTGACAGTCTTAACTGGGGCTTATTTTTGAAGTAGGGCTTGTATAATGAGCATCCTGAAAAATCATGCTAGGGTTTATTTTCCAGTTGGGTCTTATTTTCAGGAAAACATGGTAGCACCCCTCTGAATATTTTCTTTACTACTCTAGAAGAGTGACCCCCCCAACCTTTTGGGAACCAGGGACCAGTTCCATGGGGTGGGGTTCCATGGAGCGGAGGGTGCTACCTTCATCCTGTGGATGGGGCGTTACCTGTCTGTACAGCCCGATTTCTGGTATGCTGTGGCCCGTGGCTGGTTCACAGACCAGGGGTTGGGGATCCTGCTCTATGCTTGATCGGGTAGAGGTTGAAGTCAAAACACTTTTGACTGGAGCATTTTAGTTTTATTAAACTGTCTTCTCCAATTCAATCCCTCCTGGTTCCATTGGGCGGTAATCAGAGGTGGTATTCATCCGGTTCTGACCAGTTCTGGAGAACTGGTAGCAGAAATTTTGAGTAGTTCAGAGAACCGGAAAATGCCACCTCTGACTGGCCCCACCAACTCCACCTATTCTCTGCCTCCCGAGTCCCAGCTGATTGGCTGGATCTTCTTTGATTGAATTGCACAGGAGAACAGAGCTGAAAAGCAGGTTAGTGGGGTGGAGAGGGAATGGGAATTTTGCAGTATCCTTTCCCTGCCACGCCCACCAAGTCACACCCACCAAGCCAAGCCACACCCACAGAACTGGTAGTAACATTTTTTGAATCCCACCACTGGCTGTAACTTCCATCTGAGAGTATCAGGGACTGGGGAGCCCATCCTCAAGGGAACTGCAACCCCATATGCTCAAAGACAGCGTGCTTTATTTATATATACGTGTACACTTTCACCTTGAAATGTAAAATAAGCTTCCATTCGCCTGCTTGCCAATGGCCAACAAAACACTTGCTTCTAACCACCATGGCAATTTATTTGGATATGTTACAAAACACGGTAAAACCAGATGAGTGAATTTCAGCCAGTCCTTCTCTCTCTCAGCCCAAATCATCTCACGGGATTATTCTTGTAGGGAAAATAGGAAGAGGATGGAGGAGTAGGAAGGAGTTAAAGAAAGAGCATTAGGAAGATAAAAGATACGATGAATGGTTGCAGGAACTGTTTATTCTCCAAAGCCCCTGAGGGCAGGACAAGAAGCAATGGATGGAAACTAATCAAGGAGAGAAGCAACCCAGAATAAGGAAGAATTTCCGTCAGTGGAACTACTTGCCTCCAGAAGTAAATGCTCCAGCACTGGAAGTTTTTAAGAAGAGATTGGATAACCATTTTTAAAATATAAATTTTATTTGGGTTTTCACAAAAACATAATACCAATAAAACATCTTTTTTTGAGAATAGCATGGTCCCGGGTTATCACTTCTTCATACAGACACAAACTCAATTTCATATTCATCTTTGTGTTCTATTCCATATCTTATTACTGTTTTAATATTTTCTCCATAGTTTTTCCCCTCCCTTGGTTTTCTCCACTTTATTTTTAATTATCTATCTAAATTCAGTTATCTATCTTTTTCTAACTTTCAATGTCTTTCCAATCATTATGTTTATACTTTTGTCTGTCCTGTTTCAATTTCAACTGAAGAGATTGGATAACCATTTGTCTGAAATGTACATAGAATTTCCTGCTAGAACAAGGGGTTGGACTAAAAGACCTCCAGGGTGCCTTCCAACTGTTATTCCGTATTCTATGTCTAGTCTAATGAAAAATGGACTCGGGCAAAATGATAGCCAGTCTTCCAATATTTAAGGGAATGTCACAGAGAAGAGAGGGTTGATCTTTTATCCAAAGCACCTGAGGGCAATACAAGAAGTCATGGAAACTAATCAAGGAGAGAAGCAACCTGGACTAAGGAGGAATTTCCTGATAGTAAGAACAATTAATTAGTGGAGCGACTTTCCTTCAGAATTTGTGGGTACTCCATCGCTGGAGTTTTTAAAGAAGAGACTGGACAGCCATTTGTCTGGACTGGTATAGGGTCTCCAGCTGATACAGGGGGTTAGACTAGAAGACCTTCAAGGTCCCTTCAACTCTATTGTTCTGTATTCTGTTAAGTACCTTTCAGATAGGTGAAAGGAGAACAGAACAATAAGGCATTTGTTAAACGGAGCAGACTTTTATTAAAGTTTATTTGCAACTTCTGGGCACAGGAAAAATGGCACACTCTGGAAGAACCTGATTTGAAACTTTAAATAATCTGCGGGAGTGCACTCTGAGATTGATTATGATAACAGATAATCAGAATTGGAAGGGACGTTGTTGGTCACCTAGTCCAACTCCCTGACCCCCGCCCAAGTGGGAGACCCTACCCCAGCGGTGGGTAACCTTTTTGGGCTCCTGTGCCAAAAATTGTGTGCATGCTTGCGCTCTCATGCTCACATGCCAGCACCCAGAAGGCAATGCTCATGGCCCCACACACCCCGTGCGCATGCATGTGCAACCCCCACACACACCGCCGCCCCCTTACCTGTACTGTGCCTCCCAGCTGATTTTCAGTCCATTTGAGTTCTTTTCGGCCTCCCAAAGGCTTGAGGGAAGCCTCTGCAGCCTTTGCAGGCCAAAAAAATGGGCCTGTTTTGTCACTTCTGGTATTTCCAGAAATACAAGAAGTGACAAAATGGGCCTATTTTTCGGCCTCCAAAGGCTGCAGAGGCTTCCTTCAAGCCTTTGGGAGGCCGAAAAAGGCCTGAAAATCAACTGGGAGGCACGCACATGCGCAGTGCAGGTAAGTTTGCCTGGGGCTCGCATGCCCACACAAATGGCTCTGTGTGCCACCTGTGGCACCCGTGCCATAGGTTCCCCATCACAGCCCTACACCATTTCTGACAGATGGGAGTCCAATCTCTTCTTGAAAGTCTCAAGTGATGGCGCTCCCACAACTTCTGAGGGCAACTTCTGTTCCGTCGGTTGATTGCTCTCACTGTCAGAAAGTTTCTCCTTATTTTCAGATTGGTTGTTTTCTTGCAGACATTTCATTACCCAATTAGGTAACATCATCACTGCCTAGCGCTCTTTCTAGAGCCTTAACATCCTTTTTTATAATGTGTGACCAAAACTGGATGCAGTATTCTAGGTGTGGTCTTGCTAAGGACTTTATAAAGTGGTATTAGTACCTCACTTGATCTTGATTGTATCCCTCTGTTAATGCAATTTAGGATTGCGTTGGCTTTTTTTCGCCTGCTGCTGCACATTATTGGCTCATATTTAACTGGTTGTCCACTAAGACTCCAAGATCCCTCTCACAGTTACTGCTATTAAGCCAGGTTTCACCCAGTCTACCTCCAAAGTCCTTCCCAACACTTGTGTTATCCTGGGTTGTATTTCCTTCTGCTTCACATTACAATTGGCACGGTAGGTCAAGAGAATTGGAGTCGGGTTGGGTGGTTGGTGCATCAGCAGAAGCAACAAACGGATCGTAATCATGGGTTTCATCTCAAACTCACTTTACTGAATGGTGAGTGAAACATCTCCCAGCATGCTCTACTTTTGGGGATTGTACAGTTTTGAGCCATGTTGGAGTACAACAACACCAACTTTCCATAAACAAATAAAACAATTGCTTGCAATCTTATTATCATAGCAGTGAGTTGGTCTTTCTTAATTTGCTTCTGGACTGGTTGGCAACAAAAAAGGGTAAGGTTTTACCACAGTGAATACCACTCTTCATTGGCTGTTTACTGAATTTCTCTATCGCTTGATTGTGTATTTTTAAAGGCTACAAATTCATCAGGAGGACAAGGGCTCATTGTGCCATTTTAAATGATTAAATTGAACTTGGTTAAACAAGAACCTGCACAGCCAATGTTCTTACCATAAGATTATCATACAATCCGTACAATACGATCCACACAATAAAATTAAGTGCTATTAAATTTTGTCTACAATACGAGACGTGATAAAGCTAAAAACGCTATTAGGTTTTTGGCTGCAAAGATGCATTTTTAAAAAAAACAAGGAGAGGGTTGCTTCAGAAAATCCCAAATGAGTCCTTTATAGATACTAGTAATCCTCAAATTAAGACCATTCCTTCAAAGTTACAGCATATTTCACACCACTGTCATAAATATGACTCAGTTGCCAAGCATCTGAATTTTGATCACACGTGACCATGGAGATGCTGCAACCAAGGGCAAGTGTGAAAATTATATGATCATTTTTTTCAATGTTGTTGTAACTTTGAATGGTCACTAAATGGACAGTTGTAAGTCAGGACAACCTGTATATTAAGAATATTGGAAAGTAGCTAGAAAAGATAATAGGGAAGCACATAGATTTTAAACCTGAACTGTTTTGATTAGGTATAATATCAGAAAAATTAGATAAGAAAAGTATATATTTAATATTACATGTCATGACAGCAGTGAGGATTATCTTCTCACAACATTGGAAAATGAAGAAACACCATAACATGAAGAGATAATTAAGAAGTTGCTAGACTGTGCAGAAATAGACAGATTGACATAGAAAATTAAACAGAAAGAAGATACAGAATTCTATCAAACGTGGGATCTATCTATCAGTGGTCGGAAAAAAAGGGTTGGAGATTAAGAATGGAATCAGTATTGTTAAGCAAATTAAATACCCAGACAACACGATGTTTATTAAGCTCTAAGAAAAGTAATTGGCTTAAAAAAAAACCAATAAAATGTAATTTAAAAAAAGAATAAAATAAAAGAATAAAATAAAATAGAAGAATATTGGAAAGTGGCCTGTTTAGCATTGGAAAAAATGCCGAATATATACATCTACATATAAAACTATGTATATAAAAGCCAAGTACCACACACTCATCACAAAATCTCCAGAACCGTAAAACCACGTATGATCCTCTTGGCTTCTAGGTGTTCGCTCGCTTTTTCTAAATGACCATCAGATCATTAGTATTTCTTATACAGCAATTAACACACCCTGATGCTAAGGAGTTAGACATTCTACTCCCCCACCCTACCTGAAAAGAATTCTGTTCCATCTGCTAGTTGTCTCACATTCTGTTACCTCAGTTCAAACTGGCAGTCGTTCCACTTATTCACTCAAAAGTGGTCTGGGGCTCCTTACAGTACTAAACGTCAGTACCTCACCAAAATGTCTACGCAATCCACCTATAGAACTGCTTCCAGCCTCAAGGCAGTGGGAGCGATATTACCTTATGTATTTCATTCACCGACCACCACTGAGCCAACGGATTGTGAACTGAATTTCTCCTGCATAGCCCGATCACAAAGTTTTGTCATGAAGCACGGGTATCCAGCTAGTATACCAGAGGTAGTATTCAGCAGGTTCTGACAAGTTCTGGAGAACCGGTATGGGGAAAGTTTGAGTAGTTCAGAGAATTGGCCAATCTCACCTCTGACTGGCCCCGTCCACAACTATTCTCTGCCTCCCGAGTCCCAGCTAATTGGCTGGGTCTCCTTTGGTAGCCCTGCACAGGAGAACGGAGCTGGAAAGCAGGCTAGTAGGGTGGGAAGGAAAGGGGATTTTGCAGTATCCTTCCCCTGCCATGCCCACCAAGCCATGCCCACAGAACCGATAGTAAAAAA
>NW_020769399.1:1469874-1490773 GCF_900518735.1 Pseudonaja textilis | reverse complement strand
TGATCTTGTGGGTTTATTGGCACAATTTGCTTGGCTTGAGATTAAAGCAGGCAACTAGATAGATACATCTTCCTATTTTTCTCCCAACTTGCAATTTTCGTGCCATGCAAAACCAGCGTTCTCCATTCTTTCGGAGAGCCACAATTATTCCAATGATTGCAAGATGGTTTAATTTGCAATGGAAATGTATCTTGATGGAAGAGATGGGAAAGACAAAAGCATTTAAAATAAAAAGCAAAAAACACCCAGAGAGGCAGAGCCTCTCTTGCTTTTCAGTCTGAAACTATCAATTCGGCTTCATTAAGCGGCTCACCCCTTTGGAAAGCAGGTGTGTTAATAGCATCACCAGGCTTGGGAGTCTATCTCTGGAGAGGGTTAATCTACCACGACCTCATTATCAATAATTTCAGAAGTAGATTCAGCCCGCATTAATCTTGGTCAAATACCAGTCAAATGAGCAATATGCATTTTCATGACCCTTCTGCTCGGGTAAATTACCAATGGTGTATTCTATCTCACAGTAGGGCTTAGCTTTTCTGAATCAGCACATGGAGAGGATTGTTAAACCTTCCTGGTTTTGTGTTGATGTACTTCTCACTTACATCTGGCTTTGTGGCTTTTTTTCTGGTGTCCCTTGTTTTTCAATAAATCTGTTGCTTCGGCGGAAATTTTTTTTTAAAAAGAATTGAAAATATGAAAAAGAAAAGAAGAGAAATAACTGTCAGAAGGAGGATGTTGTGTTGAAATTGTGCTCTCTAAACAGCAATAGCACTTACATACCTCCCTGTAGTGCTTTACAACACTCTGGGCACTTCACAAAGTCAGCATATTGCCCCCAAGAATCTGGGTCCCCATTTTACTGACCTCAGAAGGATGCAAGGTTGAGCCGGTCAGGATCGAACTTCTGGCAGTGGGCAGAGTTAGCCTGCAATACTACATTCTAACCACTGCGTCACCCCACTGCAACTGTGCTACTAACTGAACAGCTGTATCGATTCACTTAACAATTGTGGCAAGAAAGGCTATAAAATGGGGCAAAATTCACTTAACAAATATCTCACTTGGTAACATAACTTTTTGGGTCAATTCTGGTTGTAAAACAAGGACTACCTGTATTTGCCCATTGGCAAAACATAGAAATGAAATCATCTTGTTGTCCAACCAACTAAATAAGATGGGAGAAGACCATGTTGGACCTGAGAAGATCTTCAACGGAGTGGAAGATGGCACTTCAATTTTCTCTTCCCTCCAGCTCTTTATTTTATAAGCAACTAGCCGATAACCCAGCATTTCCTCTATTAGACGGGAAAATCCTGTCGTTGGGACTCATGTTGTTGGACTGTCTCTTGCACAATGTTGCAAGTCTTCTATTCTGCCACATGAGGGAGCCCCCTTGTGGAGTACTATGAAGCTGTTACCATGGCAAGTCCACCATGCTGTACAGTAGAAGCCATTTTAAGGCACACACACTCCAGGGGGTGTTGGGGTAACTTACTCCCCACAGTATTTGTTTCCAGTGGGTAATTCATCTGTGTACCAAGTTTGGTTGAAATTCCTCAAAGCGTTCCACAGTAATGCTGGAACAAACACACACACACATCTGTTAGATAGATAGATAGATAGATAGATAGATAGATAGATAGATAGATAGATAGATAGATAGATAGATAGATGAGGGAGAAAGAGAGAGAGAGAGAGAGAGAGAGAGCTGTTGAAGTGATAGGGAGAGTGCAGGATTGCAGGAGGTGAGTTGGGAAGCCTCTGCGCCTGCGCAAAGGGTGCGTTTGGTGCGCGCACATGCAAAGTGTGTGTATGTGTGTGCACAAAGCATGCTCACCAAGCCACGCACACTGAATTGGTGGTTCAGAATTTTTAAAACAGACCACTGGTGGTAGGATTGTGTGGAAGGGAGAAACTAGACTACACATAAACTGGTCTTGTGATTATTTTTTAGTGGTACTATCATTCTTGGGATTCAGTTAGATTTGTGCCTCAGGTGCCATTATGTGTTTATTGTATTGGTTTGTCGATTTCTTTTACCCTCTTGAGTTTCAACTGGCAAGATGGAAAAGCAATATCAGCCGAGGTAATAAATAAGGAATACATTAAAATAAAGATGAAAAACATCTGAACAAATATGTATAATTAATATATATGTGTATGTATATATATATTAAAAACTAGATGTCAAAACCTTGCAAGCTCTGTTATTATCTAGCATAGTAAGACTCCCTTTAGCGTAACCAATAACCGGTGATTTAAGTCAAGACACATTCAACGGAAGCATTCGCAGCCTCAGATTTTCACCCAAACTGTAATGACCTGGGGCATGGCACAAAGGCAACACAGTCAAATAAGCAAGAAGAGTCTCTTTATTATCTATAAGCACAGCAATATGCCTACCATCCCTGTCCTAATGTTTCCTTTTTATTCGTATCCATTTAACGTATTAATAATCACGTTTATACTTATATTTGTTATCTAATACATGCTTGACAAAATACATAAATAAAAATAAATAAATAATAACTCTCACAGTTCAAACGAAGAGACTCAATCCAGATTGCTTGATTTAATCAAACGCACATCCCCACATCCCTCAAGGGTCACATGTTAGAATCCGCATATCCTTCAAACCCACACCAAGAACCAGTTCCTCTATAAAACACTCTCTCTATGCCCCATTGTCTCTGTAGCTCCCCCCACCGGCAAATGTGGGAGTTCAAGAATCAGTCATTTCAGTGTGCAAAGATGTCTGACTACATATGTAGCGTTTATTCTTTATATACCATTTTTACAAGCACGGAAGAGTAATATAGATACATTGGAGAGTAGAAACCACATGGGTGAAACTTCCCAACCACATTGCTACAACCTCTGAACCAATCCTTAAGACTAGCGGTGATGTTAGTAAAATGAGATCACCTCTAAGTCCAGGATTTTCCACCTTCACCAAGATATACCTTCACCAAGGTAGCCCTTCGCCAAGATAAGGAATGAGATCATGCAATATCAAAAGAGGCCCCTATAGGTTTTAGACACTGCAGCATGCTGCTAGTGCCATCTATAGGACCTCAATAGCTACTACAACATGTCTTTGCTTTGGGGAATAAATAAATCCCTTTTCCTCACAATATGTCTGGATTTCATTAGGATTCGCTCCTGTGCAACCCAGCTCAGGTTGGAACCCAAATTATTCTTCTGATAGTCGTTAAGGAATGGTTCTAAATGGAGGACTACCTATCATTTCCCCCGATCAGCTGGGACTCGGGAGGCAGAGAAGAGATGGGGACACGGCCAGTCAGTGGTGGTGTTTGCCGGTTCACCAAACTACTCAAAATTTCCACTACCGGTTCTCCAGAACTGATCAGAACCTGCTGAAACCCACCTCTGGTAGAAGGTGTCCTGATTAAGTAGGGGGTTGGACTAGAAGACCTCCAAGGTCCCTTCCAACTCTGTTATTCTGTTATCTTGACCTGGAACTTTTAGAGAGGGGTTTAACATCTGTTTGCAGCAGGAACAACAAAAAAAAGCTACTTATCATGGATGTTTTTGCTTCTCGACCATTTTTCATTCTGCCTTAATGAACAATTGCACATTTGCAAAACAATGCAAAAGAGACTGTAAGGTGGCATCAACTTTTTGCATGATTAATGTCCATTCTCATTACTGAAAATCCTTTAGCCCAGTTCCCATGCCATTTGCATATTTGCGGCTTTCAAGATTTAATATTCAAACTGATTGCTGGCTGCATAAACAAAGGTGAATATTTGCAAAAGCGTCTATTATTCTCGGTGATCAATTTTGGCTGCAGATGGATGGCAAAAATAAAGTCATCAAACTCCATCAGATCTTTTCACTATAATTAAGCCTGGTTGCCAGAGGAGATTAAGTGTGTCACATTCACGTCTCAACTTCGCGCTTCTGAGGTCTGAGGGTGTGATTTCCTAATGAATTTGCATCTCTCCCAGGACGTTAGAATGAAATAGTTTGTGGCAATATTAAAATGGGGCCTTTAATTGTCCAATGGGAATGGTGGCAGGAAAGTCACATTTGCAGGTAATTGTTTTTAGGTGATCTGGAAATGAAGACGAGACTCTTCAGAGTTAGATGATGAGGAGAAGAATGAAGAAGACATGGAGTTTTCCAACCCAAGGAAGAGCCAAGAACTATGTCAGGATTCCGGCAGTTACCCCCGTTTAAATCATGAGTCTTGAGCCAAACTTCCAAAACTTCAAAAGGATTTATTGGGAGTTAACATGCCAGTACTGCCTGGGTGTAGCCAACTTTGAGACACATCATTCACTGCCACCCTTGACCCTGGTTATCCCCCATTCTTCTGGGTGTATCGTAATCCATATTCTCCAATGGGACACATCCATAGCCAAGAGTCATCAATCATGCTCTCCAGTTAGAATTTTGCACAGCAGAAGCTTCGGTCACCTAGTTACTATCTTTGAAAACATTTATGGAATGCACTTTCAGTTTGCAAGCTGCCACATTGCACCCACTCCCTTTCTGTTGGCAACTCTAAAAAGACCATAGAAATATTTTATGAGTTGACAAACTATTGCCCACGGGCTAAATGACTTAGAGCTGTGGTTCTCAACCTGTGCTCTGTGGACCACTGAGGGGCTGTGATGTTGCCATAGGACAGGGGTGTCAAACTCAAGGCCCGTGGGCCGAATCCAGCCTGTGGGGTGCTTAGATCTGGCCTATGGGACCACTCTGGAAATAGTGAAAGACTGGCCCGCAGTGCCAGTGGTGGGTTTCAACAATATTCCCTACTGGTTCGATGTGAGTACACGCTTTGCATGCGCATGCGCACAGCATTTGCAACTCACCTTCTGCTGAAAGCCCTGCATGTAAAACAGGTGGCACATGGCAATTGGCTGTGCTGTGTGAAGCAGCTGAGGTTGAAAAGCAGGAAATAAAGATCAGTAAACAGCTGGGTGAGTGGGAGGGCCCAGCAGCTGATCGTCGGAGCGAACTACTTCGCTCACAGATGATTGTTGGAGCTACCGGTTCGGCCGAACCAGGCTGAACCGGTAGAATACCAACACTGCGTGGTGCCTCTGCCAACAAAAATGGCAAACAATCTTTCAAGAGTGATTTACAACCACAGACATTATCAGGGTTGCAGAGTTGCCAGGCCGATAGCTTCCAAGCACAATGCTGTACCAGAAAATACTTAGCAAGGAGTCACGAACGAATCTTCACCCTAATTAAATGAACTAATTGTCCCCTGTAAACCCCACTCCTCTTTATTCCCTATGGGAAATTTAAGCACCCCTGTGGGCCACATCTGCCCCGTGGGCCTTGAGTTTGACACCCCTGGTCTATGGCAACTTGCCATGGCCAACTTGCCACAGCCAACTCAATGTGGCCAACTTGTCATGGCCAACTCATTGTGGAACAAAATTTAGATAAACTAATATCAGATAAATAGTGCATTAGAAACATTAAAGAAAGGATGCCAAAGGAGCAGACGAAACAAAATGCAGTTGACAAAAATTAAAATTATTTTTAAAAATTATTTTAAATAATTAAATTGAATTGTTGCATTCCCCTGTAGTGATTTGACCATGTCAGTGATAACCCGGGGTGTGGCACAAAAGCAACAAAGACACAAAAGTAGGTAAAGTCCCTTTAATACCTCCAACTTTGTCCCCAATGTCCAGTTATCATCGGCTGGAGAAAAAACTCTCCCAGAACAGTTTTTAAAGGGAAGAAATTCCATCTGAACCCAAAGCACATATAAATTATAAATAAAAACCAACACAAACCATGCTGCAGCAATTAACAAGACAGTCCAGGATAAGGAATTGAAGACTTCAAAAGATAACAAAACACACACAGTTGGCAGGACTCTGGAACCCAGATAAGACTTAACAAACCAAAATAATGTACACTTTGCTTCCAGCAAGGTTCTGTGCGCAAACATCCTTTTAAAATCCTGTTTTCCCAGCTGCAGCTAATGAAGGGAATCAGGGCCTTTTCCTCCCCCGTAACCAACATTGCTCCCTTCTCCGTTCCTCCCTGCGTGCCCTAGGATGAACACGGGGTGGCCCTGGATCTTCCTCTGAATGCCTAGCCAGACTGTGCCCTTCCCCAGTTTTTTCCACAGCCACCGGAGCCACATTCCCACTCCCTGTCAGCTGCTCAACTTCCCCCTCGGAATCAGATTCCAACAGGGGCATGACAATGTCAAGTTGACTGTGGCAAGTTGTCCCATTCCTTCTCTGGAAGGAGCCGGCTGTCCCGGAGAAGTGGCATTAGTTTGTTGTGAGACCAGTACTGTGAAGCAACAGGGTTGTGAAGGGAAAAGGTTGTAAATAACAGACACCTAGCTTTCCCTTTTATTTTAAGCAGATGAAGAGATTCATGAGGCCTCCTGTCAGGGTTCAAAGGCAGCTGAAAACCATAACAGCTCAGAGCCAGCTGTAAAGGAAATAAATAATGATGCCGTCTCTAAGGAGAGTCATTATCAGCAAGACGTAAACGAGAGCACCTACTGTTGTGTGTGTGCCCTGAGCAGAGTTGGTTGCAAATGTTTATCACTGATGGCATCCGTAACAGCAGGGAAGAAAACGGTCGCTGTGCTTTGAAATGTTTGTGAGCAATTGGTTTTGGATTAGAAGAGTTGCAGATATCTAGTTTGGTGTCTTGCTGTTTATATTTTATGACAGGGATCTATTGTGTCGGATGTAATGCTTTGAAGGGGATAGCTAGATAGATTATCTAGGTAGGTAGGTAGCAGGGGTGGGTTTCTACCGGTTCTGTCCACCTCTGTAGAACCAGTAGCTCTGAAGAGCAGCAGACATAGAACCGGTTCTATGTCTGCTGATGTTTTTGCCCACCCGCCCACCTGAGCTCCTACCTGACCTTTATTTCCTGATTTTTCAACTTCAGCTGCTGTGCAAGGCACAGCTACACTTTAAATAGCAGGAAAAAAGTGCTTTTTCAAAGGCTGCTTCTCCGCACGCAGCGTGCTGATGACGATTTACAGGCGCGCAAGCACAGCATGCAAGGAAGCACATCGTAAATCACCGAACCTCCTAAATCACTGAACCGGTAGTTAACCCTGTCAGATCCCACCCAGGGTAGGATTCAATTTTTTAACAACCAGTTCTGTGGGCGTGCCTTAGGTGGTGGGCATGGCTTGGTAGTCATGTGACTGGGTGGACATGGCTTATTGGTCATGTTATTGGCTGGGTGTGGCCAACTCAATATCACTCACATCGAGGCACGCATCTCCTCGCCTGGCCTCTCATCACTGTGGGGATGCTGCAACAGTCATAAGTGTGAAAAATGGTCATAAGTCACTTTTTTCAGTGCCATTGTAACTTTGAATGGTCACTCCACACAAGCAACATACCAGCAAAGGAGGGGAAAAAAACTCCAGAAAAATTCCTGAGACAGGAAGTCTAGTCCTGCCAAGAATGTAATAAGGGTTAGTGGAGAGGCAGTTTCTGTAAGTAACACCAGAATGTTTCCTTCCTGCCTTCCTTACAGGATTAGACCAGTAATTTCTTCTAACAACCAGTTCTCCAAACTGTATAGAATGTTAACAACCAGTTCTAGTGAATAGGTGTAAACTGGTAGAATCCCACCCCTGATCCCACCCCTGGTAGATAGGTAGATAGATGATAGATAGATGATAGATAGATAGATAGATAGATAGATAGATAGATAGATATTCGAGTAGGAGATATAGAAGCATAGCCAGCTACACCAATAGGCTGAAGAACAGTTTCTACCCGTGGGCTGTCAGACTTCTGAATGGAAAATAACTTCATGTTGACACAGTGGGGCCGGCATGTTGTGCAATAAGATTCAGACTGGGTTAGGGACTTCCGTCCTCACTGTGAGTTGTGTTGGGGGGTGCACAAAAGGAGGCTCAGCCAATCTCATTGTACAAATGTTGTACTCTGATAATAAAGGTAAAAATAATTGAGTATTTCGGAGAACCGGCAAATACCACCTCTGATTAGAGATTTTGCAGTATCCTTCCCCTGCCACACCCACCAAGCCACTTCCGCAGATCTGTAGTAAAAAAATTTGAATCCCACTACTGCTACGGAGACCCAAGAAAAAACAACAACAAAGATCTCACCAACTCAAAGCAGAGAATAGAACATCCCTCATTCTTTGATTTCCATGTTGTAGCTGCTAAAATAGCTTTGCTCTACATCTTTAAACTATTAAAATAAAACATTTTGGGCAAAGCATACATGAAGGAGCAATCAGCGAAACAACAGATTTTGATTTTAAGTTTGATGGTATAATTAACTTTTGTTCTTTAGGGTTTTTTTCACAAGTGGATGGCATGAAAACAAGTGGACGGCAACGGCTCGTTGATTATTTCCATTCAGGCAAAACAAAGAACTTCCATTGGATTGAAAGTTGCATCCAAAATGTTCTGCTGAACACACAGACCTCACGATGTGTTATAAAATACATAAAACTTTATAGAGAGTGTCAGAACAGTACAGGTCCCATCAATAAACCAAGATTATGACCAATTCTTTTCTGACTATTTTATTAGAACATTGTCAGCCACCAAAGATCAGCTCCACATGGCAAGGTCCAATTAAACTTGAGTTATGTGGGGTCCTTGGTGCTCCCTGAGGCTGATGGTTTTCTTGCAGGAGTTTCATTACCAAAGTTTCATCACCAGTTTTAATTAACCCTTACCCCCTAACCCTGACCCCCTAATCCTAACCCACAGTTCAACTCTGAGCTGCAAATATTCCCTTATATTGAAACTGATTTATTGCTAATAAATGCACAGGAATCTTTGCTAATGATAGTATCTGCTTGGATATAGATTGGATAGAGTCCACAGAATTTAAGGGATGTTGGACTTGTGGCTATGTAGGGATTCTAGGCTGATCCCTCTTTTAACTCTGTCCCAGGTTCTGCCACTCCTTCTACAAACTTAATTCTACTAGCAGTTTTTTCCTCAAAGAAATGAGTCCTGGCTATGCAATCATGATGGATGTTTGGCTGAGGCAGGTGAGAACTGTAGTCTGAACATGGAGATGGGTAGGTCTCTTCTAACACAATATGGTGTGCTCTGACTGGAACTGTTCTCACCCAGCTCCCCAAACACGAGAAACCCTCTGGAATGAACTCAAATTCCTTTAATAAGGAGGGCCGCCAGCCTGGCAAAACATTTCTCTCTCACCACAAGCTAACATGTCCATCCAGCTGGAAGATGAATAGTTGTCTGCCACATCTATTCATCACCGCCCCCTGCCTTTTCTCCCCAGAGCTTGGGTGGGGCTTTGTTAGCAGTGGGGGCTCTTCCGTCCCAAGGACCGGCCCATAGATTTCCACTGCTCTCCTCTCTTCTGCTTTCTGCACATCCACACATCAGGCACTAGACCCAGCTCCTCCTCCTCTTCTTCATCAGCTACCTCCAGATCTAGGGGCTGTTGACTCTCCAACAGAGGGCTGATGGATGCCCCAGGCTCTGTCTCTGTCTCTCTCCCTCTGTCCTCCTCTCTCTCTCTTTCTCTTTCTCTCTCTCTCTCTCTCTGCTCTCCTCTCCTCTGCCTTCTGCACATCTGTGCATCAGGCACTGGACCCAGCTGTTCCTCCTCTTCCTCATCAGCCACCTTCAGATCTGGGGGCTGTTGATTCTCCATCTGAGGGCTGATGGACGGCCCACGCTCCATCCCTGTGTGTCTCTCTCTCTCTGCCAGCTCCACTCCCACTTCCCCATCGGAGCTCTCAAGTTGCCTTCCTGCTGACCCTGACTCCCACACCTCCTCCTCCTCCTCTGATTTGGCTGCAGCTGACAGGCCACAACAGGAACTGGCTCTCTAAAACTTCCATCCCCTCTTAAATAATCTCTTTAACTGGGGATTTCTGTGTGGAAAGCATGTGCTCCCATCGACAGAATTCTCCTCTTTATCTTCTGGTCATCGACAGAGGTTCATAAGATGGATGGAAACGTAGATCTAAGGAGACAATCAGTCTTAACCGGAGATATCTGACATCCGCTGTGATCATATACCATCTCACAAGTTAGATAACACACAGTTCGTTAAATCAGTGTGACATTTCAGTTGTTTGCCATTCCTAAGCCATCTGGCATCAGCGGGAGTTTACAAGTCGACAGACAATTAAGCAAGGAAAACAGAAGGAGCAGATTCAGAGAAAAGGCTTAAAAACACAGAAGTAAATGAAAACACCTCCTCATCCCTGAATACACCTGCAGGAATCTGGAGAGTATAACATTTATGCACAACAAATGTTTGGTGTATTTCCCCCAGGCTGTAGGACATAGGAACATCCCCAGATCTTCTAGTTCAGTTGTCTCCAACCTTTACGGCTTAGTGGCCCAGCGTGTGGGGGAGAGGGGAACTAGCCCACTGCTTGTGCATGCGCTGGCACACTGCTAGTCCAAGTTAAGATGCACGCGCACAGGCCAGCCCACTGCTTGCGCAGCCCGGTTCCAAATGGGCCATGGCTTGGTAGTGGGCTGCAGCCCGGGGGGGTTGGGGGCCTGTATCCTAACTGGCACAGTTGATCCATTGCAGGGATCCATAAAAATAAATGTTCATCACAACATTATCAATTTGCTTCCATCTGTTATGGTTCACCAGCAGCCAGTGCAGACCACGGCAGAGTTGGGCAGTGAGGAAGAAAGGGGACCAGTCAGGGAGCCTGGAGAGGACTTGGATGAGGGTCCTGCATCCGATGCAGGGATGGGGCAAGGACCCTCTGGGAGTGGGGGTGCTGCTTTTGGAGACTTTGGAGTCTGGCAGCAGTGAGGCAAAGGAACAGTGGGAGCCTGTTCCCAGTGTGTGTATGCGCAGAGCTGCTAGAAGGTGAGAGCAGCTGAAACAGAAGGGACAACTTGGGACTAAGGCTGGGAAGTGATTGCCTCTCCCATAAGGGATAAAAGTCAGACCTTAAGGACAAACTCTTTGCAGGAAGCAAAGCAGTTTAATAGATTCTGAATCCTCCTTGAAGCTCTGTGTACTCTGGCTGGCTTTTTCTGATACTTCAGTTGGGTTCTGTTATAATCAATTTGGAGACTTCTGTTTTTGGCAGCATTCCCCAGCAACTGACAAGTGTCGGCTGATCAGGTGTGGGGAGCTATTTATAATTAATTCTGGCTGGAAATGAAAGTAATTCCTAGTGTTGCATTAAAATAGGTTTTGCTTTTCAAACAAGTTTGTGCTTAAGTATGTTGGATGAAACCTGGGTCAGAATACCACCCATAAGGAATTCCATTCAGTACAATATTCCTTGCCTGCCATACCTTTGCCGATAGAATTTACAGGCAGTCCTCGACTTTCAAAGATTCGTTTAGCAACTGTTCAAAGACTAAATGCCATGGGAAAAAAAGTGACATATGGCTGTTTTTCAGACTTATGACCATAGCAGCATTGTCATAGACATGTGACCCGCATTCAGGCGCTTGTATGTTGATCGTTGCAGCATCCCCTGGTGCTGGGATTGTCGTTAGCAACTTCCCTAAGTCAATGGGAGAAACCAGATGTTAACATCCAGCTCAAGAATACAAATAGAACTGCAGGTTCATTCTGTTCCTGAAAATCTTCCGGTTTATTGAATAGTAACATTGAAGCAAAACCAACCATTCCCAAACACCAGTTCATAGAATTAAATGATCATTTTCTGAGGCTGCATGTTCTGTAGTCGATAAGAAGATGCTCCGGAGAGTTATAAACACAGCACAAAAAAACATCAGTTGCTCTCTTTCTTTTTTGGAAGAGATTGCGAAGACCAGACTCCTCTCTAGAGGCACTAAAAATCTCCACAGACGGTTCTCATCCTGGTCATTCATATTTCGAACTGTTACCATCAGGGAGACGCTATAGGTGTTTCAAAATGAGGACTAATAGACTGAGAAACAGTTTTGTTTCCAAGGCAATAATTGTCTTGAATCAAACAGTACATTTGTGATTTAGTCCTATGTATAAAGTGGCATTTCTAAACTATCTAACTTAATATGTGTTTTAAATAGGTTTTAGACTAAGTTTTTAATTATTACTATTATTACTTTAATTATTTTAATTTTTAAATACTCTGTAGTGTGATTGTGATGTGGTGTTTGGGGCACTGTGCTGGAGCAGCTTTCAAATTTCATTGCATTTCAAATGCAATGACAATAAAGGTATTCTATCTTCTTATTTACCCAGCCAAATCCCCAACTTCTCAAGTAATCCATGTAAACAAGTCCACTTTGTTATGGGGACCATCTGCTTCAACTCCACACATCTTATGATGTCCTTGGAAAGGTTTCAGGCTCTCGCAGTCTTCAGCTGTTGTGGTTTGCCGGCAGCAGGTGAGGACGACTGAGGTCTCAGAGAGGGAGGACTCAGGTGAGGGGCTTCTGTGTGATGCAGGGATGGGGCCAGGACCATCAGAGAGTGGAATGCTGCCTTCAGAGATTGTGGAGGCTGGCAGCAGTGATGAAGAGGCCCCCGAGGAGCCCGTGCCCAGTGCGCTTGCACGCAGGGCTGCTCAAAGGAAAGAGCAGCTGCAGCAGCACAGGCAACTCGGGAGTAAGGCTGCAAGGTAATGGCTCCTCCCTTAAGAGATAAAAGCCAGCTGAGCAACTGCAGTTCTTTGCAGAAGGCAAAGAAGTTTAATACTTGAGCCTGGTGGACGTTAGAATATCTGAGTTGGTGTTTGGAGACTCTTTGATTTATTGTTTAGGAACTTTATCTGTTGTTCTTGGCAGCCTTACAAAAACTTGGCAAGGCTCTTTTTTGTCGGAGCTAATTAGTTGGAAGCAGCCTTTTATCTGTGGAGAAACAGGATTCGTGAATGAAACAGTAAAAGGTTGTGCAGTAAGAGGTTGTCTTGTGTTTACTCTCTTGGAACCAGGTCTGGGTCAGAACATCAGCAGAACCGTAGAGGCTTTGTTTCTCCAACTGACCCATTCTAAAGCAAAACCTCCCCCTCCCCTCTCTCATGGCAAGTAGAAATGAAGAGACACGTAGCTGCCAAAGCTTCACTCTTGACACCAGATTTGCATGACAACCGTATGATTCAGTTAAGTGCAGCACTTTGCTTAACCACTATGGTAAAAAAAAGAAGTCATAAAATGGAGTGCGACTCACTTAACAATTGCCTTACTTGCCAATGGAAATGGTAGGCTCCGTTGTGGTTGTATGTTGAATTTGGGAAAGTTTGAATTGTGTAAATTCTTAAGAAAGCTGTCCTGAATCATATAACTCACAGCAGTGAGCATACACAATATTCCTTCCTTCTCCTATGATCCCCCTAACAACAACCCATTGAGGTGAGTTGGGTTGAGAGAGAGAAAGTCACCCAATCAGATTTCATGCCTAAGGGTGGGTCAAGAATTCACAATCTCCTGGTCACTTCTGACCCAAAGTCACCCAACTGGGTTGCATACCTAAGGTAGGACTTAGAACTCACAGTCTCCTAGTAATTGACCCAAAGTCACCCAACTGGCTTTCATGCCTAAGGTGGGACTAGAACTCACAGTCTCCTAGTAATTGACCCAAAGTCACCCAACTGGCTTTCATGCCTAAGGTGGAACCAGAACTCACAGTCACCTGGCTTCTAGCCTGATGCCTTAACACCACACCGAACTGTTTTCCTGTGGTCCTGTAAATCTTACCAATGTTGGTCTCTTACCACAGTGACAGGCAAATTTGCCCCATCCCTTAAAACTAGTAGATAGATCTTGTAATGACATGCTGTTAGTTCTTAGCCTGCCACTTAACATAAAAAGCTCTTAGCTCTTAGCCCTCCACTTAACATTAAAAAGATGACAAAAATCAGTGGCAAGCTATATTGTTTATTGGGTGCACGGCACAGAATTTGCATTTTGCATCTTCAAAACTTCCCTTCCAGGTACTGAATATTATCATTTGCTAATTCTCTCCTGATCAAATAGAATAGGATTCTTTTATTGGCCAAGTGTGATTATGCAGTAAAGACAAAGGTATTTGTCTTTGGTGCGTAATCTCTTCATGTACATAAAAACTATTCGTGATAAATCATGATGATAGTCATCATAAAATTCATCATAAATCATAAGATACAACACTTAATGATCATCATAGGATACTAAATAAGCAATCAATGTAAATCATACTAGGAAACTAAATAAAATAATATAAATCACGAAGTTACAAGCAAGAAAGTTATAGTTATATGTAGAAAAGGAGATAGGTAATAGGAAAGACGAGAAGAATTAGTAATACAGCAGTGGTGGGATTCAAATTCTTTTACTACTGGTTCTATGGGTGTGCTTGGTGGATATGTCATGGCTTGGTGGGTGTGGCAGTGGAAGTATACTGCAAAATCTCCATTCCCATCCCACTCCTGGGGGAAGGTTACTGCAAAATCCCCCTTCCCTCCCCACCCCACTAACCTGCTTTCCAGCTCTGTTCTCCTGTGCAGGGCAACAAAAGAAGACCCAGACAATCAGCTAGGACTCAGGAGGCAGAGAATGGATGGGGGCAGGGCCAGTCAGAGGTGGGGTTAGCCAGTTCTCCAAACTACTCAACATTTCCGCTACCGGTTCTCCAGAGCTGGTCAGAACCTACTGAATACCACCTCTGTAATACAGCCTTACTAAATAGCTTGACGGTGTTGCGGGAATTAGTTGTTTAGCAGAGTGGGGGTAAAAACTGTGCTTGTGTGGAGCAGTGACAGTAACAGATGGAGAAGTTGAGGAAGGAGAGCGAGTTAAATAATGGCCCAGCCAACAGTGTCACCCAGTCACCTGTCGGCTTATGTTCTTTGTGAAAACAGGCTTATCTAATGAGTGGAGATGCCCCTTGGAGTTATTGCTTTGTGAGCAGAGACTGAGCAACGGCTGAGTTCCAATGATTTGGGTCTCTCATAACAACTCCCCCCGTGCACGAGAGGCATATGGCTGTAATATTACACAGGCAATTCAGTAGCCAGCAGTAGATTTCCACTAATTTCTTCCTGCAGGCAATGTCTCATTACCTGCAGAGAAAAGGCTGGCCCAGTTCCTTCTGCTAAGAAGTACATCTGCTTGGCCTTTATTACTGTCAATAAGGCAGCCTTGTTTATTCTGTCCTGCTGAACTCATGGGAATGACAGACCAGAAATTCTACCTGGAGTCATGGAAACAGTAGCAAGCATGCACAGTTGTTCCATCTTGGGGAAGCATCGTTGGCATCTTCACCATCTATCACGGAGCTATTTAGCATTCTTACATGGTTGTTTTCGTCCATTGTATTTTTTTCCCCCTGGATCGAATTAGCTGCCTCTTGCCACCAGTTCTCATGCGATCAGAAACACACTTCTAAATGCAAGAAGCACATTCCCTGTGCACTCATGATGTGGCTCCTGAAAGGTATTTTGGACCACATATTTGAAGAGAGCATTGCTGTAGATCCAGATGCATCTTGACAGACTAGAACACTGGGCCTAATCTAACAAAATGAAATTCAATGTAGAGAAAAATAAAGTCCTACACTTAGGCAAGAAAAACCCAAAGTACACATATAGACTGGGTGAAACCGGGCTCAATAGAGGTAACTGCGAGAGAGATCTTGGAGTCTGAGTGGACAGCCAGCTAAATAGGAGCCAGCAGTGTCCAGCAGCAGCCAAAAAAGCTAATGCAATCCTAAGTTGTATTAACAGAGGGATACAATCAAGATCAAGGGAGGTACTAATACCACTCTATAAAGCCTTAGTAAGATCACATCTAGAGTACTGCATCCAGTTTTGTTCACCACATTATAAAAAAGATGTTGAGACTCTAAAAAAAGTACAGAGAAGAGCAACCAGGACTGGAGGCTAAAACATACGATGAACAGTTGCAGGAACTGGGCTTGGCTAGTCTAGTAAAGAGAAGGACCAGGGGAGACATGATAGCAGTCTTCCAATATTTGAGGGGCTGCCACAGAGAGGACAGGGTCAAGCTATTTCCCAAGACACCTGAAGGCCAGACAAGGAATAATGAAGAAGGAGACTTTTAACCTGGAAATAAGGAGAAACTTTCTGACAGTGAGAACAATCAACCAATGGAACAGAAGTTGCCTTCAGAAGTTGTGGGAGCTTCATCACTTGAGACTTTCAAGAAGAGATTGGACTGCCATTTGTCAGAAATGGTGTAGGGTCTCCTGCTTGGGAGGGGGATTGGACTAGATGACCTACAAGGTCCCTTCCAACTCGGATTATCTGTTATCTGTTATCTGTCTACAGGAGTGGTACAGTGGCCTAGAGGTGGACCTCACAATCAGGAGGCTATGAGTTCAGTCCTAGGTAGATGCAGATTGTCAGCCTCCAAGAAGTTTTCCTGACATCTTTTGCTGCTTGACTCTTGCTGGCTGCCATGGAAACATGGGGGAGGGGTAATTTGGTGTTGAGGGGGAGAAGGATGCTGGAGTGCGAAAATGTGTGAACTGAAATGGATGGGACACTTTCCTGTTTACTGCACAACTGCACACACTTATCTTTTCGAGGCCAAGGTCAATCGTCCTGGCATACCAGATGGGCGAGACCCCACCTGACCCCACATGGCATAATACACACTTCAGATTGGATGTCCAGTCTGAACTCCTGGGGGAGGGAACTTGGCATAACTTTCAATATGTAATTTCCGCGCCTATATTTGCCTCAGAACTTGCTTTCCTTTTATGGCTATCACTTCATATCCAGTAAAAGTACTTTTCTTTATTTTAATGGAGTCTAAGGTTTTCTTTGTTGGATTTTGAATGGAGGCACAGCTGACGCAGATATTTCTCTCTCTGGACACACTGAGAATATATTTGCTGGACAAAACTCTGCATTGACGACAGGAAGGGCATCCGGCCATTAAAACACTCTGCTAGCTCCATTCAGTTGTCCATACTCCATCCGACAAGGGATTATGGGGTCGTTAAAAGATGGTGAGGATTGCTGTAGATGTCTACGGAATCATCTAAGTATTTCATCTCAGCTTTACAGAATAATGAGAGTTGGAAGGGACCTTGGAGGTCATCTAGTCCAGGGGTTGCCAATCTTTATGACCTCAGGGAGCACCAAACTCATAATTTTAAATCCCACAGACCAGAAACCCTGGGAAAATCCCCCCAAAAAGTCTGTAGGAAAATTCCTCACCCCGTTTTCCTACCAATCATACCATCTCCAGCTCCATTCACAGGGGGAGAGGGAGAGGGAGGGAGGGAGGGAGAGAGAGAGAGAGAGAGAGAGCTAGCTAGCTTTGGCTTCATGCAAGGAAAGCAGCAGAAGCAGCAGAAGTCTTTCTTTCTCTTCCCCAAAGTCCGGCAGAAATGAGTCTTTGTGAGACTTGTCACACCAGCACAGCCTCTTGGAGCAGGAGGCCTTGCAGGGTCCCAAAGACTCATTTCTGGCAGAGTTTGGGGGAGAGAAAGGAAGACTTTTGCTGCTTTCCTTGCGTGCAGCCAAAAGCAGAAGATAGAAGCGGAAAGAAGTAGCCCGGTGGCCAGGTGAGGCGCGTGGGGCAATTGGGGCAAGTTGTCCCCTCCACCCTTTCCCCGCTCCCCTTATTACCTCATGTTGTTTGCAATGCAAACAACGCAAGCCTTCAGTTCCCATGGGCCATGTGGGTGGCGCAGCCTTGTGTTCCTGCGTAGCCTGGATTAATTGCTGGGGGGGTGGTATGTGCTCTGAGGGTGACATTTCTCTGTGGACCACCAAAATTTTCTCATGGACCACTAGTGGTCTCTGGCCCACTGGTTGGCAACCAGTGTTCTAGTCCAACCCCCCACCCACCCCCACCCAAGCAATAGACCCTATACCATTGCAGACAAATTGTCATGCCCTGGTTGGAGACTCACTCCGAGGGAGAGTGCTAGTGAAAAACATAACAATTAAAAATAAAAAGGAGTTAGAAAAAGTAATGGGATCATAAATCACAAAAATAAATATTTAGGAATATGGTAAACAGCAAAGTGTTCCTCAATAAAAGAAGACAATTATACCAAATTATTCAATCAAATTAAAAAAGATTTGGAAAAATGGGGGACTTTACAATTGTTGTTATCAAGAAGAATAGCAACTATAAAAATGAATGTTGTGCCAAAGATTTTATACTTATTTCAAACAACTCCAACAAGATTAGATAAGAAATCTTTAGAGAATTAAATAGAACAATCACAAAATTTGTTTGGGCGGGCAAAAAAGCATGAATAAAGTTAAAAGATTTACAGGATAGTAAGAGCAGAGGTGGCCTTGGGCTTCCAGATTGGGAACTATACCATAAGGTGGCCATACTTGTATGGATACGAGATTGGATTAATCTAAGGAAAAAAAGAATATTTACCATGGAAGGGCATGACCTACAAAGAGGATGGCATGCCTTCCTGTGGGATAAAGAAAGCAAACTGTATCTATACTTCTATAGACATAAAATAAGAAATGTGCTGATACAATCATGGAGACAAATAAAGAATAAATATTATTTGAAAATTCCAAACTGGGTATCTCCCGTGGAAGCAGTAATCCACCTCAATATAACGGAGGTTAAGAGAATGGCCAGGTATAGGGAAATTTTAGATGACCAAGGGAACCTAAAGAGTAGACAGAAATCGGGAGAACAGGGAATAAAATTGGATTGGTAGACCTATATGCAAATTCAAACAAGATATAAAAGAGACAGTGAGGAATTTGGAATAGATAATGAATTACAAAAACTAGATAAAATCTTGATGGGCCCAGATGAGAAATTATTATCAAAGTTATATAAACATTTATTAGAATTTGAAAGAGCAGAAGAAATTGTGAAAGGAACGATGATTGCATGGGGTAGGAACGTTGGACATACTATTGATCTGGAAGAATGGGAAAAGATCTTGAATATGAATTATAAAATAACAAAAACGGTGGCATACAAGGAAAACCAAGATAAAATGTTCTACCTTTGGCACTTGGTGCCCTCAAAACTGGCTAAGATCTACCCAAATTTAAAACCAAATTGTTGGAAGTGTGGATAACAACCAGGTGCCTCCTTTCGTTCTTGGTGGACATGCCCCAAAGTGAAAAAATACTGGAAAGTGATTCAAACATGGTTAGAAGAGTTAACTAAAAACAAAACTGATTTTGTCCCAGAATTATTCCTTTTAGGAATAACCAAAAAAAAAAACTATAACAGAAAGACAAAATATCTTATATTACCTGTATTAACAGCAGCAAGAATTTCATATGCTCAGTACTAGAAGAAAAATTCCATATCACCTGAAGGCTTAATAATAATAAAAAAAATTAGAGTGTGTGGAAATGGATAAATTAACTATGGAATTAAAAGGGAAAGCAGACAGAGTACAATGCAGTATGGGAAACATGGTTTATTTGGATTGATAATAGATATAAGAATAGAATGTAAATAATGTGTATAATAGATAAGAGGGTATGGAAGTATTGTGTATTGTAAGTTTTGATAAGACACATAAATGTATATATAATGTCACAGCACTGTTTAATAACTATTGGTATTATGTATAAATGGAAAACTCAATAAAGCATTAAATTTAAAAAAAAGAATAAATGCAACCAGCGTTTTGAGATTGTGTGTTCCCTGCCACTTCCTTTCCTTATCTATAGGCCACAGAAGTTTCGCTGTCAGTGCAAAGATCTGGGATTGTTCCATTAAATTCAAGCACAAAAGATTTATTATTACAGCCAACAGTCAGCACTACATTGGCCCTAGATAAGGGTAAATGGAATTCAAGACATGGACTCTAAACTTATGACGTGTTTAACTACTCCCACCAGCTCTGAATGCTCTTCTCCTAAATCTGCTGATATATATACGCCTATTTTCTGAATTTTTGCATAGCTTTGTCACTGAAAGACAATGATATGCAAAAATTCAGAAAATAGGCATTTTTTAATTACCAAGTCCAATCAATCATCTACCCACCCATCCATCCACCCATCCGTTTATCCATCCATCCATCCATCTTCCGTCGTCAGAGTCCTTACTGAGTTTTCTTTTTATTCATATTAAAAATACTGCTTTAGTCTGGGCAGGCATGTTGGTTCTGTTGTGTTTTTAACTTACGTGTGGCATATATTGTAAGCCCTCCAGTGTCATTCTGGAGTTGGGCACTCTTATTAAATCTAATAAATATATAAATGAGTATAACCTTTATAGCAGTTGGCTTAAAGTAGAAGGTCTGAACTTAAAAACAACAGTGAGAGTCATCTCATGATTCATTTAATAACCTTTCTTTAAATATCAAGGGGAAATTGGCCTCTTCCTTACAATTTTTCCAAGTATCTGACAGTTCATCATCCCATCCACAATGTAACCATTAGCAACCAACCGATCATCTCATCAGCAACCAATAGAAACTAATCAAGGAGAGAACCAACCTAGATCTAAGGAGAGATTCCCTGACAGTGAGAACCATTAATCAGTGGAATTCAAAAGTTGTGGGTGCTCCAAAACTGGAGGTTTTTAAGAAGGGGCTGGACTAGAAGACCTCCAAGGTCCCTTCCAACAGTTATTCTGTTATCTCATGGTGACCTAAGGAAAGGCTTTCAAGTTCAACTTTTCCTAAGACAAGTTTTAAAGGTGACTCTGCACTTCATCAAAGCAAAATTAGTGGCAGGGGAAAAAAACAGGCACAGGAAGAATCAAACTCCATTTGCCAGCTGAGTTGTGCTAAAGAACTGACTCCATGGAGCGCCCGTCATAAATCTTGCAGAAGGGCCAGGAAATGGACTCAAATTGTCCCCTGAACTATGGAAAGACATGTTTGTTTTTTTCTTCCTCTCAGAGAAAGGGAACATTTTGTACAATTTCTCAAGCCTCTGGCATGGTTCATCTTTCTTTTCTCTTTGGTGTTTTTCTCTTCTGCGGAAGGAAGGAAGGAAGGGAGGAAGGGAGGAAGGAAGGAAGGAAGGAAGGAAGGAAGGAAGGAAGGAAGGAAGG
>NW_020769399.1:1441694-1458735 GCF_900518735.1 Pseudonaja textilis | reverse complement strand
GAAAGAAAGAAAGAAAGAAAGAAAGAAAGAAAGAAAGAAAGAAAGAAAGAAAGAAAGAAAGAAAGAAAGAAAGAAAGAAAGAGGTTGCAAATTGGCTACTGTGAATTGTTTTATGAGCAGCGGTAACAGAAAAGCCAGAGGTGTGTTTCTGGAAAACATCATGCGATATTCTGAATTAACGTGAAATGATAAATAAATATTCTGCGAGGCGACCAGGCTGGATGAATAGGAATAGGATGAAAAAGCATTTTAAAAAAAATTCAGAAACCCAAGAACGATTGAGAACAGTGATCGGTGAGTCACTGTTTACAAAAAGATCTGTTTGTTTAGTTTAAACACCTCTTTTCTTGCAAACGAACCTATAGCAAGCACGGTTCATTTCTTAATTTAAGCAATGAAGGGGGAATTAGTAAAAGCGTTCCATGTGTATTATTATAGTCCACTTTGGACAAAAAGGCAGGCGGAAAATGAGTAAAAATGTTAAAACTATGAGCCAAAGGAAAGAAGAAGAAGACGGGGAAACCCCCCCCCACACACACACACACACATGCTAATAGAAAGCAATCCTGGCCAGGTGGATCCTGCAGGCGATAGAACCACATTTAGGGACTTTGAATTATCTTAATGGAACAGAGAATTATGGAGAGAGAATAAATTTTAAATGCCCAGGAAGCAGAATTGTCCATAGGAATATAGATTGTGCGTGGATGTCCTCATCAAAATGTAATGTAAAAGGAAGTGAGGGTCGGTTCTCCTCGGGGGCCCATTTTGCACGCGGAAACCAATCTTTAAATGGAGAGAGAGGTTTGAGGAGGGCAAGCAGGGAACGGAAGAAGAGAGAGGGCTGGATGTTTGCGGAACAAGTCTACTGACAAAAGGGAGCCTGGCTTAATGAGAATTTCTTTTTCCTAGGCATATTTCATTCATTTTTCTGCACTTCTCATAGCATTGCCCATCACAAAAGGAATACTGGGATGAGTCTGGGTTTGTGGCGGTGTGCATATGCATGAATATACAGTATAAAGCAGGGGTGAATATATTCTGTTTAGTAGAAATCGAAAATTTCCTTTCTGAAGGGGGGAAAAAGGCATGTCTAATCCTCATTTTCTCTCCCTCTCCCTCTCCCTCTCTCTCTCCCCCCCCTCTCATCTATCTGTCTGTCTACCTGCCTGCCTGCCCATCCATCCATCCACCCATCCATCCATCCATCCATCCATCCATCTATCTTCTATCATCTGTCTGTCTGTCTGTCAGTCTCTCTGTGTTATTTTACAGGTAACTCAAAGACACTAACATATTTAATACTGCTTTCTTCTCCTATTTTCCGCACAACAACCCCGTGAGGTGGCTTGAGATGAGACAGAGGGACTGGCCCAAAGACACCCAACTGGATTTCATGCCTAAGGCAGGACTAGAACTCCCAATCTCCTGGAGATTTACCCAAGCACATCCAGTCAGCTTTCGTGCCTAAGGTGGGACTAGAACTCCCAGTTTCCTGGAGATTTATCTAAATTCATCCAGTCAGCTTTCATGCCTAAGGCGGGACTCGAACTCCCAGTCTCCCGGTGAATTGCCCAAACACACCCAACCAGTTTTTATGCCTAAAGTGGGATTAGAACTCACTGTCTCCTACTTTGGCACCTGGTCCCTTAACCGCTAGACCAAACTGGCTCTCAAAAACACATATAATGCTCAGAGGTGGTATTCAGCAGGTTCTGATCAGTTCTGGAGAACCGATAGCGGAAATTTTGAATAGTTCGGAGAAACAGCAAATACCCCCTTTGACTGCAGATTTTATAGTATCCTCCCCCTGCCACGCCCACCAAGCCACGCCCACAGAACCCGTAATAAAAAAAAAATTGAATCCCACCACTGCTAATGCTCTTTCTCTTCCTATTTTCTACACAACAACAACCCTATGAAGTGTGTTGGACTGAGAGAGAATGATTACTTTTGGTAGGGTAAGGGAAGGAGCTAATTGCCCTGAAAATTCTGACAGGATTAATGAGATGGTTATATTAATTAGCTAATCGGAGGGCCCCCCAACTCAACTTAAGATTGTCCATATAGTAGGTGGAAGGAACTAACTTCCAACTTATTCCTGTTGTTGAAGCACTCCAAAATCTCATCGTGATTTGGAGCCACGGTGGTTCTCTTAAGATATATGGACTTTTTTTAACTCCTGAAATGCTGGCTGGGGAACTCTGGGAGTTGAAGTCCACGTATCTTAAAGTGGCAAATTTCAGAAACATTGATTTGGAGAAACCTAATTAGGTAAAAGTCTATGGCGATTCTCAATCATCCAGGCCATCGGTGCTTTTCCAAAAGGCAACTGGATTTTCTTGGGTTTGTTTTGTTTCTCATCCAAGAACTGAAGAAGCTTCTTTGGATGAGAAGCGAAATGTTTTCATGGTGGGGGAAAAAAACTGAGAAAGTTCAGTTGCTTTTTGTAAAAAAGCGCCTTTGGGAGAATTAAAGATTTCCAAAGCTCACATCTCCAACAGTTGCAAAAAGAAAGGTTCTAAGTCAAGGACCAGCTGTATCTCTGAAATCATAGCAAGCTTGTCTAATGTGTGTTTTTTTTAAAGTATTTAACATTTTGACTTTAATCCTTCTGAGGAGACAATTAGAAATCTCTGTAGTGCCATAACCAGGACTTCAGAATAGGGAAAAAGGCAATACAAACCGTTGAGATGTTTATATTCTCCAAAGCAACCATTTCTCTCCTAAAAGCAATAATCAACGTGCTTCTCCCATAGGCTTTATATCTGCCGGCTATACAGAATGGGGCTCCAATTATGCAGCAGAGTCAGTTACCTTTCACTTTTGTCTCTGGACGTGTTTGCTTTATTAAGCAATAACAACAGCAGAAACATTGGTGATAACAATATAATGTTATCCTTTTTAAAAACAATGGCTTTATTTACCATATATAGTTGTGAATTTTTGTGGGAGGGAGGGAGGAAATGGAGGGAGTGAGGTGAGGAAGGAAGGAAAGGAAAAGAAAGGAAAAGAAAGGAGGGAGGAAAGAAGAAATGAAGGAAGGAAAGAAAGGAAAAAAGAAAGAAAGTGTAGGGAAGGAGGTGAGGAAGGAAGGAAGGAAAAGGAGGGAGGGAGGTGAGGAAGGAAGGAAAGGAAAAGAAAGGAAAGGAAAAGAAAGGAGGGGGGGAAGAAGAAATGAAGGAAGGAAAGAAAGGAAAAAAGAAAGAAAGAGTAGGGAAGGAGGTGAGGAAGGAAGGAAAAGGAGGGAGGGAGGGGGAAGAAGGAAGGAAGGGAAGAAAGAAAGGAAAAAAGAAAGCAAGGAAGGGAAGAAAGAAAGGAAAAAAGAAAGCAAGAAGGATGAGGAGGGGGGTGAGGAAGAAGGGAAGGAAAAAAGGAAAGGAAAGAAAGGAGGAAGGGGGTGGCGGGAGGGAGGGAGGGAGGAAGAAAGAAAGGAAGTTTTTATTCTTCAGTTTTAATTTTCAGGCTTTAACAATGAAAGGAAGAGATAGGATTTCATTTCTTTGAAGTATGTCAAACATTCATGATAATTAAGTTGAAATTTTAGGAAGTTCTTACGTCTCATCTCTCAGCACTCTTTATTTTAGTCAGGTGAGTAATATCTCTGCGCAAGCCAAAAGCAAAATCAATCCATTTCATCAGGTAATTATTACCCTCACTCCAATTTCATTTATAATTGACAGCATCAAGATAAGCAATTATTGACTGCAAGGTATGAGATCTTTCAGATCAGGGGTGGGATTCAAATATTTTTACCACCGGTTTGGTAGGCGTGGCTTGGTGGGAGCGCTTTGCGCTCGTGCACATACTTGGTGTGTGCGCGCGTGTACCAAATGCACACTTTGCGCAGCCCGCTTCAGCAGCTGCCGCGTGGCATAGCAAAGCAGCTGCGCTTCCAATTCGTTGGATAAAAGTGAGTATGGGAGCTCGGGGTGGGTGGGCCCAACCCAACAGCAGAGCCACGAAGAGAACTGGTCCAGTCTCCGCTGCTCATCGCTGCTACGGGCTCTGCAGAACCAGGCTGAACTGATAAAATAGCACCACTCTTTCAGGTACAGGTGAATGAGAAGAAACATTAGAAGATGGTTTGACAGGTCTCCCTGGCTCCTTCCTCAAATTATTCTCTCTCTTCTACCAGCTAGACATTTGGAACAGCACGAGCTCTTTGTGTGTGTGTGTTTGTGTGTGTTGCTATTAATCATACAGAAGGCAAAGAGGAATTGGGGCAATAAAACAGAAAACAAACATGATGTCATGCCGCTGTCGTAGTCTGAATCCGAGGAGGATTCAGAACAGCTGACAGGGAGTGTGGCTCCGTTGGCTGTGCTGGGCAGAGCAGGGAAGAGATAGAACAAGGGAGACGGGGCTCAGTATTGGCTGTTATATTGAGGACTACCAATACTTCTTCTCAGTAAATTACTTCGCCAGCAAATTACCTTCTTTATGCTGCCCCTATTCCAATTTCAACTTTATTTTAGTCACTCGTGAGCATAAAATAAAATAGAACTATAAAAATTTACGGCCATTCTGATAGGAACCATCTCGCCCTTTAGCTGTGGAAAAATAACTAAAAACTTAGGTGTATTTACCCGAAGCTGTAAAACTACTATATCACTAAAACTTTTAATATTAAGCTTATAAACTGTAATATCATACCGAGTGCAGTATAAAATAGTATGATATTAATGTGAGTGTATAAAAAGCAATAATTAAATCTGGAAGGACGGGACTCTTTTTGCTTACGAGACTGGATTGCATAAACTTTTATTCATCTTGGCCAGCTTTTAACAATATGATAGCTTGTGTTGTGGTTTGCAGGCAGCCTGTGCAGGCGACAGCGGAATCAGATAGAGGGGAAGAAAGGGGACCAGTCTGGGAGTCTGGAGAGGACTTGGATGAGGGTCCTGCATCTGATGCAGGGATGGGGGCCAGGACCATCTGGGAGTGGAGTGTTGCCTCCAGAGCCTTGGAGTCTGGAAGCAGTGAGGCAGAGGACACAGGGGAGCCTGTTTCCAGTGCACATATGCACAGAGCTGCTAGAAGGCGAGAGCAGCTGGGACAAAAGGGGCATCTCGGGAGTAAGGCTGGGAGGTGAGTGCCCCTCCCATAAGGTATAAAGGTCAGGCCAAGATGACGATACCTTTGCAGGAAGCAAAGTAGTTCGATCAGTTCAGAGTCATTCTAGAAGCTCTGTGTAGTTCAGTTGTTTTTTTTCTAGTTCATTTGACACTTCTGCTACTTCACAGGACAGAAATGTGGGTGCTTATCTCGAGGAACTGCTTGAGTTTCATTACTGGCTGCTTGAGTTTTACTACCAACGTTGCAATAAAATAAGACTTGTTTTTAAAATAAGCATGTGTCTTGGAACCCTTGGACAGAACAGCTTGGATCATGCCCAGTATTTCCTAGTCGAACCACAGACAACTACATATCGATTTTACAAAAGACAATGTTGAAAAAGCACTATGCAATCTAAAACCATCCCTATCTATTGGACTAGACAGAATATGTGCCTACTTCTTAAAAAAGTTATCCACTACCATAGCAGAACCTCTAAGCATAATCTTTGAAAAATCTTTCAGGACCAGCTCCTTGCCAAAACTATGGTCACAAGCCACGGTCATCCCCATCTTCAAAAAGGGAGACCCCAGTCTAGTTGAAAATTACAGACCAATCTCCTTATGCTGTGTCACCTGTAAAGTCATGGAATCAATTATTAACCAATCCATTATCATCCACTTAGAGACAAACAACGTACTCTCTAATAAATAATTTGATTTCAGAAAAAAACTATCCTGTAATCTGCAACTCTTACACTGCAAAAACATATGGACTACACAACTCGATCAGGGCAAAACAATAGACGCAATCTACATAGATTTCTGTAAAGCCTTTGATACAGTGGTACACGACAAACTACTCCTAAAACTAAAATCTTACGGTATCTCTGGACACCTGCATAACTGGATAGAAGCATTCCTGTCAAACAGACAACAAATGGTCAAAATTGAGAGCGTCCTATCAAATTCTGTACCTGTCAACAGTGGTGTCCCCCAAGGCAGTGTTCTAGGACCAACTCTCTTCATACTCTACATAAAAAAGCTCTGTGATCATATGAGGAGCAACTGCGTTCTCTTTGCTGATGATGTAAAGCTATTCAACACTGCAGACAATACCGCTACCCTTCAAAAAGACCTTGACTATGTATCAGAATGGTCAATCAAATGGCAACTTCAAATCTCAACAAATAAATGCTCTGTCTTACATATTGGCAAAAAAAAATCAGAAAATAAAATACAGGCTGAATAGTCAAGACCTTGTTGATGATCCAAACTCTGTCAAGGATCTTGGAGTACTCATCTCAAATGACCTAAGTGCTAGAGCCCACTGTAACTACATAGCCAAAAAGGCGTTAAGAGTTGTTAACCTAATCTTACGTAGCTTTTTCTCTGGTAATATTACACTACTAACTAGAGCTTACAAAACATTTGCTAGACCAATACTCGAATACAACTCATTAGTCTGAAATCCACATTACATATCTGATATTAACACAGTTGAGAAAGTCCAGAAATATTTCACAAGAAGAGTTCTCTATTCCTCTACTCGTTGCAGAATACCTTATGCCACCAGACTTGAAATTCTAGACCCAGAAAACCTAGAACTACACTGCCTTCAGTCCGATCTAAGTATAGTACATAAAATCATAGATTGCAATGTCCTACCTGTCAAGGCTTCACCATAACAATACAAGAGCAAACAATAGATGAAAACTCAAGGTTAATCGCACCAAACTTGATTGCAGGAAATACGACTTCAGCAACAGAGTGGTCAATGTCTGGAATCCTCTACCTGACTCTGTGGTTTCTTCCCCAAACCCCAAAAACTTTAACCTTAGACTGTCTACTATTGACCTCACCCCTTTCCTAAGAGGTCTGTAGGGGGCATGCATAAGCGCACCAATGTGCCTACCGTCCCTGTCCTATTGTTTCTTTTATTTTTCTTATATGTATCCATGTATTCATATGTTTTTACTTATACCTACTATCATGTAAGCAATTGACAAACCAAATAAAAAAATAAATAAACAGCTTGTTTGTGGCAACAAGTGAAGATTCTTTTCACTTCATTATTGTCAAAATTCAGCAGGAATCCTGTATACCAAAAAGAAGTATACAGATAGTCCTCAGTTTATGACCAGAACTGGGGCCAGAATTTCTAAGTGAGGGGGTTGTTAAGAAAGTCATACCTGCTTTTTGCAATCTTTTTTGGCACAGCTTTTAAGGCAGTTACTGCAGTTGTTAAGCAAATCATGCAGTCATTAAGTGAGTCTGGCTTGGAATGGTGCGGTGGCCTAGAGGTGGATCTCTCGGCTCAGAATCAGGAGGGTGTGGGTTCGATCCTAGGTAGAGGCAGATATTTTTCTCTCTGGGCACGTAGAGATTATATCTGCTGAACAAAACTCCGCACTGGAGACAGGAAGGGCATCCGGCCAGTAAACACTCAACTTCATTCAGTCTCCGAGACTCCACCCTGTAAGGGATTATGGGGTTATTAAAAGACAATGAATCTGGCTTGTCACATTGACATTTCTTGTCAGAAGCTGGCTGGAAAGGCTGCCAACCATACATGCTGGTTGCCAAGCACTTGAATTTTGATCACATGAACATGAGGATGCTGCGATGGTCGTACGTGTGAGGACTGGTCATAATCACTTTTTCTTTTATTGCTGTTGTAACTTTGAACGAATGGTTATTAATTCCGGGGCTACCTGTAAATCTGCCCTAGAGGCAGAAGATAAAGTTTTATCTAGTCATCCATGGTGGCAAGTAGATTTTCATTCCAGGCAGTCCTCGACTTACAACGGTTCATTTAGTGACTATTCTTTTTTTTATTTTTTTAAGACAAACATATACGAACAAAAACATAAAAACATCCATCCATCTTCCAATTATATACATATAATTAGTGACTATTCAAAGTTAGAACAGCACTGAAAAAAGTGACTGATGACCGTTTTTCACACTTATGACCGTTGCAGCATCCCCATGGTCATGGGATCCAAATTCAGATGCTTAGCAGTTGGTTCGTATTGATGACGGTTGCAGTGTCCTGGAGTTACGTGATCCCATTTTGTGACCTTTTGACAAGGAAAGACAACAAGGGAAGCCAGATTCACTTAACAACCAGGGTTACTAACTTAACGACCCCAGAAATTCATTTAACAATGGTGGCAAGAAAGGTCATAAAATGGGGCAAAACCAGGGGTGGGATTCAAAAAGCCCAGCAAATGGTTCTCTGCCTGGTTGATGGGTGGGCATGGCCATGGTGGGCGTGGCCTACTGGAATGTCCAGGAGGGGATTTTTTTCACCTTCCCCAGAGTCCGGAGGCTTCCCTCAGGCCTCTGGGAGGGCGAAACGGCATCCCCCTGGCTCCAGAGGGCCTCCAGAATCCAGAAACTGGCCCATTTCCAGACTTCCGGAACTTCCTGTTCACCTGTTTTCCGCCCTCCCAGAGCCTCCGCGCAGACCCTGCACTTACCTGCATCAAAAATGGGCCACATAGACTTTTGGTTTGGGACAAAGAAGAAGCCATCTTTAATGATCAAGTAATTTTATGTGAGGCAAAAGAAGGAAAGGGGGGAAAGAGAATGAAAAGTTTAAGATTTGAAAAAACAACCCCGCAAAAAGAAGAAGAAGAATAGTTTGAAAAATAAGTATAATATTAGAAAGCAACAGAAGAGGGGATTACAGAAGAGAGAATTAGAAGTAGAGAGACAAGGGGGTAAAAAGGGGAGGGAGAAGAAGAGAGGGAAGAAGGAAAGGAAAAGAAGTTATAAAGGACAGAAACAAGATATAGATAAACAGGGCAAAGGTATAACTATTGAAAGTATAAGCCTGTTTAGAGATAATGGGTGCAAACTTAATTATAAAAGGGATTCTGCAAAGGTACATAAGATAGTATTGTTATATTACAAATAGAAATAATCTTTGAAAATATGCTTAAAATGATGGATAAAATATTTATTATAATAAAGTGGAATGCTTGTTAATAAACAAATGAAATAAAGTGAATGAGAAAATTAAATTAGGAAAGGATGGGAACATTTTAATTATTATTAATGATTTATAAAATATAAGTGAAGAGAAATATGGAAAAAAAATAATTATGGAAAGTTTATAAGTGTTCCCAAGGAAGTATGATATTTAATTGAAAAGAAATGTTAAAGATGTTAAGATGTTAATGAATATTAATGATATAATTGAATTGGAATGGAACGAGTGTTTTATTTACATATATATATAATCTTTTTTTAAGAACGTAGTGTGTATTTTAAGAATGTACCAAGCAGAATTCGATTGGAAGTTATATTGAACGTTATAATCTTAAAGGTATACATTGAAGCTTAAATAAGAGTTGAATGGATAAAATTAAAAGATATAAAGGCATCATACTCCAATTAGTAACTGCAGGAGAAAATTTGTTTAATGAGAAAAAATAATATGAAATTGAAACAGGACAGACAAAAGTATAAATATAATCATTTGAATTGAGATGAGATAATCAAAATAAAGTTGAGAAAATTAAAAGAGGGGAAAAACTATGTAGAAAATGTAAAACAGTAATAAGATATGGAATAGAACACAAGAATGAGCATGAAATTGAATTTGTGTCTGTATGAAGAAGTGTAACCAGGGACCATGCTATTTTCAAAAAAAAAAGATATTTTATTTGTATTGGTTTTTTTGTGAAAACCTAAATAATATTTTCAAAAAAAAATGGGCCACCTAGAGACTCCTTGGAGGGAAGGGGTAGGCAGGGCCAGTCGGTTCAATTACCGGTTCGGCAAACCAGATGTTAATTTAACATCTGGTTTGACCGAACCAGGCTGAACCGGCTGAATCCCACCCCTGAGCAAAACTCACTTAACACATGTCTGACTTAGCGACAGAAATATTAGACTTCATTGTGGTCGTACGTCGAGGACTATGACCACAATTGAAATATGTTTTGAACAAATTTAACAAATCAAACTCCTTTAATACATACATTTAATAACTAAAGTCAAATCAATAAACACATGAGAATTCTTCCTTTTTCTCTCTCTGTTCCATGTTCCCAACTGGACAAAAGACTAAATCAATATTTTTTTTGAAATGGAACAAGATGTTGCAGCCTAAAAGCTTTCACATTGATTATTTTTTTAATGGTGAAGGTAAATTCTCAGGGTTTTTTGTTGTTGTTATTGTTGTTCCATACCTATTCCATTTGAAGTCCTAGAACTGGTATTAGGTTCATTATAACGAACCTTTTTTGCACCAAAACCTTTTTTCTTTTTTTGCTTTTGAACTCAAAATATTTCCCAACCGTACTGTAATAGCTAAAGTTTGTGAGCATGTGAGAGTTAAGATCAAGAGTCTTCAAACTTGCCAAGTTTAAGACTTGTGGACTTCAACTCCCAGAATTCCTGAGCTAACATGACTGGAAGAGGAATTCTGGGAGTTGAAGTTCACAAGTCTTAAAGCTGTCAAGTTGGAAGAGCCCTGGTTAAAATGAACAGTTGCAGGAACTGGGCATAGCTAGTCTAGTGAAGAGAAGGACCAAAGGGAAATGATAGAAGTCTTCCAATATTTGAGGGGCTGCCACAGAGAGGAGGAAGGGGTCAAGCTATTTTCTGAGACACCCAAAGGCCAGACAAGGAATAATGGATGGAAAGTGAACAAGGAGAGATTCAACCTGGAAATAAGGAGAAACTTTCTGACAGTGAGAGCAACTAACCAATGGAACAGAAGTTGCCTTTGGAAGTTGTGGGAGCTTCATCACTTGAGACTTTCAAGAAGACATTGGACTGCCATTTGTCAGAAATGGTGTAGGGTCTCCCGCTTGGACAGGTGTTTGGACTAGATGACCTACAAGCTCCCTTCCAGCTCTGTAAATCTGTATGATGGCAACATGCTCACAATCAAATCAGATCCATCATTACGACTAATTCCAAGATCTTTTGTGAGTTTTTTTGTCAAAAATCTTTGTCGAGAACATGATTATAGTCTGATTAAAGGGCCATTGTAAATCACTGCTCTCCAATCTGAGTGCCAGAGAAAAGAACAAAATTGTTCTTTTCAGCACAGTGATTAAAACACACTGAATGTGAATATTCTCACACGGATTCCCAATCTTTCTCTTAGAACTTCTTCCACTCAACAAAAAGACCAAAGACATCATTACAAAGAGGTAACAGAGAGTTCCAGCAATCTTAGGCCATTTCAAAGACTAGGGGTGACATAATAGTGTAGGAAGTTAGCACCCACCCCTCTCCTAGAAAAATGAAATATCCTAGGAAATATTAAAAAGGCAAAATATTTCCCCTAAAAAGAGTAGAAACTCACCTCAGAAGCAGAAGCTCACCCCCACCTCTTTTTTTAAATAAAGTTTTATTGAGTTTTAACAAAACAAATAAAACATCTTATTTGAGTACATCATGGTTCCGGGTTATCACATTTCCATACAGACACAATTTCATATGCATATTCATCTTATGTATTCAACTTCATATCTTATTACTCTTTTTCCAACTTCTCACTATTTCTCCCTTTACTTCTCTTAATTTTCTTTTATGGTTATCTAATTTTCTTGTTCAATTGTATTTCTTTTACCTAAATTTCTATATCTTTTTATTCATTGTACTTATACTTTCATCTGTCTTGTTTACAATTTCATATGTTCTCTTCCAACATTCTTAAGAAGCAAAATTCCCCCTATGATTGCCAATTGAAGTGCAACACCTTTAAATCTTATTGTTATTATCATATGAAATCTCATTAAACATTGAATTTGTGCATTCTAAAATTATAACATTCAAATTTCTAATATCTATTTTATATCATGTAGATCTCATCATTCAGACTCTGCTTGGTACTTCCCCTTGAAAATGTAAAAAGAAAAATTCTAAAAACATAGCAAAAGCAATATATATTAGTAAACAAAATAGTTATTCAAAATCATTCTAGTACTGGTATGAACCTTGTAAATCTTTCACATTTCTTTTCAATATCTATTAATCTTTGAGAACAATTGAAATGTTTCCCTCCCTTCTTCATTATTATTTAACTGTTAATAAGCATACCACTGGATAGTCATACAGTTTTATCTTATAAATTATTTACTATTAATAAGCAAAATAATTATTCAAATTCATTCTAATAACTGGTATAAATTTCCTTATAAATCTTTCATATTTCTTTTCAATATTTTATCAATCTTTAGAAACAATTGCAATGTTTCCCTCTCTTCTTTATTATTGCATTAATTATAAATAAACATATCATTACATAACAATACAGTTTTATCTCATAGATTATTTACTTATTTCATTTCTAACTCATTACAGTATTCTACTGTCACAACACTATCTTTTGTACCTTTGCAGAATCCTCACTTTTAACTTAATTTAACCATTGTCTCTGTGTTTTCTAGCTGAGCAAATACCTTTAATCCTAGTACGTTTCCCCTTTTTCTTTATTTCCTGTTTTTGTCCCTCATAAGTTCTTTCCCTTTCTATCTTTCCCCTTTTTCTCATCCCTTTTTTTATACCCTTCTCTCTCTGATTTTCCCTTCTGCAGTTTTCTTTTCTGCTTCTCCTTGCTGCTTTTTCAGACTATTTTTTTCTTTGGCTGTTCCCTTTGATCTCAAACTTTTAACTCCTTTCCCCCTTTTACCCCTTATTACCACACTTTGCATTATTTGATCATTGAAAATGGCTTCTTCTTTGTCCCGCCCTTCTTCTTGCTCTTGAAGCTTTTCCTTTTGCTTTCATAGTTCAAGATCTCCATTTCAAAAAATTCAAATACAAAGCCAAAGGATCCTCCTCCCCTTTCTGCATCTTCTTTCTGTTTTTTAAGACTCATCTTCAATTCCTCCAGGAGTGATGGCATTTTAAACACTTTTGAACAACCACCTGACTGACTTTAAGTAAAAACAGAAACAGAAAAAAAAAACCAATGCCAAAAACTTTTTTTTTAAATCACCAAATGATCCCAGACTGTTTCTTCTTGTTTCTTTCCTTTACTTTTCCTTTCCGTGGGTTATTGTATCTTTTAATAAGATTTCAGTTATAATATATCCTCAGGAGTCTTTTCAAAGTTTCGCTGTTAATCCTCTTTATTTTTCCAGGTGGCACTCCATTTTTCCATTATTCCAAGTCCCACCCTTTTGCCTCCACTCGTCTCCTTTTTAGGGCTTTAAAATGACCAAGAAAAAAAAATCTTTATTTGCCTTTTGACACTTAGATTTCAGCTTATTAGCCTATTAGTGTCAAAATAGATTAATATAAATTTCTTTCCATACCATTTGTAATTGTCAATATAAAGGTTTAAAAAAGGGGTTTTAACCTCCTTTTCTCTCTCCGTCGCCGCTTAAAGATCTTCTTTCAGAAGTATCCCTCTAGGTATTTTTAGATTCAGGGTACCTTGCTTAGATGTTCTCTGTTGTTTAGCTCGGTCTGTCCAGCTTTCCTCTTTGTCTTCCTCCTGCACAATCTTATCCAGTTGGGTTCTTCTTTGAGGTGGCCATTTCTGACCACTGCTGCAAGGGAGTTTAGACCAGCCAAGTAGGAGAGATGCAGCTCTCCTCCACTCGGCTATCAATCTCCCTCCTCTTCACCACCTCTACTGGGTGGCTTCAGCCCCGAATCCAAAGGATCGGGGCGCTCCAGCGGCGAGCACAGATCAAAACCGCACACGATCGCAGATTTCAGTCTGTCGCTGAAGAGACCCAAACCGGAAGTCACCCCCACCTTTGTTAATGGGTGGACCATTAAGGCCTAGGCCAAAGTATTCCGCATAACAAAGGTCTCTGCCCATCTCACCACCTCGCCAGGGAAAATTGTATCAGCCAACACTCAACTGAAGCCATGTGGTCCAGACAAAGCCTACAAAGTTAGCTAAGACACACACACCCCGCCCCTGGGAGTCTGACAGCCAATGGGATACATTTCTTACACAGGAATAGGAAATACTAAGGTGGGGCTCAACAGAGTTTATATAACTAAGGGACCTTCAGCATCTCAGCCCTTTCACCCAAGGCATGTGATCCTGTCCGTCACCATGTTTCCAGTGTCTTTCTTCCCCACTTGGAACTGAACCCAGAAGGATAATTTTGCCAACAATAGCACAGTTCCAATATCTGTCTAGGAATTATGTCTGATTTCCGAAGAGGTACTTATAAAGCCAGCAGTGGTGGGATTCAGTTCTGTGGGCAAGGCTTGATGAGCATGGCAAGTGAAAGTTATTGCAAAATCCCCCTTCCCTCCCCACCCCACTAACCTGCTTTCCAGCTCCGTTCTCCTGTGCAGGGTAACAAAAGACTACGCTGGGACTCAACGGGAGGCAGAGAAGAGATGGGGTTGGCGGGGCCAGTCAGAGGTGGGATTTGCCAGTTCTCCGAACTACTCAAAATTTCTGCTACCAGTTCTCCAGAACAGGTCAGAACCTGCTGAATACCACCTCTGTTAGAAGGCTGTTTCAAGGACTAGGGGTGGTATGATAGCACTGTTCCAATATCTGTCTAGGAATTATGTCTGATTTCCGAAGAGGTACTTATAAAACCAGTAAGTAAAATAATGCAGGTAATCATCCACTTACAAGTTTATTTAGCGACTGTTCAAAGTTACAACGGCTCGGGGGGGATTTTTTGATCATTTTTCACACATATGACCATTGCAAAATTTGGCAACTGACTCATATTTATGACGTGCAGTGTCCCTGGGAGTCAGACGACCCCCTTTGGCGACCAACTGTGAAGCAAAGTCAACGGGGAAGCTGGATTTGCATAACAAACATGTGACTAACTGAACAACTGCAATGATTTACCTCACCGTTTTGGCAAGAAAGGAGGTAAAATGGGGGCAAATTGACAATTCTGTTTAAATTAAACATTAACTCTGATTAAATTAAAAAAACCAAAACCCTAAGTACTTTTGTTTCCATGTGGAAAACCGCTTCAGAATTTTGTGCTTGATGTGGAAAAGAATGTTAACTTTGATTTTGGGTTTTACAGATTAGATTGATAGATTTTTATAGAAATGACTTTGTTCTTATTATTATGGAAAAACAAAAAGCTGCGATTTGAGGTTAATTATGCCCTATTCTACAGCAACAGGGAGAGTGTATCCCACTGCTCCTTTCTTTACTTTTGGATTTTGCCTTTTATAATATTTTATAAGCTGATTTTAAAAAATGTTTGAAAAAAAGGTAACTTAAGAGCTGCAGATATTCACTTAACTATTGCAAGAACTAAACTAAAGAGCCTCTTGAAGAAGGAGACTGCAAAAGTTGGCTTGAAACTCAACATTAAGAAAGCTAAAATCATGGCATCCGGCCCTCTCAATTCCTGGCAAATAGATTGGGGAAGAAATGAAGGTAGTGACAGATTTTATTTTCCTGGGCTCCAAGATCACCGCAGAGGGGGACTGCAGCCAAGAAATTAAAAGATGTTTGCTCCTTGGGGAAGAAAGCTATGGCAAATCTAGACAGCATACTCAAAAGCAAAGACATCCCTCTGCCAGCAAAAGTGCATATAGTCAAGGCTGCGGTTTTCCCAGTTCCAAGGTGAGGCTGTGAAAGTTGGACCATAAAGAAGGCTGAGCGCCAAAGAATGGAGGCCTTTGAACTCTGGTGCTGGAGAAAATTCCTGTGAGTCCCTTGGACTGCAAGGCGATCCAACCGGTCAGTCCTAGAGGAGATCAACCCTGGCTGCTCTTTAGAAGGCCAGATCCTGAAGAGGAAACTTAAAGACTTTGACCCACCTAATGAGAAGGAAGGACTCCCTGGAAAAGAGCTGAATGCTGGGAACGATCGAGGGCAAAAGAAGAAGGGGACAGCCGAGAAGGAGGTGGCTGGACGGAGTCACTGAAGCAGTCAGCATGAGCTTAAATGGACTCCAGAAGATGGTAGAGGACAGAAAGGCCTGGAGGAACGTTGTCCATGGGGTTGCGATGGTTTGGATCCGACTTTGCAACTAACAACAACAACATGGCAGGAACATTCGTAAAATAGGGCAAAACTCCATCAACAAACTTTTCACTTAGCAACCAAAATTTTGGCCTCAGTTGTGTTTTCCTCCAAGGATCATTAATTAGGTTGTCACTGACTGCAAATATATAGCCTAGATTTTAGCCCTTAGCCTAGATTTTTCTGGTTCTCATAGTAAGAAAACTTTTGGTTTGTTAAATTATTGCCTTCAATTAATGTGAAAAAAAAAATCCCTGCAATATTGCATCAAATGAATAGCAGAAGCATCATATTAAACATTAAGCAGAGTGGAGCCTTGCTATAATTAAGCTCCGGTTCTCTCTAAAGTGATATTTAAAGATACATAAAGCTTTCCAAGATTACCCAGATGGAATTTGCTTAGTTATTATGGAGAACTTTATTCAAGTAAATATTCTTTAAGGTGGCGTTAAGGAAGTCTCTGTAATTAAATAAAAATACATTCAGTGAAGAAAAAGGCAGGATTTATTTATTTGAAAAGTACACAACATGATGCATTGCCGGGTTGGTACAGATAGATCTGTTTTTATTTCTTTATGTATTTATTAGTTGAATTGATGGCTAAAAAAACATCACTCAGAGGAAATGCCCAAAAGAATAGAACCATAACAATAAAACATAGAACAGATTTACAAGCATTATAAAACAGAACAGTGTAAAAAAAATTAAAGCAACATTAGTTCGGTGTTTCATACTAAAGTCCCCTGCAGAAATTTGAGGCTTCAAAACCAGAATTAAGATTAAATATTCTTCTTTCAATGTTTTCCTTAATTTTTAGCTTAACACTGTGAGGACTGGCATTTATTTTTTTTTCCTTCCTTCTTTCTTTCTCTTTCTACAAATATCCTCTTCTTTCAACATTTTCCACAATTTGCAACTTAACATTGTCAGGACTGGCAGAAATTCTCTTCTTTTTCCCTTCCCTTCCCACCCTCCTCTTCCCCTTCCTTCCTTCCTTCCTTCCTTCCTTCCTTCCTTCCTTCCTTCCTTCCTT
>NW_020769399.1:1404522-1441684 GCF_900518735.1 Pseudonaja textilis | reverse complement strand
CTTCCTTCCTTCCTTCCTTCCTTCCTTCCTTCCTTCCTTCCTTCCTTTCTCTTTCATTTCTCTTTCTTTCTTGTCATTATCCATCCAAACTTTTCTTCCTCCTAATCCTTCCACAGACAATCAAGGTTTATAATGTATCTTCTTCTTCTTTAAGGACTCGTTCTCATTTGAACAGCTATGAGAAAGCACCCACTCTCTTTCCTATATTAAACTTGTATTTCTTTCAAACTTTTGATTTCTTTTTGTATGTATGGATACTACAGGGATACACGCTGCCTTGATCACTGGTGGGGGGGGGGGGACTCTGCAAAATAATAAAAAAAAATCCCCCTATGCTCTTTCACCAGTTTATGTTGACAAGCCCACAGCTCATGCCAAAGCATCATTATTTATTAGCACGAAATCTTTGTGAGTGAACGATAAATGGGAAGAGGGCATTAAAAATGATCACAGTGTTCACTCTTAAAGTGCCCGTTAGTTCGAAGAGCAACTTGTCAACAAACTAAAACAGGCCTGGAAAAAACTTTTAATTAAATTACCCCAATTAAAGGTAATGGAATTCAGAATGTGTGTGTGTGTGTGTGTGTGTGTGCAATGTTCCATAAGCAGAACACATTTATTGGGTGTCCAATTCAGATAATAATCATTGCAGTGGTGGAATTCAAATATGTTTGCTACCTTTTCTGGGGGCGTGACTTGGGGGGCGTGGCATGGCTTGGTGGACATGGCAGGGGGAGGATACTGCAAAATCCCCCTTCCCTCCTCACCCCACTAACCTGCTTTCCAGCTCCGTTCTCCTGTGCAGGGCAACCAAAGGAGACCCAGCCGATCAGCTGGGACTTGGAAGACAGAGAATAGATGGGGGGGAAGTCAGAGATGGTATCATTGTAATATTAGTTACCAGCATAATAAGAGGGTTGAAGCCTGTCCAAAACATTCAAATGGGGTTCTTTTCAAAGCATATGGAATAAACAGCCCTCTTGAGAATAGGGAAACAGCCAATTCATCGCAAGCCTTTGGAGTCCTGAGTGCGATTCTAGCACCGTGGTACGATGGCACAGTGGTTAGAGTGCAGTACTGCAGGCTACTTCTGCTGACTGCCATCTGCCTGCAATTTGGCAGTTCGATCCTCACTGGCTCAAAGTTAAGTCAGCCTTCCATCTTTCCGAGGTGGGTAAAATGAGGACCCAGATGGTTGGGGGCAATAGGCTGACTCTGTAAACTGCTTAGAGAGGGCTGTAAATCACTGTGAAGCGGCATATAAGTCTAAGCGCTAAATGCAAATACTATCACCTTTCCAGAAGGATGTTGACAGGTTCCAGAAACTAAGACAGACACCTTGAGACTCTTCTAAGCATTTTTGTTCCTAGAGATGGAAATCTTGCCGACCTAAAGCAGACGACTTGCATCATATAACATCTACTCTGGGAACTATTAAGCTATCTTCAACCTTTCTCACATGCATTCAGTCAATCAATTAAAAAATCAATCAGAATGAGCTGGAAGGGACCTTGGAGGTCTTCCAGTCCAACCCCCCCACCCCACCCAAGCAGTAGACCCTATACCATTTCAGACAAGTGACTGTCCAGTCTCTTCTTAAAAACCTCCAGTGATCAAGCACCCAAAATTTCTAATGTCCCACCGATGAATTGTCTTCACTATCAGGAAGTTTCTCCTTAATTTCTGATTGCTTCTCCATTGATTAGTTTCCATCCATTGTTCCTTGTCCAGCCTTCTGGTACTTTAGAAAATAGTTTGACCTCTTCCTCCTCTCTGTGGCAGCCCCTCAAATATTGGAAGACCGCTATCCTGTCTCCCCTGGTCCTTCTCTTCACTAGACTAGCCAGGCCCAGTTCCTGTAACCGTTCTTCGTATGTTTTAGCCTCCAGTCCCCTAATCATCCTGGTTGCTCTTCTCTGCACTTTTTCTAGAGTCTCAACATCTTTTTTATAATGTGGTGACCAAAACTGGATGCAGTACTCTAGGTGTGGTCTTACTAAGGCTTTATAGAGTGGTATTAGTACCTCCCTTGATCTTGACTATATCCCTCTGTTAATACAACTTAGGATTGCATTGGCTTTTTTGGCTGCTGCTGCACACGGCTGGCTCCTATTTAGCTGGTTGTCCACTAAGACTCCAAGATCCCTCTCCCAGTTACCGCTATTGAGCCTGGTTTCACCCAGTCTATATGGGTGCTCTGGGTTTTTCTTGCCTAAGTGTAGGACTTTACTTTTCTCTACACTGAATTTCATTATCAAATGGTGATTGATCACATGACCCTGGGGATGCTGCAACAGTCGTACGTATGAAACACAGTCGTAAGTTACTTTTTTCAGTTGTAATTTTGAATGGTCACGAAGTGAGCTGTTTTAAGTTGAGGACTACCTATACGGTGGAGAAAGATACAGGTAAGATAGTCCTTGACTTACAACAGTTCATATAGTGACCATTCGAGGTTACATCACTGAAAAAAGTGACTTCTGACCATTGCTCACATTTATGACCATTGCAGCATACCCACAGTTCCCATGATCAAAATTGGCAACTGACTCATATTAATGACGGTTGCAGTATCCTGGGGTCATGTGATCCCCTTTTGTGACCTTCTGACAAGCAGAAGAAAGGTTGCAAAATGGGGCAAAACTCACTGAACACACTTCTCACTTAGCAATAGAAATGTTGGGCTCAATTGTGGTCGTAACCCGAGGACTACCTGTAGTAGCTTCCAGAAATTGTTTCCTGAGTGAACTTTTGTTTAGGGCCACTTTAATTCCAGGTTTCAGCATAACAACAACCCTGTGAGGTGGTTGAGCTGAAAATCATGGGCCCACCCAGTCGACTTTCGTGCCTAAGGTGGGACTAGAACTCACAGGCTCCTGGTAATTGGCTCACGGTCACCCAGCTGGCTTTCATGCCTAAGGCAGGACTAGAACTCACAACCTCCTGCTTTCTAGCCTGGTATCTTAACCATTTGCACTTTCTAATATATAATTATCAAAAACAATTAATTTTTAATTTTAACCCAAATTATAGAAGAAAATAAGGTTTGATTTCTGAGGCAACTCCAAAATTCTCTGAACCTGCCTGATACCCAGAAATATATATATATATATATATATATATTTGTGAAGGGTGCATGTACCTCAGTGTAGGTGTTGTGCACAGGTGTTTTATCATTATATCCTTCAGTGGCAGGAAGCTTTCAGAACATAAAATGCTGTGGCCATGTTGTTGACATTAATTGTGTAACTGAAATCATGAGTGGGAGTTTAATGAGGCTGAACTTAAGTGTTTTTTTTGTCTCTGAGGGATGTTTTTCTCTCTCTCTCCTAAATCCCAGAGAAAAAATATTTCGGGATAATAAGTAAGAGCTAACTAGCACAAAACATAATTTTATTTTGGCTCCTATGCCTAAGTTTTTCAGAGATTAGCTCAGTGCTGGAGACCAGGAAATGTTTTAGTGAAATGAACCTCCAGTTGGGAGATGATGGGTTTTTTCTCTTCTCTTCTCTTCTCTTCTCTTCTCTTCTCTTCTCTTCTCTTCTCTTCTCTTCTCTTCTCTTCTCTCCTCTCCTCTCCTCTCCTCCCCTCTCCTCTCCTTCTCTCCTCTCTTTTCCCCTCTCTTGTCTCCTCTTTCCTCTCTTCTCCCTTATCTTCTCTCTTCCCCTCTCTCCTCTCCTCCTCTTCTCTTTCCCCCGCCTCTCCTCTCCTTCCCTCTGTCCCCATCCCATTCCACCCCCTCTCCTCTCCTTCTCTCCCCTCTCTTCTCCTCTCTCCCCATCCCATCCCCTCTTCCCCTCCCCCTCTCCCCTTTTTCGGTTTATAAAAGGAAGTGTATTTCCTAAAAGAAATTTTAGATGGAGACTAGATGAAATATTGCTACAAAAAGGAGAAGCAGTGGAGGAGTATAAAGAGAAATTATTAATTTTTTTAAAAAAATGATTTAGACAAAAGTACTGATTGATGAACGGTTTGGGATTTAAATAAAGCTTTCATGAGGTCTCATTTCATACAGTACAATGGATAACTCGAAAAGAAAAGGCAAGAGAAAACACAACCTACACACGCACGCACACATAGCATACATAGACGTGTATAGTATGTATATCATGCAGAAAATATACGGATACACACGCACACACTGTACATACACGCACAAAGAAATACTTGAGCGTATTTTCCACAAGAGAGCAAACATGCTTTTGATGCTAATCAAAGGCAATCTGCACACAGTTTAATTATATATTTTGCCACTCTGCCATTTATTAATTATTCCTTCAGCTCACTGCACAACATTTTAATAAAAAGTGTAGAGGCAGTCAACTTGATGTTTAAGTGCACCCATTCCAGCAGAACGGCTATGCAAAATATACTTAACAGAGAAGTGGGTTTTTTCATTTTATTTTTCTGTACTGTTAGGAAGAAAATTAACCGCACACCGAAACACACACAAAAAATTCAAGCTTTATTGATTTTGGATTCCAGGAAGAATAGATTAAAATAAATAGCAATAGGTATAGTTGACAATATTACCAATGCAAATAAGAGTTCACTGGCTGCATTTGCAAAAACATTCTTAACACGTTTGGGAGAGACGGTGTACTGTGTAAGCCTGGTCAGTAATAGGATTAAATGAGATCCATTTTAATTTGGAATTAAAGCCAGCCCAGCCCTCCAAATACACCCACAGGAAGGAATAAATAATCTTTTTTCCCCTGCTTTCTTCACTTATTCCATTTGCTTTCCAATTTCCCTTAGTGAAATTGTCCATTTTCCCCTTTCTCCAAACCCCCTACAAATACAGATAGATCTTAACTCAGAGGTCTCCAAACTTGACAACTTTAAGACTGGTGGACTTCAACTCCCAGAATTCTCCAGCCAGCTATGTTGGAGAATTCTGGGAGTTGGCTGGAGAATTCTATGCTGGCTGGAGAATTCTGGGAGTTGAAGTCCACAAGTCTTAAGGTTGCCAACTTTGGGGACCCCTGCCTTAACTTAACAGTTCATTTAGGGACTGTTTGAAGTCACAACAGCACTGCAAAAAAGGTGACTTATCAGCATTTTTCACACTTATGACAGTTGTAGCCTCCTTGTGATCACACTATCAAACTTTGGATGCTTGGCAACGGGTTCACAGTTATGACGATTGCACTGTCCCAGGTCATGGGATTCCCCATTTTGTGACCTTTTAACAAACAAAGTCAACGGGGAAGCTGGATTCACTTAACAGCGGTGTCACTAACTGAACCACTGCAGGGTTTGACTTAACAACAGTGGCGAGAAAGGTTGCAAAATGCGGCAAAAACCCACATGAACAACAGTCTCCCTTAGCAATGGAGAGGTTGGGCTCCATTGTGGTCGTAAGTCAAGGACTCTGCACCGCTAAAGGTGAGGATGTTGCTTAAAATAATTAAAAACGTACTGTAATTTTTTTTGTCATTCACTCGCCATGGGGAACTTGCCGCGGGACAATGCAGTTTTATTGCTTAACATAATTAAAAACTTATTTTAATTTTTGTCATTCCCGTTTCCTTTTGTCCCTCCTTTGACATCCTTTCTTTAATGGTTATATTCCACTTTTTCTACAGTATTAATGTAATATTTGGTCCCAGGAAATTGTCCTGTTGCGAATGGGCCATGGTGAGTTGGCTGCGGTGAGCTGTCCTAGATCCAAAGAAGAGGGAACGTCAATCTCATCTCCATGGCACCCGAGGGCAGGACAAGAAGCAATGGGTAGAAACTAATCAAGGAGAGAAGCGACTTAGAACTAAGGAAGAATTTCCTGACAGTGAGAATGATTAACCAGCGGAACAACTTGCCTCCAGAAGTTGTGAATGCTCCCTTACTGGAAGCTTTTCAGAAGAGACCGGACAACCATTTGTCAAAAATGATATAAGGTATTCTGCTTGGATTATAAGAGGGATCCTAATCCCCACTCGATGGACTGGCACTGGTCCATGGTATGCCAGAAACTGGGCCACGCAAACAAGTGAAGCCCCATCTGTGGGGTGCAGGCAGCATGCAAAACCACACTCCTTCCAGTCCACGGAAAAAAAACCCTCTCCATGGGATGAGAAGTGAAATATCTTCAAAAGATAAAAACAAGAAAATCCAGTTGCCTCCCCAAAAAGCACCTTTGGGACAGCCATGACCTGGAGGACTGAGAATCTCTATGGACTGTTAGCTACACAATTTGGGATGAGCACCCTTTGAATGGGGTGGGAGTAGGAAGGGATTTCCAGAGAAGAAAATTGCAGACTACAAGAACAATTTGCAACAGGTGACCCTGAGGACACAGAGAAACCTCCAAGTGGCCTCAACGACCCTCTAAAAGGATGCAAATGACCAGCTGTCTGCAAGAAGTTTAAATCCTTCCGTTCCCAACCATCCAGTCAGACCTGGAGAAGCTTCTTGGATGAGAAGCAAAACGTCTTCAAACAACAGAGTCCAGTTACCTCCTGAAAAAAGCATTTTGGGGACTTTCTCTATGGGGCCTGGTGCCCAAAAGGTCAGGGGTCTCTGAAGACCCCCCCCCCAAAGTCCCTTCCAGCTTTGTTATTCTGTTAAATGCATCTAAAATGTCAGTCCTGGTTTCTCCTTGCATTTTAAAATCACACCTCTGTTCAGGTGGAAGCTGAAAATTGAAGGCAGGTTACCTAAGAAGGTTTAATCACTCAGAGCAGGGCTGATACATGCCTATTTTTGTAATTCAAAATCATTGAGGCTCTTGCACAAACATACACACACACACACACACATATATATAGAATGTATCTTCGCTATTTCTCACTTCATCACATTTCTTCCTTTTTTTTTTCTTCTTTTTTGTCTCTGCACTATAGGGAATAAAGTCACTTATTTCTGTCTAACTATTCAGGCTATAAAATGCCAGCATAGAAAAAAAACAAGGGCGTTTTTTTTTTAATAAATAGCTTTAGTTTTTATTCCGACATACAAGTACTTTTTAGCAAAACTCTGGTTGGAGGCTGGGCAGAGTTTACAGATAATGAACTAGTTTCATAACGATCCAAATTACAGGCATCAGATCTCTGTTGGAGACATGCAGTCAGGCAGTTGGCAAGATACACATATACTTTTTCTCAGCTTGGCATCCATAAAAATATAATTTCGTGTTCAGCTCTTATGTGTTAACATCCATGCCTGTTCTCATCCAGAGTATATTCTTCGGCTAAACAGTCAGGCAAATGGAGTGTCAGCTGTTTTAATTTCACAAGACGGCTCTTCGTGTATTATTGCAATCAAAGGAAATGGATGGAAGAGAATAAGTGCAGCTCAGGGTTTGAACTGTGAGAAGGCAGCAGGATTTTACAGAGAGACAGAGAGAGAGACGGAGAGAGACACACACAGAGACAAAGACAGAGGGACAGAGACAGAGAGACAGACAGAGACAGACAGACAGAGACAGACAGACACCAAGTGGTTTGCCCTCTCAGTGTTGGTGGGAGTGTTCTTGGTGATTCCTTGATTAACTGTTGTTTACTGTTGGCTTGTTTGTCTGCATTGGTAGTTCCTTGACTGCGGTATTGTTTCCTTGATTGTTGGCCTAGTGTTTAGCTTGGTGTTAATATCTACTCAAATGGATATTGATTGCTCCTGCTCACCAGTAAACAACAGCCTAACCATGAGACCACCAAGAACACTCTTGTCAACGCTGACAGGACCAGCCCCTAGTAGATATGTACAGTATTTATAAATAAAATAAGAGCAAATCCTACTCCTTTCTACTGCTGATGACGTTACCTAGTTTGGTAATGAAATGTCTGCAAGAAAGCCTCCAAGCTCAGAGGACCCCAAGGGAAACTAGATGAAACTAGAGGTTTCCCCAAAGGAAACTAGATGATGGGAGCTGCCTATAGGCAACCTCTTTAACGAAGGGTGCAATTGCTCTTGTAAGTACCTGAATTTTTATGCAACCTGAGTTACTCCATGAAAGACAATGTTGCGACTCACAAATATAAAAAAAAACTAAAAAAACCTCTTTCCCAATTCTGCTTCTAGAGACATTACAGATGCAACGATACATTTATTTATTTATTTTGCGACAGCAGGAACATCATCCATTTTCACTGTGGGGTTTTTTCATTATTTATTCTTACATCCCATAGGGTGGTACGGTGGCCTAGAGGTGGAACTCTCGCCTCACAATGAGGAGGCTGGGAGTTCGATCCTAGGTAGAGGCATATATGTCTCTCTCTCAAGGGCACGTTGAGATTATATCTGCTGAACCAAACTCCACATCGGAGACAGGAAGGGCATCTGGCCAGGAAATGCTCAGCTCCATTCAGTTGCCCAAGACTCTACCCCTCAAGGGATTATGGGGTCTTTAAAAGAAGATGATGATTCTTACACTCCATTTTTCTCCTGTGAGGTTCAAGGCACCCTATGGAGATCCTGCAGTTCTCTCCAAGCCTGGCCAACCAGTCTTAGCAAGGTTTCTCTATCACCAGGTGCTATTTACAGGTAGTCCTCGACTTACGACCGCAATTGAGCCCAACATGTCTGTCACTAAGCGTGACACTTGTTAAGGGTTAATTTTGGTCCATTTTACCACTTTTCTTGCCACAGTTCTCAAGTGAATCACTGCAGTTGTTAAGTTAGTAACACGGTTGTTAAACGAATCCGGATTCCCCATTGATTTTGCTTGTCAAACGAGGAATCACACAACTCCAGGACACCGCACCTGTCATAAAGATAGCGTCAGCTTTGGAAGCCATACTGAGATCAGATGCTCCCACAACTGTCACAACTGAGCCTGGGAAAGTGGGAGGGGGGGATTTATTGGAGTAGATCCAGTTAGGCACCCTAACATTCTTTTCCTGGTTCAAGGCCGGGTGGTTTTGCACATAAGTGAGAGGAAGTCTTAACTTGGGATGGATGGCGATTGGGGCCATGTGAAGTGATGATGGGTGCAGGGGATGGATTTTGTAGTTTTTACTTATTGTAAGGAAGCTCGGAACATTCAGATTCAGGATTCCACATTTGTGCCAGTTGCTATCCAAAATAAAAAGGAACCTTTGAGAAGAGATCTGTCTCGGAGTTATCGGGTGGAATGGAGGGTTACTGGAATGCTGACTGATAGGCCAGTTGCCAAGCATCTAAATTCTGATCACATGATTGAGGGAATACTGCGACAGCTGTAAGTACGAAAAACGTATTTACGTCGTAAGTCACTTTTTAAAGTGCTGTTGTAACTTTGAACGGTCATCAAATGAATGATGGTTAAAATTCAGGGCTATCTGTATGCTACCCCAATTATGACACCGAGACCCTGATTTACGATTCAGTTGGAAATGTTCCCACAATCACTAAATGAACTTTTGTAAGTTAAGGGCCACCGATTGTTCAGCTAGTGAGCTCTGCTTCCTTTCTGCACAGCAGACATGACCTGCGTCCTTCCACAACGGCCACATATTTGTATCTCTGCTTCTTACAGTTCACCCATGTTGTGGTTCTTCAGACTATTTTTCAGCCACAGAGTCCTAGGTTCTGTGATGAGTTGGCCCAACCTGGTTTAGAGTGGACCTCTTTGTCTATAGCCGTGATGGCAAACCTACGGCACGCGTGCCACAGGTGGCACTCAAGAGCCATTTGTGAGGGCATGCAAGCCTCCGCCAAACTTACCTGCACTGCACATGCACGCACCTCCCAGCTGATTTTCGGACTGTTTGAGGCCTTTTTTGTCCTCCCAGGGGCTCAAGGGAAGCCTCTGCAGCCTCTGGAGGCTGAAAAATGGGACTTCCAGAAATACCGGAAGTGCTGAACCAGAAGTGCTGAAATGGGCCTGTTTTTCGGCCCCCAAAGGCTGCAGAGGCTTCCCTCAAGCTCCTGGGAGGGTGAAAATGGCTTCAAACAGGCCAAAAATCAGCTGGGAGGCACATGCATGCATAGTGCAGGTAAGGGGGTGGGGTGTTGCATGCGCATGTGCAAAGGGGCGGGGGCGCATTACGTTGTGGGTATTGCGCTCGCACTTGTGGCGCACCAGAACAAAAAAGGTTCGCCATCACTGGTCTAGAGAGATTCTCAGTCCTCCAGGTCACGGTTGTCCCAAAGGTGCTTTTTTTTCCAAGAGGCAACTGGACTTGCTGGTTTTTCTTTGAAGACATTTCGCTTCTCGTCCTTCTTTACCTGAAGAGCTGAAGAAGCTTCATGGATGAGAAGCATCTTGGATGCGAAGTGAAATGCCTTCAAAGAAAAACCAGGAAGTCCATGTGATGACCCGGGGCGTGGTACAAAGGCAACATGGCCAGAGAACAGGTAGGAGTCCCTTTATTTACTCCAACTTTGCCCCCAATGTCCACTTACTCTCCGGCCTGGAGAAAAGCTCTCCAACGAACCTGCAACAGCCTCTGGCTGCAGATACTCCAATCCAAATGCTGTGAGCAGAATGACTGCATTCAATCAGTCCAGCGGGGCAAGATAATGAGTCCAATAATTCCAGCAAGGCAAGATAAGCGTATAGAAGCACGGCAATAATTCCAACAGTCACAAGCAATGCCAGGAATGTAGGCCACAGTTCTCAACACTAGATGAATTCAGTGTTTGTTCCTGAGAAACGCCCCTCCCAACTGCCTCTTCTCCTTTAAACTCCATCCCCAGGTGTGCCTTGTGAAGGGAATCAGGGCCCTTTCCTCCCCCGTAAGCCAGGCAACCCACGTTGCTCCCTTCTCCGTTCCTCCCTGCGTGCCCTGGGATGAAGAGGGGGTGGGCCTGGGTCTTCCACTGAACCCCCTCTCCCTTTTTCTACCTCTCCCCTGCTCTGCCCAGCCTGACTTTGCCCTTCCCCAGCCTCCTCCACAGCCAACAGAGCCCACCCTCCCGCTCCCTGGTGGCTGTTCATCTTCCTCATCAGATTCCGACTCCGACGGGGACATGACAGTCCAGTTGCTTCTTGAAAAAGCACCTTTGGGACAATTGACCTCTCGTACAAAATAATACAAGGAGGCGCGTAAGGGACTCAATTCTTCTCTTGATGCTCTTTTGCAAAACTTGATTGCCTAGGCCGGTCTTGGGAGCCAGTGGGCCATCATTGCTGATGGCACATGAACACAATATCTTAAAGCAACCAACAGTCAGGAGTTGGGGCAGCTAAAATCAGAAGCCACTGCTAATCCTGGCTCTAATAAAGCTTTTTACACTGTTTCCCTGGGTGTCTTTTTTCCTCGGTGGCCCAGAGAACTGATTTCCTTGACTTGCCAGTAGATTTCAATCAAAGGGTACTCCTCGACTTACAGCTGTAGTTGAGGCCCAGATTTCTGTTACTAAGCGAAGCAGCTGTTAAGGGAGTTTTGCTCCATTGTACCCCTTTTCCTGCCCCAGACGTTAAGTGGATCCCTGCAGCTGCCAAGTTAGTCCCCCGGTCGTTAAGCGGAATCTGGCTCCCCCATCGACTTTGCTTGTCAGAAGGTCGCAAAAGGGGACCAAAAGGACATGGCAACCGTCATAAATCTGAGTCAGCTGCCAAGGGTCTGAGAACTCTGATCACGTGACACTGGGGATGCCGCCACAGTCGTAAGTGTGAAAAGAAAACAACCATAAGTCACATTTTTTTCAGTGCCGTTGTCCCTTGCAAAACTCACTAAATGAACTGTTGTGGGTCAAGGACTACTTGCACACAACTTCCATTGGGGAAATGGTACTAATGGGCACCCTAGACACTGGGGGTCGCCAACCTTTTGGACCTCAGGAACCACCAAACTCACAATTTTAAACCCCGTGGACCACTAATACGGATTTTGACTTGCTGACGTCAGTGGGAAAGTCAGTCCCATATTCCAGAGCTGCAGGAGTCACAGGACTGGCCCTTTGGTCGTCCCGGAGCAGCTGCTCCTCCACCTGGGTTCACCGGCCTGCCCTGGAGCTGCTCGAGGATGACCGAAGGGCCGGTCCTGTGACCGATTTTTCCCGCCAACATCAGCAAGCCACCCTTGGGCGGATTTCCCTCCCCTGCCGTTGGTCTTACCTTCCAGTTCCAAACTCGCGTGGCTCTACTCAAGATAAGGTTTGGGCTCGGCCGAAGGGTGGGGGCCAGCGAGTGGGCGGGGCATGTGTGCAGTGCCGCCTTGTGGTCCCGCACAGCCAGGATTAATTGCTTTGGGGGGGGGGATTTCTCTGCAGACCACCCAAATTTGCTCCCGGCCCAACAGGGGTCCCCGGCTCACCGGTTGGCAACCACTTCCTCTGATGCTTTTCCCTCTAGTAGTTGTTTTAGGCTGCCTTTTCCGATAACTTTAAAGATTTATATCAGTAAAGGGTTGGCAGTCCAAAATATCTGGAAGGCAGCAGCTTGCCTGCTCTGGTTTTTGAGAATTTCATTTCCCAAACAACACACTTCAGAGATAAGAATCCAGATGTCCTCCTCCGACAGTTACAAATGGGAACAATTCCACCAATCGTTCTCGGCGTAACAATATCTGCTAGGAACCAAAGAGCTGCAGACATAATTTCCACAGCTCATTGAACCTTCCTATCAAATTCTAAGGCTTTTAAATTGCTGTCCCTTTCCCTTGATCTTGATACTCATGAAAAAAAGATTGCCAGTTGGATGGTTTTGATGTGGCACAAGAGATCTTCGGGAATTTATTTTATTTTTTTAAACGCTTTCATAGATGCCCAGGCTGTCAAGGTAACGCTTGAGTGAGCATCTATCCATCTTTTTCAGACTCGGGCTAATAAACATATTCATGGAGTGTAAATAAGGGCTGACCCTGATATGCCATGAATAAGTGGATGAGAAAAAGCTAGGAAAAAAAAAAAACCACTGCTTTTTTCTGTTTTTCCCTCTCAATAATATACATTATGTACATGGCAGCTGATACATCCCGTATTATTTTTTTTGCAGAGATAAATTAGTCATACAATTCAGGTGGACATCCATGGTGTACAGTCGAATAAAACAAAACAAAAACGTTCCCTAAAAAGTGTAAACTTTGGTATCTTCGAATGGCTTCTTCCCTCATCCCCAAAACAAAATTCAATCGCATCCCCTTGAATTAAACATAATGACAATAACAATAAACACCTGATGGACAAAACATAGATTTTTTTTCTTTTTGGATTGCTTGTTTTGAACGATGGAAATTGGCCAGGCTTTCTTGATTTCATGATTTCTGAACATTCAAGAGAGCCAGATCTGGAGAAAAGAATTGGACACGGAGGAAGGAGGACACGGCTAGAAACATCTGTAAAGTGAACCTGCACTTTGCTTTCTTTCTTTCTTTCTTTCTTTTTTTTTCAGTTGTTGACTTACGTGAGTCTCGGGTTGGAAGATTTTGCACGGCGTCTTGGACAAAGCAAGGAGACCACCTTCTCTGCTCCCATGAACTCTCCCCACTTGAAAATTAAATTTCCTAATGTTTCATCTTCCTATAGTGGAGGATCTTAAGGGTTGCTGTCTTTCGGCTGGCTTTTCATTTCTCCTTGGGGTTCTGGGAGAAGAATGAATGTCCGCAGAACCGGGATGGTGTGTCACCACCGGCCCAGTGTCAAACAAAGTTGAGGAACGGTGACTAAGAAGAAGACCATCGTTGGTGGAAAGGTTATGGGGCAATGCAGCCGGTCCAGACATCTTGTTACTGGCTTGACTCCGAAATCTCCGATGAGATGGATTATTAGCAGCTTGGAGCCTCTTGTAGATTGGAGGGAGAAGGACTTGAGTGTTGTCTTCCGCCAAGGACATTCTTCCCGAAGGGCTTTGTCGCTCAGAGCGAGGAGGGACTAAAGAAGTTGGAGTGACCAAAGACTTTGGAAGGAAAGCGGGGCTGGTGATGAAGCCCTCTTCGGTTTCTGCTGCTTCGCTGTAGAAAGGAAGAGGAAAGTTGCCACTACGTTTGCTGCAAGATTCACAGCATAACTTCTTATAGCCCGGGATGGAGCAGTATCGAGCGAGCACTTCCATCTGGCAGAAGATCGATTTGTCTCCTTGGCAAGGCTCATCTGGAAAACAAAAGCCCTCCGTGGGTTAAGACGGGGTTGAGAAACGTGGGGTTGTGAGGTAGGAGAAGGAGCAACTTCCAAAGAAGCTGCAGACTATGACAAGCGTCGATCTGGACCCATTCTTACGTGCAGAATCACAGAATGTAAAGTTTAGAAGGATCTTAGAAAACATCTAATCAAACCCCCTGCTGGAATTCGCTATTAGAGTATTGCCAACAGGTGTCCCTCAAGCCCTGGTTTAAACACCTTCAATCAAGGAGAGTCCACTCATAACTGTTCTATGGAGACAGTTTAAGCATAAATTGTTTTCATTTTGATACTGCTCAACAAAACACAGAGACAAATTTCTTGTGTATCCAATCATGCTTGGCCAATGAAGCTGTTCTATTCTATTCCATTCTATTCTCTTCTATTCTGTATTCTGTTCTATATTATTCTATTCTATATTCTATTCCATTCCATTCCATATTCCATTCCATATATTCTATTCTATTCCATTCCGTTTTATTCTATATTCTATTCTGTTCTATTCTATATTCTAGTCTATTCTATTCTATAGTCTATTCAATTCTATATTATCCTATTCTATATTCTATTCCATTCCGTTTTATTCTATATTCTATTCTATTCTATTCTATTCTATATTCTATTCTATTCTATAGTCTATTCAATTCTATATTATTCTGTTCTATATTCTATTCCATTCCGTTCCATTCCATATTCCATTCTATATTCCACTCCATTCTACTGTATATTCCATTCCATTCTATTCCATTCCATTCCATTCCATATTCTATTCCATGTTCCATTCTATTCTATTCTATTTTCCATTCTATTCCATTCCATTCCACTCCACTTCCTATTCCATTATCAAAATCCAGGCACGTTTTTCTCTCTCTCATTTCTAGAAATGGGTGGTAGACTTCAAAAAATTCTCATCTGTCCTGGGACCCCTTCCTATGCATTTTTGAGAAGCTCAGTTATGAACATGGGTGAGGACAGAATTATAAACAGTAACTTAGCACTCTCTTTCAAGTTTTAGCAACAGTTTGAAATGTCAAGTGCTTTAGAAGTGCACCTCCAGGGAGCTACAGCTTGGATAAATACGATTATAGAAGGGATTAAATAAATTGGCACCTGAAATGTTTCATGGAAGAAAAGCAATTTCTACACAGGCTACTTTAGAGACCCTCTCAAAGTTGAATCCTTCATCATACATTTCATACAGGTTGGGTTTTTTTTGCAAAGGCCACTGGGCCTTCTTAATTTTTGTTCTCTCTGAAAATTGCCTCATATCCTCAAACTCTCAGCTCTACTCAAAGCCTTTGAGAAGGCTTTCATGGGAATTGCTGATCCTTTCACTCCGTGTTGGAAACCTTCTGGGATGTCCTCCTCTGTCTAACTAAGTAACTCTTTAAAAATGTTTGCTCCCAGGCTTTTAAATATCTGACGTGCTTGTCTAATGCTTCCATTACTTGCTGTTTTATTGACTGGTCTTGGCTTTGTTTTTCGAAGAGCTTCATTATTACTTGTCCTTCTTTGCTTTGCTTTTTTCCTTTTTGTCAATCATCCCAAGAAAGGGATTTGTTGTGGAGTCCACTGCCGTCGATGAGGCTAATTGGAACAGTTGTGGCTGCAAGTTTGTTTCAAAGCAAAAGAAAATAAAAATACAAAAACAAAACAGCGCCGGAAGGGACCTTGGAGATCATCTAGTTCAACCTGCAAAGCGCTATCTAACAAAATGAAATTCAGTGGTGGAAAAAGTCAGGTTCTACATTTAGGCAAGAAAAACAAAATGCCCAGGTACAGTATATGTGGTACCTTGCTCGACAGTAGTAACTGTCAGAGGGATCTCGGAGTCCTAGTGTACCACCATTTAAATATGAGCCAGCCGTGTGTAGCAGCTGCCAAAAAAGCCAACACAGTTCTAGGCTCCATAAACAGAGGGATAGAATCAAGATGACGTGAAGTTTTACTACCACTTTATAAGGCCACACTTGGAATCCTGCATCCATTTTTGGTAGCCACGATATAAAAAAGATGTGGAGACTCTAGAAAGAGTGCAGAGAAGAGCAACAAAGATGATTAGAGGACTGGAGGCTAAAACATAGGAAGAATCCACAACCAGAATTCCTTGCTTGGATGTATAGAAAACACTAGCCAAAGAGCTTTGTATACTTACTGGAGGCTAAAACTTATAAAGAACGGTTGCTGGAGCTGGGTATGTCTAGTTTAATGAAAAGAAGGACTGGGGTGACATGATAGCAGTGTTCCAATATCTCAGGGGCTGCCCCGAAGAAGAGGGAGTCGAGCTATTCTCCAAAGCATGTGAGGGCAGGACAAGAAGTAATGGGTGGAAATTAATCAAGGACAGAAGCAACTTAGAACTAAGGAGAAATTTCCTGACAGTTAGAACAATTCATCAGTGGAACGACCTGCCTCCAGAAATTGTGAATGCTCCAACACTGGAAGTTTTTAAGACGAGATTGGACAACCGTTCGTCTGAAGTGGTGTAGGGTTTCCTGCCTAGGCAGCGGGTTGGACTAGAAGACCTCCATGGTCCTTTCCAACTCTGTGATTCGATTCTGTTCTAACCCCTACTCAAGCAGAAGAGTATACTGTTCTAGACAAATGGCTGTCCAGCCTCCTTTTGAAAACCTCCAGTGATGAAGCACCTACAACTTTTGAAGGCAAGCCGTTCCACTGATGAATTATTCTCACAGTCCAGAAATTTCTCTTTAATTCTAGGTTGGGTCTTTCTTTTTTAAAAAATCCCACCTGTTGTTTCTTGTCCTGCCCTCTGCTGCTTTGGAGAATAGCTCAATCCCTTCTTCTCTGGGATAGCCCCTCAGGTATAAAAAAACTACTATCCTATCACCCCTAGTCCTCCTTTTCTTTAGACTAGACCTTCCTACCTTCCTTAATCGTTCATCGTTGAAGAGCAAATCTTCGTTGCTCTTCTTTGCACTCTTTCTTAGGGTCTCAACATCTTTTATTTTGTATCTTGGTGACCAGAACTGTATACTGTATTCCACATGTGGCCTCACTAGTGTGGTATAAAGTGGTACTAACCCTTCACCTCTGATACTCTACCTCTGTTGGTGTAATCTAGGACTGCATTAGCTTTTTTAGCAGCTGCAGCACACTGCTGGCTCACACTTAAGTGGTGATCCTCTAGAGCAGGGGTCTCCAACCTTTTGGACCTCAAGGACCACCAAGCGCATAATTTTAAACCCCGCAGACCACTAATATGAATTTTGACTGACGGTGGCTTGCTGACGTTGGTGGGAAAGTTGGTCCCGTATTCCAGAGCTGCAGTAGTCACAGAAGCAGTTACTCTTCCACCCAGGTGCACCAGGACTGCCATGGGCTGGAGGAGCTGCTCTGGGATGACCAAAGGGCCAGTCTTGTGACTACTGCAGCTCTGGAATATGGGACTGACTTTCCACCAATGTCAGCAAGCTTTCCCTCCCCTACTGGTTGGTCTTACCTTCCAGTTCCAGCTCTACTCAAGGTAAGGTTTGCGCTCGGATGAAGGGTGGGGCCCAGCGGTTGGGTGGGCCATGTGGCCGGCGTAGCCTTGTGTTCCCACGCAGCCTGGGTGAATTGCTTTGGGGGAGACAGTTCTCTGCGGACCACCAAAATTTTCTCGCGGACCACCAGTGATCCCTGGCCCACTGGTTGGCAACCACTGTTCAAGAGCAGGGGTCTTCAGCCTTGGCAACTTTAAGACTTGTGGACTTCAACTCCCAGAACAAAGCTGGCTGAGGATTTCTGGGAGTTGAAGTCCACAAATCTTAAAGTTGCCAAGTTTGGGGACCCCTGCTCTAGAGTCTAAACGAACCCCCTCCTCAGGCAAGAAACGCTATATCATTTCACACAGATGTTTGTCCAACCTCTTCTTAAAAACTTCCAATGTTGGAAGCATTGCAATTTCTAGAGGCAAGTAGTTCCACTGGTTAATTGTTCTCCACTGTCAGGAAATTTCTCCTTAGTTCTAGGTTGCTTCTCTCCTTGATTAGTTTCCATCCATCTTTTCTTGTCTTGCTTTCTTGCAAAATAGGTGGAGCCCCCCCTTCTTTGGGGCAGCCTCTCAAACATTGAAAGATTGCTATCCTGTCCCTCCCGTCCTTCTTTTCATTAAATTAGACATACCCAGTTCCTGCAACTGTTCCTTGTTATGTTTTAATTTCCAGTCCCCTAATCATCTTCATCGCTTTGCTCTGTACTCTTTCCAAAGTCTCAACATTATGATTCAAAGGGGTGTAAAGAAAATCCTGGGATCCTGCTAGGTTTGTTTTTACGGATGCAAATTCTTCCTATACTTTGTGTCACGAATGAAGTCCGTTTAATAAGATAGTTTTGGACGTCTTGATAATTTGACTGGACAACCACTTGTCTGAAATGGTGTAGGGTTTCCTGCCTCAGCAGAGGGTTGGACTAGAAGACCTCCAAGGCCCCTTCCAACTCTGTTATTCTATTCTATTGTAAGACGTTGATAATGAAGCAGAAACATTCTATGGATTCCCAGAGTCCCCAAAACGGATTAAGCTCTGCTTCCCTCTAGTGGCCACGATGTTTACAAACTTCCTAAAATGAAAAGCAAGCCGTATACAGGTAAGCCTTGAGTTATGGCCACAATCGAGCCCAGAATTTATGTTGCTAAGTGAGACATTTCTTCAGTGAGTTTTGCCTCATTTTATGGGTCTTTCTTGCCACAGTTGTTAAGTGAATTCTTGCATTGGTTCAGTTAGTGACACGGTTGTTAAATGAATCTGGCTTCTCCATTGACTTTACTTGTCGGTCACAAAAGATGTGTCAAGCCCGAAATTGACATATATGTAGCCATTTTAGTTAGGCGTAGTATATATTCTTGTTCTTACTTTCTCTGTGGCAGTCATGGCAGGGGAGAGTTTTGGGCTTGCCACATTCCTAAGTGGGGAGGAGTGGAGATAGAGAGAGTTGTTTAGGCTAGGTGGTTCTTCTTCCCATGGGAAAATGAGCTGTCCATGCTTAGGGCCCTTGAGGTGGAGATTTATGACCTCAAGCAACGTTGAATTACTTCTATTGGAGAATGTGACTTTGGGAGGGCTGTTTCTAACTTTTAATATTGTGAGGTAATTCCAGGTTGTGTCAGATCTGGAATTACAATAGACTTTGCCAATTTGATGCTTTCCTAAATAAAAGAATTTGTCTTGGAAGGTGGACTTTGTGCTTTTCTTTTTAAATGGATTTCATCACTTGGAAACCTGACATTATTCCGGATCTGATCATGTGATCCTGGGACGCTGCAACTGTCGTAAATATAAGCCCGTTGTCAAGCATTAAGTCACAAGACCGTGGCAATGTGGCAACAGTCAAGTGTGAAAAATGGTCATAAGTCACTTTTTTTTTTAGTGTGGTCGTAACTTTGAACAACCACTAAACGAATGGTTGTAAGCCAAAGACTACTTGCACTTGTCCAAGGATGTTTTTCTTACTGATCTTCTGCCTGACAACTTCCATACAACTTTGACCTGATTCAGGGGTGGGATTCCAACGGTTTGCCCCGGTTTGACTGAACCGGTAGCTTCCAAGATCATCTGGGAGCGAAATGGTTTGCTCCAACGATCAACTGCTGGGCCCGCCGCCCGCCCGAGCTCCCATATTGGCCTTTATTTCCTGGTTTTCAACCTCAGCTGCATCGCACAGCACAGTGGATTGCCATGTGTCAGCTGTTGAAGACAAGAGGGAGAGTGCAGGAGTGTAGGAGAAGATCGGTAGGAAAGCCTCTGGACATGCGCAAGGCAGAGGTGGTGATTCAAACAGTTCTGACAGGTTCTGGAGAACTGGTAGCAGAAATTTTGAATAGTTCAGAGAACCAGCCAATCCCATCTCTGACTAGCCTTGCCAACCCCATCTCTTCTCTGCCTCCCAAGTCCCAGCTGATCGGCTGGGTCTTCTTTTGTTGCTCTGCACAGGAGAACGGAGCGGGAAAGCAGATTCGTGGGGTGGGGAGGGATTTTGCAGTATCCTTCCCCTGCCATGCTCATCAAGCCCCGCCCACAGAACCGGTACTGAAAAATTTTGAATCCCACCACTGGCACAAGGCATGAGTGCGCACTCTGTGACAGCCCCTCAAAAATCGGAAGACTTCTAATGTGTCACCCCTAGTCCTTCTCTTCATTAGACTAGACGTATCCAGTTCCTTCACCTGTTCATTGTATGGTTTAGCCTCCTTTCCCCGGATCCTCTTTGTTGCGCTTCTGTCTGCCCAAACTCTTCGTTAAAACTTCCCGTGATGGAGCGCCCGCCACTTCCAGAGGTAAGCCTTTCCACTGGTTAATTATTCTTACTGTCAGGAAATTGGCTTGGATCTCTCTTTAATGATCGTCCAGCCATAGGAGTAGAAGAGAAAGGAGAGAAGCGACCCGGAACTAAGATAATTTTCTTGCCAATGAGAACAATTGATCAGTGGAATGACAGAAGTTGTGGATGTTCCATCACTGGAGGTTTTTAAGAAGAGATTGGACAACCATTTGTCTGAAGTGGCGTAGGGTTTCCTGCCTAAGCAGTGGGTTGGACTAGAAGACCTCCAAGGATCCTTTCAGTTCTGTTCTATTCTATTCCATTTTCTATTCTATTCTATATTCTATTCTATTCTATATTCTATTCTATTCTATATTCTGTTCTGTTCTATTCTATTCTATGTTCTGTTCTATTCTATTCTATTCTATTCTATTCTATTCTATTCTATTCTATTCAATATTTTGTTCTATTCAAATGCTGGTTCCTTACAATCTATAAAATACTGGTATATTTTGTTATTGCATTTCCTTTTACTTATTTGAACCTGAAATTAGATCCTGGACTTTTTAATTTTTATTTCACTTTTTTTTATCCTGTGATAAGACTAATGTATATATATAAAAGTGAAATATATAACTACATCATAACACATACATACATGCATCATAACAAAATCTCCAGAACCATAAAGCCTACAAACTTGAAATTTAGCACGTGTCTTCCACTTGGCTTCTAGGTGCTCATCAAGAAAGGATTTTTTGAAATGATTATCAGAGCATTAGTATTTCCTATATTATTATTATTAACACACGCTGATGCTAAGGAGTTCTACTCCCCCTCCACACCTGAAAATAAATCTGTTCCAAATGCAAAACACAAGCAGAGGAGACCAGTTTCAGTTTCAGTTTTAGTTTCACAGCACCAAGCAGCTGTAGTACAGAACAGTTAAGCTAAGCCACGCCCAGGCTCCTTGCTTTCTCCTCCTTGCTCATACAGCAAATACTCTTTCAGTTTCCAAACAGCCCTCAACTCTCTCACACACTGACAGGATGTTAGCCAGATAAATATTGATGGATGGTGGTAGGCAGAGGCAGAATTTTTATTTCCTTATTTTCCTCCCCAAAAACTAAGCCCGACCACATAATTTTGTAGCAAAGCACGGGTATCAAGTTAGTCAGTTAATAATAAGAGACTAAACCCCACTCCCTTCTAGCACTGATGATGTTACCCAGTTGGATAACAAAGCATCTTGTTGGGGAACTGCCAGCCAGGCTGGAAGGAGGGGTCAAGCAAGGGCCTAGCTTAGAGTCCTTGTGCAGCCGCTAGCAGCGTAAGCTTAACCTGCCACAAAATCCATGAAGCCTTCTGGTCATTCCTAGGAGAAGGCAAGTGGTCTGAGGAGTCTCTTGTAACATAGGTAGCAGATAATAAAGTTACTGACTTTTGTTGTTTATGATTGGCTCTGCTTGCTTAAATCTGTCTGCAGGAAAACAATCAAGCTCAGACATCACCAAAGACCCCACAATTCATAAGTTACTACTACTGCTTACCAGTACAGGGTGAAAGTTTGCAAACCCTCATGGATTCTGGCTTTTCTCCATCACACTGATCACCTGTGCGGCATGACACCTGCCTGGATTCTGTCCCTTCACCACAGGTGACCGAGCACTACAAGAAAAATAACAAAGATCATATAAATAACTAGATTTCTGCATGTGAACGCCGAGTTATGCTACAGATGGATGCATTGGTATTTTTTTTGGTAAAGTATGGAAATATGGACAGAAAGCTTCCCAGGAAAAAATCCACAACCAGAATTCCTTGCTTGGATGTATAGAAAACACTAGCCAAAGAGCTTTGTATACTTACTGGAGGCTAAAACTTATAAAGAACAGTTGCTGGAACTGGGTATGTCTAGTTTAATGAAAAGAAGGACTGGGGTGACGTGATAGCAGTGTTCCAATATCTCAGGGGCTGCCCCAAAGAAGAGGGAGTCAAGCTATTCTCCAAAGCCCTTGAGGGCAGGACAAGGAATAATGGGTGAAGACTAATCAAGGAGAGAAGCAACTTAGAACTAAGGAGAAATTTCCTGACAGTTAGAACAATTAATCAGTGGAACTACTTGCTTCCAGAAGTTGTGAATGCTCCAACACTGGAAGTTTTTAAAAGGAAGTTGAGATAACCATTTGTCTGAAGTGGTGTAGGGTTTCCTGCCTAGGCAGGGGGTTGGACTAGAAGACCTCCAAGGTCCCTTCCAACCCTGTTATTCTATTCTATTCAAACCATATTTGGCACACAGATAGTCCTAGACTTACAACCATTCCTTTACTGATTGTTCAAAGTTACAACAGCACGAAAAATGTGATTTACAATGGCAAAAATTGAATAACTGTCTGAGGTGGCTGATGAGGAAGAGGAGGAACAGCTGGGCCCAGTGCCCGATGCACGAATGCTCAGAAGGCAGAGGAGAGGACATCAGTGGAAATCTATGGGCCGGTCCTTGGGACGGAAGAGCCACCACTGCTAGCGAAGACCCACCCTAGCTCTGGGGAGAAAAGGCAGGGGGCGGAGATGAATAGATGCGGCAGACAACTATTCATCTTCCAGATGGACAGACTTATTAGCCTGTGCTGAGAGAGAAACTGTTGCCAGGGCAGCTGATGCACCTAATAAAGGAATCTTTAAGTTAACTTCAGAGGTTGGTCGTGTTTGGTCAGAACACCTTCCCATTGAAGTGGTACCCATTTATCTACTTGCATTTGCAATCCTTCAAACTGCTAGGTCTGCAGAAACTGAGGCAAGGACGGGAACTCACCCTGTCATACATTGCTCAGGTCTCAAGCCTGAACTGTCAGCTTCCCAGCTGGTCTTTAACCACCAAGACATTGCATCCCTTAACAACCTAAACAGAAGAATACTAGTTCCTTCTGGATATAACTCAATAGTAAGGGCAGGAACCATTCTTAGATGGTGATCTCAAGGTCAAATCTTGGTCGGTAATCAAGAGTGTTGTCTTAGCCCTGGTTACTATTAGAATTAAATCTACAGTCACAGAAAAAAAATAACCTTTCAAGAGTATCTGTGATGACTTATGGCGTGGCACAAAGGCAACGCAGTCAGATAATCAATAAGAGTCCCTTTATTAGCTCAAACTTAGCCCCCAATGTGCAGGTTACCTTCTGGCTGGAGAAAAACTCTCCCAGGAACAGCCTTTGACTGCAGAGAATTAAATCCAAAACATGGTCAACACAAACTGTAACTTTAAGTCCAATCAAGCCAAACTGAGATAATTAGTTTGGCAGGGCAGGAGAAGAAATTCCAGACATGCAGGCACGACAAAACTCACATGGTTGGGAAGATGCCAGGAACACAGATAAGCAATGACAACACAGGATAAAGTCATGTTTGCTCCCCACAGCTGCTTCAGTCAGCATTCAGTTCTTATAAACTTTCATTCCCAGCTGTGGCTAATGAAGGGAATCGGGGCCCTTTCTTCCCCCATAAGCCATGCAACCCACGTTGCTCTCTTCTCCGTTCCTCCTTGTGTGCCCTAGGTTGAAGAGGGGGTGGGCCTGAGTCTTCCTCTGAACTCCCTCTCCCTTGTTCTACCTCCTTCCTGCTCTGCCCAGCCGGACTTTGCTCTTCCCCAGCCTCCTCCACAGCCAACAGAGCCACACTCCCACTCCCTGTCAGCTGTTTGTCTTCCTCCTCATACTGACAGCGGCATGACAGTATCAGAAACTTGGACTTTAGCTCAGATTGTGCTAGTTTTCAGCAACAAAAAAGGCTTTAGATGCTTACTGAACTCCACGGCCCTGTTTTCCATTGAGCCGGACATGGCGTTCTGTTACAAGGCCTGCGACTCTCCGGACGTTCTCCACTGCAGTACTTGAAATGGACGGAGCGGTTTGCACTATCGTGAAGCGGCTGAACGCAACGTACACTTCGGATTTGATAACCGGACGTCCCACAGGTTTTGGTGCAGTGCTCCCATTCTTCTGATACCCAGCTGCCAAACAGAGAGAACGTTGTTTTTTTAATGCTGAAAAATGGAAGCCGGTGGACAGGCATCATTGAGGATCCATAAACGTGACACCACCCCAAACTGCCTCTCCTTTGTCAACACATATAAAAACAAGACCGTCAATGAGTGAATCTACATTTAGTTTACTTAAGGAGAGAGGCTATGCTCTGCAAGAGGAAGTTCCTTTGTTCCACCTGAGTAGCCAGCACGAATTACATTATGGGGAAGCAAGCAGAGGCTTACAATGGCTGAGTGCATTCCTGAAGGTTACACATCCTACGAATTGGTTTAGGCTTTTTACTGGCGTCACAGAAACCGCGTTGCACCATTTTGCTATCACTTTTCCTGCGGCAGCCATATTTGGTATATTGGAAACCTGGAGGGAGAACAGATAATATCTGTGTTAATAGCAATAGCAATAGCACATAGGCTTATTTATTTATGTATTTGGTCAGGCATGCATTTGATAATATATATAAGCATAAACATGATTATTAATACATGAAATAGATACAAATAAAAGGCAACATTAAGACAGGGACGGTAGGCACGCTGGCGTGCTTATGCACGCCCCTTACAGACCTCTTAGGAAAGGGGTGAGGTCAACAGTAGACAGTCTGAGGTTAAAGTTTTTGGGGTTAGGGGAAGAAACCACAAAGCCAGGTAGAATATTCTAGGCATTGACTCTGTTGCTGAAGTTGTATTTCCTGCAATCAAAATTTATGCGGTTTACCCTGAGTCTGTATCTATTGTGTGCTTGTGTATTGTTAAGGTTGAAGCTGAAGTTGTCATTGACGGGTAGGACATTGTAATGCATAATTTTATGTACTACGCTTAGGTCAGACCGAAGGCGGTGTAGTTATAAGTTATCTAAGCTTAAAATGTCAAGTATGGAGGCATAGGGTATTCTGTTGTGAGTAGAAGAGTGGAGATTTATAGACCGCTTCACAGTGCTTTATAGCCCTCTCTAAGCTATTTACAGAGTCAGCGTATTGACCCCAACAATCTGGGTCCTCACTGTACCCACCTCAGAAGGAGGGAAGGCTGAGTCAACCTTGAGCCGGTCAGGATCAAACTCCTGGCACTTGGCAGAATTAGCCTGCAATGCTGCATTCTAACCACTGCATCGTCAGGAAGGAGAATGAGAAAGGGAATTACGAGAGAGAGGGAGGGAAGGAGGAAGGAAGGAAGGAAGGAAGGAAGGAAGGAAGGAAGGAAGGAAGGAAGGAAGGAAGGAAGGAAGGAAGGAAGGAAGGGAGGGAAGGAGGGAGGGAGGAAGGGCAATAGCGCTTAGACTTATATACCACTTCACAGGGTTTTAAAACCCTCTCTAAGCGGTTTACAGAATCAGCCTCTTGCCCCCAACAATCTGGCTCCTCATTTTACCCACCTCAGAAGGATGGAAGTTTGAGTCAACTCTGAAACTGATGAGATTTGAACTACCAAATTGCAGGCAACAGAAGTAGCCTGCAGTACTGCACTCTAACCACTGCACCACCACGGCTCACTGTGGTTCAATGAAAACCTAGCTAAAGATAATGCAAACCTTTCGTCTTAATGATTTATCAAAGGCTGGGAACAAAAACACTGCCATTGTCAGGTGTAAAAGACCAAGGCCACATGTAAAGTTCCAATGAAAGTGATTTATTGCTTGTGCCTATGCACAGGAATCTAGTCAACTCATGCCCCAAAGGTGCCTTTTCTGAGGAAACTGGACTTTCTTGTTTTTTTCTTTGAGGATGTTTTGCTTCTCATCTAAGAAGCTTCTTCAGCTCTGACTGGATGGTGGGGAATGGAAGGATTTATATTCCTTGCAGACAGCTGGTCATTTGCATCCTTTTAGAGGGTCGTTGAGGCTACCTGGAGGTTTATCCATGTCCTCCAAGTGGCCTCAAGGACTCTCTAAAAGGATGCAAATGACCAACTGTCTGCAAGGAACATAAATCCTTCCATTCCCCACTCTCCTGTCAGATTGCTTCTCTCCTTGATTACTTTCCATCCATTGTTTCATGTCTTGCCTTCTGGTGCTTTGGAAAATATTTGAATTTCCCGCGACAATCATTCCCTCTCTTTTCCTAAAAATGTACATTTGTTTGCATGTTTCAGATAAATGTATATTTACTAAAATGCATATTAAAATTGTGTGTACTCAAGAAAATATTTTAGGGAATGTTCATTTTATGGAAACCCATTTTAAAAATGGATTTTTCAAAATCAACCATTGAGGAGATTTATTAGAGAAAATATAATAGGACAGAACATATTTATGAACAGCGATGGATTATCAACCTATCCAGAGGTTGGCTGCTGCAGATTTGGACCAGTTTGCCCAAACCCCTTGTTCCAACTGGCTGAATTCTACCTCTTCTTTTGTGAGGAGTGGCCGGGAGGTGGGGTTGGGTGTGATGAGTGACATCACCCACCCAGTCACATGACCAACCAGCCACGCCTACCCAGACAGAGAACCAGTTGTTAAAAAATTTGAAGCCCACCACTGATGGGGATGGATTATCAACCTATCTCTAGGTACAACATATAGACAGCCCCTTATTGTTTTCTTCCCAAGTAGTCCAACATGCCTCCTCCACAGACTTTGGAGCACTGGGACCAACTCTTCAAAGCCCACTCAAAGGTGTCCAGTTCCTCTTGAAGGACATTGTTACTGCTGACATTGGGCACAGAATCTTCATGAATTATGTATCGGTAAATCAGGCTGGATTGGGTATTGTTATCCTGAGGAATTACCTGTAAAAGGACGAGATGACAAAAGCAGCTGTCAGTATTACAAAACATGGAGTCCTTCTCTACCTTATTAGGCCCTTCAGCAATTACCTCAACCCCTCCAAAAAAAACCCCCAATTCTTTCCATACCATATTTGTGCAGATTCTTCTTCAGCAAGATTTATTGAGTTGAAAGAACTGTCAGAAGGTCAGTGACTGGCATTTTTCCATTTAGAACCAATTATGATTAGCATATGGTGGTTTATTACAGTATCTAGGAGACCACAGTGCTATTGCAAAGTAGTACCAGCCCTGTTGTAAGAAACACTTGTGCATTTCCCAAGGGGTGCCACAGGAGTGGCTCACCCAAGGCTTCTTCCCTTCCTGACGCTGTCTTGCAAGTGAGTGACATAACCAGGAAGGTTCAGAGGCATCAGGAATCTGACTGCCTGCACAGAGCACAGCTCATTTTCCCACCAAAGTGGTACGTATTTATCTACTCGCACAGAACTGTTGGGGGACAGAAGCTGAGGTGAGTCGCAGGAGCTCACCCCGTCATGCAGTGCTAGGGCTTGAACTGCTGGAGCTGAGACCATCTCCAGTGTCATTAAGCCATTAAGCCACAATACGTCTTAATGTGTCCCTCTGTTGTGGTTAGCCGGCAGCAGGTGCGGACGGTTGAGGACAGTGATGACTCAGATGAGGGGCCAGGACCATTAGAGAGTGGACTGCTGCCTTCAGAGATTGTGGGGGCTGGCAGCAGCGATGAGAAGGTTCCTGAGGAGCCTGTGCCAAGTGCGCGTGCACGCAAGGTTGTTCGCAAGAAAGAGCAGCTGCAGCAGCATGGGCAAGGTAATGGCCCCTCCTTCAAGAAGATAAAAGCCAGCTGTGAAGTGAATGTTCTTTGCAGAAGGCAAAGACGTTTTGAAACTCCAGCCTCGTGGACATTCCAGTATTTTGAGTTTGTATTTAAAGATTCCTGTACTGCAAATTATTTCTTGTCTGTTATCTTTTGGCAAAAGATAACGCACAGTTTGGCAAGGCTTGTGCTTGTCACAGCTAATTATTTTTCAGAAGCATTAAAAGGTTTCTGTTCCCTTTGGATTGTGTTTGATTTGTTGGAAAAGGGCGTGGTTCAGAACACCCTTAATAGATTATGTCAAGCCCGAGATTCATCCTCTTCAAAAATTGCCATTGACTTTTAACGGGACAGACTTTTAAGAATAACATCAATAGAGCTGAGGACTTTGTATTGAAATGCACAGATCTTTGGGGCAGCAAGGTACACTCTGTTAAGCCAACCGGGAAAGTAAACCACAAACATAGCATGACTTACCAGAACAAGAATGGCATCATGCAAAGGCCCATCTGTCTGAAGGGTTTCTATGCCCTCTTCTATGTGGTATTCCCATTCTAAGCCAAAGTCGATGAAAGAACGAGAGATGGATCTTTCTCCTTTGCCATTTAGGATATAGTGGCCAGTTGCTTGGTTCTTAATGGCTAAAAGGAACAAAGGCAATGAGTGGTCAACTCTTCCCAGGCAAGAGGGCAATTCTTTTTTCTTCAAATTCTTGAAAAAAATTCATCTTCATGATATCATTTCTTGATACCAGGAACGTCTTTTGTTTGGGGGACAATCTAGAACTTCTCAATACTTCCATATTTTTATTTATTTACTTACTTATTTCTCCCCATTATTATTTTACAAATAACTCAAGGTGATGAACATATCCTATATATCTTCTTCCTCTTACTTTCCCCATAATAACAGCCCCGTGAGGTGAGTTGGGGTAAGAGAGAGTGACTGGTCCAAAGACACCAAGCCAGCTTTAATGCCTACGGTGGGACTAGAATTCACAGTCTCCTGGTGATTGGCCCAAAGTTACCCAGCCAGTTTTAATGCCTAAGGTGGGACTAGAATTCACAGTCTCCTGGTGAATGGCCCAAGACCAAACTGGCTCTCTCTTTCTTTGAGTGACATTTTTTTTAAAAGGAGGGGTTTTCAAACAATTTCCCCCCAAAACTTCTGTTAGTAGATAGATTATAAATCTAGCAAAATAAATAGCTGAATAAGGAATCCACCAATCAAATATGGAAGCGAAGAGTCATAGACACTAGCTTAGACAGAAACTCTTGTGAGCACAAGACAAAAGCACTACAGCTGAAAACTGAAGTGAATGCTTGCACTGGTGGAAGATTTACTTGTGAAGTTCATAAACACTGAATTCACCAGAACTTTTGGAGACATGCCTTCAGCTATCCATAAGCAGCCATGCCCACAGCTTCTAAAACGAGAAGACGTTGGCATCAGCCCTGTTGGCATGATGGCCAAGGCTATGCGGAGAAGCACTTACCAAGAATGTGAGGGGAAACCTCATCTTCTTGGACAGTCACATGTCGAGCACCCGCTGGGATGTCAAACATCTTAAGGTACCCTTTGGCATGTGCAACGAGACGTTGAGAGACAGAGAAGAAGAAAGGAGGAGGAGGAGGAGGAGGAGGAGGAAGAGGAGGAGAAGGAGGAGGAGGAGAGGGAGAAAAGAAGGAGGAAGAGAAAAAAATGGCTAGCATTAGTTAGTTGCAAGTGGAGGTAAATCCCATTGAAGAACAGGTGCATCCATAGGTCTTTGACCATTAAATGAGAAGATAGAAAGACCTGCAGTTTGAGGCCTAGGTTGCCTTACCTTTCCCAACTCTACATGGAGAAGGAACCGACAAGCAAAGGTCCCTGCAAAACACTTACTTTGTTATTCTCTCTGAAGAGCATAACATTGAGATCATTTAGATCTGGGGTCTCCAACCTTGGCAACTTTAAGACTTGTGGACTTCAACTCCCAGAATTCCTCAAAGCTGGCTGAGGAATTCTGGGAGTTGAAGTCCACAAGTCTAAAGTTGCCAAGGTTGGAGACTCCTGATTTAGACAAAGCATTTATGCTTCCTATATTTCATGGACGAAAACCTCACCATGGGGATATTCTTTCCAAACCCATGTGTATTGTTGGAAGGTAAAAGCTTCTCTGATGCACACACATCCTAGCCAGGTCATGCATCAAACACCTCTGATCCATGGGAAATCTCCAACTAACATTTAGATGCTGCTTGGAGTTAGATAAGAGTCAACAAAATTCAAGGACGGTTGGTGTAGATGACCTGGCTGAGAATGAGGGAGAGGTCAAACGTGTCATGAGCTATGAGTCCCTTCGTGCCCAGCTTGAATTCTTTCTGTTCTTAACTTCCACTAATTTTCCTTGAATGTTAGTAGTTCAGATTCTTGTAGAGAGCTTAAGCTTACAATAAATCTTTATATACATTTACATTGACTGGATCTCCTGACTTCTCTGTTGGTGCATGACAGTTGGACTTAATTCACATGTGGCTATGTAAAGATTCTAGGCTTTTTCCTCTTTTAACTCCACCTCAGGTTCTTCCATTTCTTCTCCTGTAATAAGCGTTACAACTTTCAGCACCCTAATTTCACAACCATACTTTCAAGCAGCTGGCCAGTGTGTTATTTGTGACCAGACTTGGATTCAAGCTCAGGACTTTCTTCCAACAGTTTGAATCACAGAAACTCTAATGAAGAATTCTAATTATTGAACTTTCTCTTGGGAGAAATTGCCATTGAAAGCATAAAAGATTTGGCTCCTTTTTTGTAGTTCTTGTAAGTGTCCGCCAGCAATGAAGAAGGAAGCAATGAGGAGGGATTAAGAGCAGCTATGGATGCCTGTCATCCTACAATGGGACAAAACTCACCCAGGATATTTTTTGATACTCTGGTTTCAGAAACAGAAACATCACGCGCTCCTTTAGGCAAAGTAAATGCACCTCTTGTCTTCCCTTAAACAGAATGATTTTTATTAATGATCAGGTCACCAAAGTCTTGAGTTTTCATTGACTACGTCTTGTTATGAGCTTTGTGATCAACTGTACTATTTGCACTCCAACACTATTTTAAATATTTTTGTCCACGTTGGAGCAATTCTTTTACAACACAGTCAATGAAAGTTAAGACTATGGAAAAAATCAAGTGGATATTTGCAGATTTCATTTGCCAGATACTTGAGATCCTTTTGACGCCTCTTGCTTAATTGTTTCCCTGTTGGAAGAAGTTAGACTTTTTTTGAGGACTTTTCAAAACAACAAAATAAAATAATTTAATGACTAAGATAAAAGTTTATCAGGAATGTATAAATAATGGTTACAGATCTCCAGAGTATAATCCTCAATCACCAAGTATGAACAAAACATGTTTTGCATTAAAATTGTGTCTGTTTAGCTTGATCTGTGGATAATTGTACAGCTACCATGAATTCAAATAAATATGAAAACTTCACAAAATTTGCTTCTACATCTTTCCATGACCAATTGGAAATCTCAGTTTTGATTTTCCCATTGTTCTATCTCAAATGAAGTTATTTAAGAATAATATGAGCTAAAAGTATCAATTGCCACTGTAGCGTCGTGGCTAAGATACTGGAGTGACACTAGGGAGATCTAAGTTCTAGATCAGTGATTTTCAAACGTGGCAACTTTAAAATCTGTGGACTTCAATTCCCAGAATGCTCTAGCCAGAGTTGAAGTCCATGCATCATAACGTTGCTAAATTTGAAAAACACTGATGTAGCCTTTTGTTAGTCATATCTCATTGGATAACTTTGTGGGATCTTAATGTACACGATCTTGAGTGGGTTGGAAACCTACAAAACAAATACATAACATGAATATTAGATCCATGTTGTCTACCCAAACTGTAATATGGACTCACAGTCTCTCTAACTCTTGCCTCATTTAAAACTCTACATTGTAGTTGCAAGCAAAATGGCTAATCCTGTAATCTTCTAGCACTCAAAAACAGGGAAAACCACTGTCTATAGTTTCCTTATAGGGAGCAGCTGTCCGGAGCATATGTGGGCAATCTCCTGTCCTCTCCTTATCAAGACAGATTCCAAGGAATTGGTCTACTAGCTATCCTTCTTGCAAGTCTATTCTTGCAAAGAACATTGATTGATAAATTCTAGACAATATTCCTATGGTATCTGTCAGGTGTGAAAGGAAGATCAGGTCCACACATGAAGGTCCAATTAAACTGATCTATTGCTTAACTTTTTAACTAACAGTGACCACCTGTTTGGTGTTAGATCAATGGAATTCAAGGGAGGGTGGATTTTAGTTTGCTTCTGACTACATAAAGATTCTAGGCTGATCCCTCTTTTAACTCCACCCCCAGTTTCTTCTACTCCAGGGGTGTCAAACTGGTGTGCCACAGGCCGGATGTGCAGGCCACACCCACCCCAGCTCCACGAAGGAAAAAAAAGGTCACGTGACAGCAATGTGACATCATGAGTTTGACACCCGTGTTCTACTCCTTCTCCTACAGTATCCTAGATCAAAAATTTTGTTTTTGCCATTTTGAATAATTAAAATGCAACTTAAAAACTAATAATAAACACCAAGTTAGGAAGACAAGTTAATCCTTACCAGATTTCTTGGGGGTTCTAGTAAAGATCCCTTTCACTGTCCGGCAATGTGAATTATCTCCCCCACATACTCCACACTTGTCTTCAGCTTTGTTGGATCCAATCTCTTTGTTGCAACCAACTTTCTGCCGAGAGAAGCAGATCAGCAGAACTGAGAGAAGCAGGAAGAGGTGGTTGAAAATTTAGCAATATCAATAGACTTGCATACTGCTTCACATATTGCCCCCAACAATCTGCGTCCTCATTTTACTGCCCCTGTTGGAGAGCCTGAATCTGTGGGGGAAGACAAGCTGAAACCAAAGATTGAGGGGCCAGCTTCATTGTCTTTGGAAGAAAATGGGGAAGGCCGGAGCCTTTCAGGATTAGGACAGGGAGGAACAGGGGCAGGATGAACATGAGGGACAGAGCTCAGGTGAGGAGCCATGACCTCCTGATCCGAGAGCATGGAGAGTGGAGAAAAGGCATGAACAGCGCAGACTTAGCAGGTTACTTGGGAGGAGAGTGCCCTGCCCCTCTTCACCAGGCACACCTTGGGGAATGAGACTTAAGGAGATGCTGTGGGGAGGGTCATTTGTTGGGAACAAAATGCTGAAATGTTGAATGCCGACGTTTGAACTTTTCAAGAGTCCTTGCATTCTTTCTGGCACTCTGGACTTATTACCTGGATCTTTTGCTTCCTGAAATCCTTGATTTGCCCTGCTGGACTTATTGCTGTGCAGACAGCGCTGGGCTGGATTAATTGCAGCCAGAGGCTGCTTGAGGTTTGCGTGGGGGTTTGTAATCACTCTGATCTGCGACTTGCCAGACACGTGGAAGTGTTTGGAGAAATTTGGAGCAATAAAGGAGCGGTTTGAACCGCCAGCTGTTTGTGTTAACTCTGTGCTGTGCCCCGGGTCATCACAACTGACCTTGGAAGGATGGAAGGCTGAGTCAACTTAGGCCAGGATCGAAGGTCAGAGTTAGCCTACAAGACTACATTCTAACCACTGCATCACCACACGGAAATATGTAGTTCTTGATGCTATTCATTATCTTAGCTTAAACTCTGGGTCAAGAAGGATTCATTGGATTCACCTTACTACTGTTGGCCTTTAGAAATTGTGGGTGCTCCAATACTGTAGGTTTTTCAAGTGGTCACTAAATGAATGGTGTAAGTCAAGGATTACCTGTATCTCGTTTCTATTTTTTGTCATGGCCATTTTAGCTTTCGGTAAAGAAACATTTTGCCCTTATTTTTCTAAAATGTCCACGTTAAGCTAATATCTTCTACACACATCTTAAAGAGTTTTTGTGAGGTTTCCTGGATCAAGTTGGAACAACCAAAAAGTTTATAGAATGACCATCACTTACCACACATTCTCCATGGACGCATATACTGAAGGGGTCTTTGTATGAACAGCGAGTGCCATCGTGGGCCAGTTGTTTCATGTAAGCAATGTCACCCGTCTCTTTGGACTGGCAGTAAAGTTGGCATCTCTTGGTGGCTACAGAGAGCAGAGGGAAAAAATAGCAAGGCTTTGGTGACTTTTAGGCTGGGAACAATTTACACTTTTGCTATGAGATGTGGCATTGGCTATAAGTTTGGAATGGACACTGAATGAATGCACTGAGCACATATCTGGCTATCTATTCCCTACTTGTCCATTTTTAGAATATTCCTAACCTTCATGGGAAGAAATTTTGAAATTGAACATTTCATTGTGAGAAAAAGGTTGCTCTTGTCTGTGTGAAATGTGGTTCCCTTGAAATAACACCAGAATTTTCCCTTCGTCCCTCTCCCTTCCTCCCTTCCCCCTCCTCCCTCCCTCTCTCCTTTCCGTCCCTTCCCCCCTCTCTTATTCCTTCCTTCCCTTTCCCTTCCTCCCTCTCATCTTTCTTCCTTCCTTCCTTACTTTTCCCTTCCTCCTTCTCTTATTTCTTCCTTCCTTCTTTCCCTTCCTCCCATAAAATTACTAAAAAAAATACTTGGTAAGGCTGATGGAGACAGCTGGGATGGTGAAGCTCTGATTAGAGGAAATTGACTACATTTAATACTGGTAGCAATTTTGAACTTTTGGCACAAAACAGAAAAATAATAGAAATCATATGGATTTGAATATTAGTAGTATATATATAGATTATTTTTAAAATGGAGGCTACATTGTACCTGTAGACCAAGAGTTGAACTCATGTTTTATTGATATCTGCACTAAAAAAAGTTAGAAATTCATTCAATCATTTTCTGCACATTTTTGTTTCTTTCTATACTTAATTTTACTGCACCTCTATGTTTTCTTTCTCTTTATGTTCTCACTCTTTTTCTATTCTCTCTCTTGACTAAATAAGACCAGTTTTCATTGAACAGCCAAATTTACTTGCTAAAGCGACATGTTGTTGAATAAAAGATATATTGAACTCAGCTGAGTTAATCTTTATTACAAATATTAAGGGATGCTTTGTAATCATATTTACCTGGTTGTTGGGTAGTGTACAAAACCTGGTTATGGTTACCATTCATGAAATAATTCACTTTAAAATCAGTTTTCTGATATTTTGAAAAGGACAAGTTCTTGGGAAGAAGTCAATAATATGTCAGTAAGTGTACCACATTCCCTGCCTTCTTTGTGACATTTAAACCATTTTTCCACAGAAGAACAGAAACAGAAGAGAAATCACTGGTTACCATCTGGGTGCTCATATGGAAGCCAATGGTGTTTGCTGTTTTGATATTCGAAATGGGAGTTGTGTTGCTGACACTGTTGGGCTCGGAAATCTTCGTAAAGCTTTGGGCATTCATCCAGGTTGCACAATTGATACTCAAAGTTGACACCGGCACAGTCTTGACCCCCATTAATTGGCCTGGAAGGCAAAAAAAAAAAAGGAACAAAATCAGATTAATTGAGATTTAACTGTGATTCCTCACTCTTCCATACCAAAACACTAATGCTATTTTTCTGGCCAATGGGATTCCTTTCAATCTGAGCAGGCGAGATCAAACGGAGCTCAACATTTCAATGGTATTAGTTCAGAATTTAATAATATAATACTGTGTTTCCCCAAAACTACGACCTACCCCGAAAGTAAGTCCTAGCTTGATTTTTACATGTGAGCCCAATATAAGCCCTACCCCCCCAAATAAGCCTTAATTAAGTAAAAATTTAGCAAGGGTGGGGATGGGGGGGGTGGAGCTGCCCTACTATTTACCTTTGGACAGTTGCAACCAGACCTCACACATCCCGACACCTGCCTTGCTGGCCCAATCAATCCGGAGCTCTGTTATCAGCTGCAGAAGCCTTCAGGAAAGCCTTGCCAGCCTTAGAAGAAATTCCTGAAGGCCTCTGACAGCGAAAAGGAGGCTGGAAGCAACACACACAAGTGAGGTGAGTCAGTGGATGTCATCCCACCCAAAAATAAGACCTGGTGCCTTTTTTGGTGCCAAAAATATATATATATATAGGACAGGGTCTTATTTTCGGGAAAACATGGGTATTTCAACACCAATGTCTTTCAATTTGGTTATTTATATCTATCGATTGATATCCCATCTTCAGGGACCGCTGACTCACTCAGCTAAGAAATGGGGATGGGCACCACCCGTAGTATCAGATATAACTAGACGTGGGTAACCTTTACCTTTATAGATATACGTATATATGAATCAAATGGCAGTCTATATGCAATTTTTTTTAAAAAAAAATCTGTAACTGCAAAAATGTCAGAAAACGCTGCACCGATTTACATGGGATTGTTGCATTGTCGTGTTCTGAAGCGAACGCCCGTTCCACAGGACCTGGAGCAGGACCCAAATTTTGTCCAAGTTCCCCAGCCGCCATCTTGTTTCAACTCGTTTGTGTTCTTCCACATGCAGTGACCTTTATAGCACCACTGAGAGAGGAAAGAAGAACAGACACTCCATTCAAAAGAGAAATGGAACTTTTAAGGAGGTCTTGCTTCTTAATGGTACCTTCCCTGGGAGGCGAACGTCAGAAAGAAAAAATTCTCTTCGATTTCACCTTGGAAAAATTGAGATTTGGTTTTGTTTTGTTTTTTTCTGCTCCCGGAATATATGGCAAGCGAGTTCTGTGGAAAATTTAGTTGAGCTTAGTCCTGGAGTTAGAACTGCTCACTTAATGACCATTTGAAGTCACAGTGGGTAATTATGAGGCAGATTCAAAGTTCCAATGGCAGAACCATCTTCCGTAAGAGGAGACCTATGGAAAAGCAATCCAACAACTGGATGGAATTTTAACTGAGAGGGAGAAAATGGGCAATTGTCTCTCTTCATATAAATGGTTTGTAAAGTTTCATTACTTAACGCTGTCAAAATACTGGCCAAGGAGGAAGCTTTCAAGGGACATTAACCAAACCACTGAGGACCACTTGTGCTTGGTGGTAAAATATTGTCCTATTGTTGCAAAAGAGAGATAGAAGACTGGAAAAGGAGAAACGGGACATTCATTGTTAAAAGAGCAACAATCTACATTGCTTCGCTCTTATCTATCATTATAATCGAAGCCCACAAGTCATTATTTACTGATCTTATATCCTGCCTTTATTATTTTTTTATAAACAACTTAAAACATGTCCTCCTACTTCTCCACAACAACAACCCTATGAGACAAGTTAGGCTGAGAGAGAGGGATTGGCCCAGAGTCACCCAGCTGGTTTTCATGCCTAAGGCAGGACTAGAACTCACTGTCCCCTGGTGATTGGCCCACAG
>NW_020769399.1:1391505-1404512 GCF_900518735.1 Pseudonaja textilis | reverse complement strand
TTTCAACCTGAAAATGCATTCCCACTTACTTTACTAGGGGCACATTCTGTCCCATCAAGGGGAGGGCCTTTCTTAGTCTTGCAGAAATAAGGGTTGTCTGGATGACTGCACCACAACTGTTTACATGGATCAAATGTTCGAAACTGAAACAAGAGAAATACCATGGAGATCTTTAAATATTTGGATGAAGCAGTGCATACAGCTAGTCCTTGACTTATGACAGGTCGCTTATCGATTGTTCAAAGTTATGACAGACCCCTCCCCCTCCCAAAAGCTACCGATGATCTAGTTCCAGAGCTCTGATAGCCACTGCCCTCTGTGATCACGCGACCAATTTTGGGTGCTCTGCTTTTATGGCCATTTGCAATATCCCGCAGTCACCTGACCATGATTTACAATACTTCCCCTGAAAACCAGATTCCATTTCTGGTTTTTTGGCCAACACGCTCCATAATGAACAGTGAATTTGCTTTGTTCACTTAATGACCACCGCAAAAAGGTCGTGTCAGCCTCCAAGATTCCTTCTTTTGCTTGGCTCTTTCTGGCTGCCGTAGAAATAGGGGGAGGAATAACTGGGCCTCGTGTGGAGGAAGGGTGCTGGAGGTTGAAGTTGTGTGAATTGTAAAAGTTGGGATGCTTACTTGCTTACTGCACAAATACAGCCACTTATCTTTTCTAGGCCAAAGTCAACCGTCTTGTCATACCAGATGTGTGAGACGCCACCTGAAGATGTACCCACATGACATTATACACACCTCAGATTGGATGTCCAGTTTGAATTGTCGGGGGCGGGAACATGGGATAACTTTTTATATGTAATTTCCACACCTTTTGCTTCAGATCTTGTATTTCTTCTGTTGCTATCACTTCATATTCATTAAAAGTCCTTTTCTCTATAACAATGAAGTCTACGGTTTTCTTTCTTGGATTTTGAATGGGGGCTACACCTGACAGGTTGTAAAAAGGTCAGCCGTGTGATGATTCACTTAATGACCCTAATGGCCAGGCACCATTATAGCTGTGAGGACTATCTATACAACAAACCTAAGAAAGCAAACAATAGGAAATTATCCCTGAACTGAGATTCAGGGTTTGTGGGTAGAAGTTGGCCATTGTCAACTATCTGGATGTGGTCAAACTGAACGTCCTCATAAATTTCAGTCCCTTCTCCTCTTTTCTCCCAAAATTGCAGTTCCCACGCTGAAAATATGAACAAAGGAAGGGAGATACATGTCACAACCAACTCAGATTTGGGCTGATGTATCTTGATATTAAAACTATAATTCAGCTTTACATTATAGAAACCGAGAAAGACCTACCGCTGTGCACATTTTGTAACCCACTCCAAAATCAAAGCGGCACTGCTCGTCCATAGAATAATTTACCCCTGGCAACTCAGGAAGTTTCGGCCAATTATGTTCAAAAGGGTCATCGAGGAGACAATCGTAAGAACTGTAGGTGGGAAAGGAGACAAAATTGGATTACTAGAAGCCACAAGGATTTATCAAAGACAGATCGTGCCACAAAAACTTTATTGTGCCAATAAAAGAAAATATTTGTTGCTCGGGGCTGAAAGGAAGGGTTCTTGGTGTTCTGCAAATTTGCTTGTTTTCTTGCAGATGTTTCCTTACCAAAACTGGGTAGTATCATCGGGAGTTTGGCAACCAGCCTGTATTGGTTGATGTTACCTAGTTTTGGTAATGAAACATCTGCAAGAATATAACCAAGCTCGGAGAGCGCCAAGGACTCCTCAAACTTCATTGCATTCTTTGACAAAGTGACTAAATTAGTGGGCCAATGAAATGCTGGGGACCTTGTAAATGTAGACTTCGGTAAGACATTTGACAAAGCAGACCACAATCTATTTCTTGGTAAGATTAAAAAAAAATGTGTTTTAGACAGCTATAGATAATCTATTTTTTCCAGGATTTTAAGCGGGTGACAGTAAACATTTCTCTTTTTGCCTTTTCTTTTTCTTAACTGTATTAAGCTGTTCTAAGGCTTATATTGCAGTTGATTTTCTGTTTCTTACCACAGAACAGCGGCAGACCACAATAGCAATTTTTTGGCAACTCTACTGCTGACTTTTGGCAGCTAGGCTGTTGAAATCTGGCAAATTGTTCAGAAGAGGCTCCGGGGACTTCAAAAAAAGAGTATGTAAGGCCATGTTAACCACAGGCTGCGTCTCTCTTGTCATCACTGGGAAGCCTGGGTCCAACCCCACACTGTGAGCCAGCCAAACAGTGCCTCAATAGACTTATCGCCACCACAGTACCAATAGCTTCTTGCGATGAAACCTCCTGATCACAGCATGACTTGGTGAGAGAGTCATGGAAAGACTCAAGCCTATGAGCAAGGAAGGAACGGGAAGCCAGAGTGGATCTCAATGGTTCTGCTTCTGGTGACCATCATTTGTCTTGATCTATGGCTCAGTGGCTGAGACACTGAGCTTGTCAATCAGAAAGGTCAGCAGTTCGCCGGTTCGAATCCCTAGCGCCGTGGAACAGAGTGAGCTCCCGTTCCTTGTCCCAGCTTCTGCCAACCTAGCAGTTCGAAAGCACGTAAAAAATGCAAGTAAGAAAATAGGGACCCCTTTGGTGGGAAGGTCACATGACCAGCCACATGACCATGGAGATGTCCTTGGACAGCGCTGGCTCTTATTTGGCTTTGTAACAGAGATGAGCACCATCCCCTAGAGCCGGAAACAACTAGCACATATGTGCGAGGGTAACCTTTACCCTTTAATGACACATTCTTCCAGTTCAAATTTATACCTTGGTTAGACGTTGGCCAGTTAATGGTGTTCCTAGCTTGGTCTAGATATTTTCTAGTTGCTAATAGAGGCGTGCAGAGAAGAGCAACCAAGATTAGAAGGGTTCTGGGGACTCAATCCTAACAGAATAACAGAGTTGGAATAGACCTTGGAGGTCTTCTATCTAGTCCAACCTCCTGCTCAAGCAGGAGACCCTATGTTGTTTCAGAGAAATGGTGGGCCAATCTCTTCTTAAAAACCTCCAGTGATAGAGCACCCACAACTTCTGGAGAGGAGCAGTTCCACTGATTAATTGTTCTAAGGGTCAGGAAATTTCTCCTTAATTCTAGGTTGGTTCTCTTCTTGATTAATTTCCATCCATTGCTTCTTGTCCTACCTTCATGTGCTTTGCTACCTTAGCTGTTCATGTGATGAACCGCTAATGGAATTAGGTATGTTTAGCCTAACAAAGAGAAAGCTTAGGGAGACATGATAGCCGTCTTCCAATTCTTGAAGGGTTGTCCCAGAGAAGAGGGCATCAATTTATTGTCCCTAGCACCTGGGGGCAGGACAAGAAGCAATGGGTGCAAGCTGGTCAGAAGAAGAGCCAACCTGGAAGTAAGGAGGAATTTCCTAAATGATAGAACCCTTAGTCAATGAAAGAATTTGTCTCTTGGAGTTGTAGCAGGGGTGGGATTCTACAGGTTTGCACCTATTCGCTAGAACCGGTTGTTAACATTCTAAGCAATTCGGAGAACCAGTTGTTAGAAGAAATTCCTGGCCTAATCCTGTAAGGAAGGCAGGAAGGAAACATTCTGGTGTTGCTTACAGAAACTGCCTCTCCGTTAACCCTTATTACATTCTTGGCAGGACTAGACTTCCTGTCTCTGGAACTTCTCTGGAGTTTTTTTTCCCCCTCCTTTGCTGGTACTTTGCTTGTGTGGAGTGCAAAGTTACAGTGGCACTGACAAAAGTGACTTATGACCCTTTTTCACACTTACGACTGTTGCAGCATCCCCACAGTCATGAGAGGCCAGGCGAGGAGATGCGTGCCCCGATGTGAGTGATATTGAGTTGGCCACACCCAGCGAATAACATGACCACCAAGCCATGCCCACCCAGTCACCTGACCACCAAGCCATGTCCACCAATTAAGCCATGCCCACAGAACTGGTTCTTAAAATTTTGAATTCCACCCCTGAGTTATAGATGCTCCAATCTTTCAAGAAAAGATTGGACAACCATTTGTCCAGGATGGTATGAGGACTTCTGCCTTATATTGGATTACAAGACCTCCAAGATCAACAATTCTATGATATAGTATCTGTTAGCAAGATATTGGTCCTTACTGTATGTATCTTTTGAGTTCTTGGCCACTGCAACGGGACCAGTGGTATCGGTGGAAAGCTGCTTGTACCAAGGGAGCCATGACGCTTCCCATCGCTGTCTCATCCCCACATCGGTTCCCTTGTCCATCATGCTCCATCCCTAGCCTGAATCAAAGAATGACAATCAGAATTAATTGAGGATGAAGACTGAGAAAAACCAGTTGAAAACATGTACTTCGTCTTTCAGATGGGTTTGACTACAATTGCGCTCTTTCTAAAAGCATCCAAATAGGCAAGCAAAAATGGAAGATCAACACGTTTGATTCCCTTTGAATGATAGCTCAACTAAAGGTCCCATGTACCAGATGTTTAACAAAATGAAATTCAATGCAGAGAAAAGTAAAGTCCTACACTTAGGCAAGAAAAACCCAAAGGACACATATAGACTGGGTGAAACCAGGCTCAATAGCAGTAACTGGGAGAGGGATCTTGGTGTCTTAGTGGACAACCAGCTAAATATGAGCCAGCAGTGTGCAGCAGCCGCCAAAAAAGCTAATGCAATCCTAAATTGGATTAACAGAGGGATCCAAGTGAGGTACTAATACCGCTCTATAAATAAAGCCTTAGTAAGACCACACCTAAAGTACTGCATCCAGTTTTGTTCACCACAGTATAAAAGTGATGTTGAGACTCTAGAAAAGGTGCAGAGAAGAGCAACCAGGATGATGAGGGGACCGGAGGTTAAAACATATGAAGAACGGTTACAGGAAGTGGGCATGGCTAGTCCAGTGAAGAGAAGGACCAGGGGAGACAGGATAGCAATCTTCCAATATTTGAGGGGCTGCCACAGAGAGGAGGAAGGGGGTCAAGCTATTTTCTAAGACACCCAAAGGCCAGACAAGGAATAATGGATGGAAACTGAATAAGGAGAGATTTAACCTGGAAGTAAGGAGAAACTTCTGACAGTGAAAACAATCAACCCATGGAACAGAAGTTGCCCTTGGAAGTTGTCGGTGCGCCATTACTTGAGACTTTCAAGAAGAAATTGGACTGCCATCTGTCAGAAGTAGTGTAGGGTCTCCTATTTGGGCAGGGGGTTGGACTAGATGACCTACAGGGTACCTTCCTACTCTGATTATCTGTTATCTCTTATCAGATACACCTGGTATTTAGACTCAGCAATTCAAAAGTACAGATAGTCTTTGACTTACAACCATAACATTCTGAGATATAAATTACAAGCATTTGCAGATGACTTGGTATTTATCATAGAAGAACCATTTGAGAAAATTCTTAAACTATTGAAAAGGATTGAGGAGTTCAGAGAAGTAGCAGGTTTGAAGATAAATAAGAAAAAAAAAACCTAAAGTTATAGTCAAAAACCTTACACAAAAAGAACAACTGTCAGGTAAAGTGGACTCCCAAATAGTCAAGTTAAATATTTGGGAATACACTTAACAGCGAGATATGCAACGAAAAAAGAAGATAACTATACAAAATTATTTAACCAAATAAAACTGAATCTGGAAAAAATGGGGAAAACTTACATCTGTGAATGTTAGGAAGAATTGCTACTGTGAAAATAAATATTTTGCCAAAACTGCTCTACCTGTTCCAAACAGTAGTTATAAAAATTGAGAAAAAACTCTTTTGATGATTCGAACATACTGATTTTGAAATTTATTTGGCAAGGGGAAAAAAGCTAGAAGTAAACAGACTTACGACCACAAATTTCTGTCCCTAAGTGAGACAGTTGTTAAATGAATTTTGCCCCATCTTGTGACCTTTCTTGCCACAGTCATTAAGTGAATTGAGTGACTCGTTGCAGCTGTTAAGTTAGTCACATGGTCGCTAAAGGGACATGGCTTTCCCAATGACTTTGCTTGTCAGAGGGTCGCAAAAGAGGATCACATGATCCTGGGAAAGGAAAACCATCAAAAATACATGCTGGTTGTCAATTTTGATCACGTGACCCAGAGGATATTACAACAATCAGATGAAAAAAAGTCATACATCACTTTTTTCAGTGCTGTTGTAACTTTGAACATCACTAAACAAGTGGTTGTTAAGTCAAGGACTCTCTGTAATCTAATTTGCTGTAACAATCTTAAGGAGACATGGATGGATACCTGTGATGGGCTTCCCCAGGTAGAAAATTAGTGTCATACCCCTCTTGGAGACTGACTCTGAGGGACAGGGAGTGGAAGTGTGGCTCCGGAGGTTGTGGAGGAGGCTGGGGAAGGGCAGAGGCCGGCTGGGCAGTCAGAGGAGGACCCAGGCCCATCCCCTCTCCATCCTAGGGCATGCAGGGAGGAAAGGATAAGGGAGAGGTGTGAATGGTGTGGTCTACAGGGGAGGAAAGGGCCTTGATCCCCTTCATGGGCTGTAGCTGTGAGGACTGTTTAAAAGGACAGGCATGTGTATGGGCCAGTGCTGGAAACAAAGTGTGGAAATATCTCTAGTCTGTCGTTCCTCTCTGAGTTTGCCGTCCTTCCCAGTGTGTGTTCCGATATCGGTGGATGTCTTCAAGCCCTTATCTTGCCTGGTTGCCTTAATTGTTTCAGTGTGGTTTGTGTTATTTTTACTCTTTATAATTTATAGGCATTTTTAGTTTAAGCGGCATTTCCTCTTTTTCGCAACTGCTTGTGGGGGAGTTTTTTGTCTCCAGTCAAGGATATTTGGAGCTTTGAAGCAAAGTGAAGGAATAAAAGGGGCTTCACCTGTTTTTGTGACTGTGTTTATTTTGTATCCCACCCTTGGTCATCACAGTTGGGTTTGGAGAAGAAAGGTATAATCTACCAGGATTTGATTTAATTCAGGAACAGCCAGGTGACTGTCCTGTTTTATGTTGAGACTTACACGTGACCCGTTTCGTGGGCAACCACAAAAGCAGAAGAAAACCCATCTTCGTGATTTAGAGTGCAGCTTCTCACCGGATGACACATGCCTGTGACGGGAGCATAGCCTGTGGAGCACATAAAAAAATGGAGATGTTTTCAAAGCAAGTAAATAAAGAATATGGAGATTCTTGATCATCTTTCTCCTTCTGTCCTGGCCACTTTTTACAGAGGCATGATTGAGAGCGTTTTAACAAACCGCATCACTGTTTGGTTTGGTGGCTGCTGCGCCTCAGATAGAAAGTCCCTACAGAGAGTGGTGAGGACAGTGGAGAAGATTATAGGAAGCTAACTTCCCGTTATTCAGGATGCTGCTTATAAACACTATGTGCTTCGAGCTCAAAGCATTGTTAGAAACCCCCATTCACCCACTCCACGGTCTGTTTCTGTTGCTCCCCTCTGGGAGGAGGTTTTGAAGTATTTCTAGCAGGACTGCCAGGTTCTGTAACGGCTTTGTTGCTTATGCCATCTGTCTGGTAAACCTGCAAGATTCGTTTTTCTCACCATGTGCATGTATACATTCGAACTAGACTGTGATGTTTCTCTGTATCATATAATATATGTGGATATAGGCATGATTTTGTATTTATTTATTTATTTTGTCATGTTTGTGTAGTGTATATTGGAGGTGGTGACCATTGAGAGCTGTAGACAACAAAATTTCATTTTAATGTAAGCCAATAGTTTTATATTCAAAGTGACAATAAAGTTATTATACTATCCTGGTCATGGTTGTCCCAAAGTTACTTTTTCAAAAAATACCTGGATTTTTCTTTGTGCTTTTTTTTTCCCTTGGAAACATTTTGCTTCTCATTCAAGAAGCTTCTTCAGTTCTGACTGAATGGTGGAGAATAGAAGGATTCATGTTTAACTCTGAAGGTTGGTTGTTAGCGGAGAGTTTTTCAGGCCACTTAGGGATTGATTGACCTTCAAAGTGCTAAGAACTAAATGACCACAAAGAATATTAATCTTTTCATTTCCTTAACGACCCAACTGATTGCAAGATAATCCTCGACTTACGACCAGAATTGACCTCCAAATTTCTCTTGCTCAGTGAGACAATTGTTAAGCGAATCACTGCAGATGTTAAGTTCAGAACATGGTTGTTAAGTGAATCTGGCTTCCCCATTGACTTGGCTTGTCAGAAAGTCACAAAAGGGGATCACGTGTCCCCCAGGACCAGAGGTGATACTCAGCTGGTTCTGACCGGTTCTGGAGAACCAGTAGCGGACATTTTGAGTAGTTCGGAGAACCGGCCAATCCCACCTGTGACTGGCCCCACCAACCCCATCTCTTCTCTGCCTCCCATTGAGTCCCAGCGGATCGGCTGGCTCTTCTTTGGTTGCCCTGCACTGGAGAACGGAGCTGGAAAGCAGGCTAGTGAGGTGGGGAGGGAAGGGGGATTTTGCAGTAGCCTTCCCCTGCCACGCCCACCAAGCCACGCCTAACAAACCATGCCCACCAATCCATGCCCACAGAACCAGAAGTAAAAAAATTTGAATCCCACCTTAGGCCAGCCATTGTCTCTCAGCCCTAGGAAGATAGCAATGGCCATCCACTTTCTACAAAAAGCTGAAAACTTCAAGGACTTGATCAGGTGGCTGTCAGGAGTCAACACTGACTCAAAGCACAAAATCCCCCCCCCCCCCAAAAAAAAAACCCTCTTTAACAAAGCATCACGGAATACTCATTTGTGTGTTCATGGAAAACTGAGCAGTTTAGAATGTATTCCTCTCGGCTTGTCTCTTTGGGTTTTCAATCAAGTTTGGAGCAGTTTACAGATACAAACTCAATGTAAACCACTCCAAACTCGATTGCAGAAAGTACGACTTCAGCCACAGAGTGGTCAATGCCTGGAATGCACTACCTGACTCTGTTGTCACATCCTCTAATCCCCACTCCTTTAACCTCAAACTATCCACTATGGACCTCACCCCATTCCTAAGAGGTCTGTAAGGGTTGTGCATAACTGCACCATCATGCCTACTGTCCCTGTCCTATTGTCCCCATTTATTCGTATCTATTTATTCGTACCTATCATCACTCCTTATCACCCATCCCCTCCCACTTGTGACTGTATGACTGTAACTTTGTCTCTTGTATCCTTACAATTTATATTGACTGTTTCCTAGTATGATTTGATTGCTTATTGTACCCTATGACTATCATTGAGTTTTGTACCTGATGACTCTTGACGAATGTATCTTTTCTTTTATGTACACTGAGAGCATTTGCACCAAGACAAATTCCTTGTGTGTCCAATCACACTTGGCCAATAAGGAATTCTATTCTATTCTATTCTATTCTATTCTATTCTATTCTATTCTATTCTATTCTATTCTATTCCATTCACTGTTTCCTAGAATGATTTGATTGCTTATTGTACCCTATGATAATCATTAAGTGTTGTACCTGATGATTCTTGATGAATGTATCTTTCCTTTTATGTACACTGAGAGCATCTGCACCAAAGACAAATTCCTTGTGTGTCCAATCACACTTGGCCAATAAAGAATTCTATTATATTCTATTTCCTGTATTCTTACTCATGTTTATACTTATTCCCATTATTTTGTAAGCGATTCACAAATTAAATTAAATAAACAAACAAACAAACAAACAAATAAGAAAGCACAAACACCCCCCCACCCAAAAAAAAACCTCTTTAACAAAGCATCGCGAAATACACGTGTGTGTTCATGGAAAATTGAACAGTTTAGAATGTATTCCTCTCAGCTTGTCTCTTTGGGTTTAAAAGCTCTGAGAGGAGAGAGTTTATTCTGGCACAGAATAAATTATCTACGCAGTCTACTTAACTGAAGCACCCTATGGTCTCTCGGAGCCCACTTGATCAAAACCACTTAAGGTTAAGGCCAGGCGGAGTTCTTTGAAGCTGTTCTTATCGGAGGTCATTCCACAAGCCTTTGTGGGAAATCCTGTTTCATTTCACTCTTGTTAACTGAAGAGTTCTTCCCAGCTTTTAAAAGCTGGATTTCCTCAAAGGATATCTCAGATCAGGAACTCAATGTTTACTTGGCTGCACTGCTATGAAAGGTAAGGATGATCTTACGTTGAGCTGGGCTCCTTGTTCCCTAATGGACATGGGCACAACATAGCTGTTCTGACTCAGGCTTCATCCAAATTAAGGAAACACAAACTGAGTGTAAAATCAAACCTATTTTAATGCAACGCTGGGAATTTCTTGCATTCACAGCCAAAACTCATTAGACACAATTCTCTGAGAAAAGCTCGTGGCTTTCAGGGTTGTAGAAGGCTGCCAAGAAACAGAAGCCCAATTACTAGAATATAAACCGACAGAAGCTCCAGCAAAGACAAACCAGAGTTCGCAGGGCTTCAATGAGGAATCAGAGTCTAATGAACTTTTTTGCTTCCTGCAAAGAGTTCGTCCTTGAGGGCTGACTTTTATCCCTGATGAGAAGGGCAATCACCTCCCAGCCTTAATGGTAAATGGTAAAGTAAAATGTCTATATGTATAACAATTGTAATGCCAGAACGGGTGCACTGTGTTGTATTCTTATAATTAAAATAATATCTATATTAATATTATTAATACTATTTAATATTATTATATTCAAAAAAAGAATAGGGCTGGAAGGGACCTTGGAGGTCTTCTAGTCCAACCCCCTGCTCAAGGAGGAGACATTCTACCATTTCAGACAAGTGACTGTCCAGTCTCTTCTTAAAAACCTCCAGTGACGACTTCTGGTAGCAGGCTGTTCCACTGGTCAATTGTTCTCACTGTTAGGAAGTTTCTCCTTAGTTCTAGGTTGCTTCTTTCCTTGATTAATTTCCATCCGTTGCTTCTTGTCCTGCCCTCTGGTGTTTGGTAAATCAGTTGACCCCTTCCTCTTTGTGGCAGCGCCTTAAATATTGGAAGACTGCTATGAACTGTTACGCTATAACACCACCATGAAATGAACTATTACAAGTCAAGGACTATCTGCAGCCCAGTGATGGGATTCATATTATTTTACTACCGGTTCTGTGAGTGTGGCTTGGTGGGCTTGGCAGGGGAAGGATACTGCAAAATCCCCATTCCCTCCCTACCCCACTAACCTGCTTTCCAGCTCTGTTCTCCTGTGCAGGGCAACAAAAGAAGACCCAACCGATCAGCTGGGACTCGGGAGGCGGAGAATAGATGGGGGCGGGGCCAACCAGAGCTGATATTTACTGGTTCTCCAAACTACTCAAAATTTCCACTGCCAGTTCTCCAGAACTGGTCAGAACCTGCTGAATGCCACCTTGGCTGCCAATGCCACCTTCCAGAAGGATGGGGACAAAGAACCATTTTCCTGTGCCCAGCCTCCAGATTCAAGTCAAATTTCTCTAATTTAGCATTAGAGACAGAGAGAATGGGACCGAAGCTCTCAGAATTGGCCATCTTGGCTGCGGAGTCTGGATATTGCTGTCCTACCTATCTAGTGGGCACCAGATTGAAGAAGACTGAAGAGGCAAAGGTGTTAGGAATCTGTACACCAATTAGTTGGGTTGGCAATATACTGTATAAACCACAATGTACTGTATGTTTGTAGCTTTAAGACAAAATCACTGTGTTGATTTATACTATATTCCGTTTGGTTGATTATATTGCAAATTACCATAAGAGGGAGCTAGAGATCACAGCTTGCTCTCTCTGACATTCTGTTGCTATCTAAGGTTCTCTCTTGTATTTATGCTGTGCTTATACTTTGATATCTTTGTTTACTGTAAATGACAAATGCAACTGGTAAGAAGACCTTGTAATTGGATATTCTTTGGACTGTTAAACGTATGTAACCTGGACCGTTTATTGCACTGTGCTATTTCTTAAAGTAAACTTTAACTCAATTTAGTGTATCTGTGTATGGCTGAATAATTATTCATAACTACTCTCATGCACGTTTCCATGTGCATATCCTTGTTACTCAAGGGTTATTCTGTACATATCATAACAAAAGGAAATGTTTGTAACCTCAGGTAAAAAAATTGCAAGGAGTCAGAGCGTCTCCAGGGATACGGAGCAGAAGTCACCTGGATTTTCCAAAGATTGAGCAGCTCTTCATATTGAAAGCTGAAGTGGACTTTTGAAAGAGTTGTGAGTGCGTACTTGAGCACTTTACCTTGCATTCCAGCTGGTCCAAAATCTTGCCTGGTTAGAAAGATTGCGTGATCGTGATGTTCTGAATGACTGGGATCTGTTTTTTGTTGCTGATATGCCCAGCGACACACATTCTCCAGGCTTCTGGATGGGTTTCCTCGTTCAATGAGGCTGACGGACTAGAAAAATAATAATAATTATAACATGCAAACAGGCTACAAACCAATCTATTGCTTCCATTGTAGCTGGTTAGCATTTTCCTTCTTCCCTTCCCTTCCCACCTCCTCTCCCTCGCTCCCTCTCTTCCTTTCCTTCTGTTCTTCTTTCCCTTCCCTTCCCTTCCCACCTCTCATCCCTCCCTTCCTTCTGTTCTCCCTTCCCTTCCCTTATTAATTTTACAAATAACTCAAGTTGGCAAATATATCCAGCGCATCTTCTTCCTCCTATTTTTCCCACAACAACCCTGTGAGGTGCGTTGGATTGAGAGTGAGTGTCTGGTCCAAAATCATCCAGCTGGCTTTCATGTCTAGGACAGGACTAGAACTCATATTCTCCCGCTTTCTGGCCTGGTGCCTTAACTACTGGGCACTCTTTAAGCCTTTTACATTTCTTGATATCAATAAAGGAGAATATTTGTAATTGACGGTTGAAAGAACTTGGTTGTTTTCTTGGTAGTACCGATGATGTTACCTAGTTTGGGTAATGAAATGTCTGCAAGAAAGCAATCAAGCTCAGAGACCACCAAAGATCCCACATTTTTGATGGATAGTTGGATGGATACATAAATGTATGATTGATAGATAGATTGATAGAGAAAGATGATAGATAGATAGATAGATAGATAGATAGATAGATAGATAGATAGATAGATAATCGATAGATAAATAGATGATTGATAGAAGGAAAGGTAGATATAATGATAGATAGATAGA
>NW_020769399.1:1377603-1385933 GCF_900518735.1 Pseudonaja textilis | reverse complement strand
TCTTTCCAATCTTACCTGTAAGCCTTAGCATTTCCTGACAGCCTCCCACCCAAAGGTAACTGGATTCAACCCTCTGTTGCCTTTTTCAAGATTATCCACGATCAATTTGAGGCTTAAGGGAACGAGATCTTTATCTCTCCCAAACCAAGACAAGAAAAGATGGCACTCACAATATTCATAAGGGTGAGAAGATAGTTCTGCACGTATTCTTTGCCATGGAATCGGACCACGGAATCATCTACCCCAAGGAGAACCTCAATATTGTAGTCATTTTCTCCGGCGTGTCTGCGTCGCCTCAGCGTTTTGTTCAGATCCTGCTCTATTCTTGCATAAGTCGACTCCAGGCTGAGTAAATCAGATGCTGAGTGAAGCAAGGAAACAAATCCAAGGATTAGAAGTTAATTACCCTTATCTGCAGCTGGACCGTAATTCTCCGCAGAGAATATCCCACGTATGTAATAGAGATTCCGTCTGCTGAAAAAAACAAACGCCGTACATCTGGGATTACATCTGGAATCTTAAACCATGAGGCTTAAAGCCAAGAGAATGATTGGCAACGTAAACTCAGTCAGAGATTAGTCCAGATTAAGTTTGATGTTTCTTCAGGATGACCGAATCTGATTCTTTACTGTAAGTCCTTTTGTTGCTTATCTGGAGACCATGAAGATTCAAGAGAGCCGTAGATGAGTTCTAAGCACTTCCTCAACTGTGGTTCCTCAGATCCTAGGCCCAGTGGTGTTCTAAGCAGCCCCATGGCTTTATTTATTACATTTTTATCCTGTCTTTTATCATTTTATAAGCCACTCAAGGCACTGAGCATCCATTATACTCTTTTCTCCTCCCACTTTCCCCACAACAATAGTGGGTGGGATTGAGTGACTGGCCCAAAAACATACAGTTGGCTTTGGTTCGTAAGGAGGACTAGAACTCAGAGTCACCTGCCGATTGGCCCAAAGTCCCTTCACTGGCTTTCAATGCCTAAGGTGGGACTAGAACTCCTGGTGATCAATCCAAAGAAACCCAGCCAGCTTCCATGCCTAAGGCACGAGTAGAACTGTCTCCTAGTGATTGTCCCAAATTCACCCAACCAGCTTTCATGCCTAAAGTGGGATTCGAACTCACAGTCTCCTGGTTCCTAGGCCAGCACCCTTACCACCACACCAAACTGGCTACCCATCAAGCTATTCACGCAGGAACCATCAATAAGAAAAGGCCGTTAACACAGGACTAGGAAGCAATTACACATATTGGCCAAAAAAAAAAATTCAATTATTATAACCCTCATTCTCATTAAATGTCACAGAAAGAAAATAAGGGAAGTAACCTTAGCTAATGTGCAGGGGTGGGATTCCAATTTTTTAACAACCAGTTCGATAGAACCGGTCCGAACCGGTAGAATTCCCACCCCTGCTAATGCACCGATTAGGGGGAACCGGCAAAGTGACTCTTCTGTTTATTTAAATCCAATTACATCTACAATGTAAAAAAAGATGTTGAGGTTCTAGAAAGAGTGTAGAGAAGAGCAACAAAGGTGATGCAGGAGGCCGGCTAGGCGATGCCCATCATGTCCACACCCGCCCAGCAACTGGGCAGAGAGCCAGTTACTGATATTTCTGAAGCCTACCCCTGTGGCTGCCATGTAGCTCCAACGCATTGCAGAGGCTCCTGCAGCCCATCCTCTCTCTCTTAGCGCTGCTGCCACCGACAAAACAGCCAAAGAAATCACCTCCCCCTACTAGTCTGCTTGCGGGCCAGATCTAAACATTTTGCAGGCTGGATCTGGCCCACGGCGTGGTGAGATTCAAACAATTTTACTACCGGTTCTGTGGGCATGGCTTGGTGGGCATTCCTCACTCCTGGGGGAAGGTTACTGCGAAATCCCCCTTCCCTACCCACCCCACTAACCTGCTTTCCAGCTCTGTTCTCCTGTGCAGGGCAACAAAAGAAGACCCAGCTGATCAGGAGGAGAATAGATGGGGGCAGAGCCAGTCAGAGGTGTTACTTGCCAGTTCTCTGAATCACTCAAAATTTCCACTATCACTTCTCCGGAACTGATCGGAACCAGCTGAATACCACCTGTGGCCCACAGAGTTTGAGTTTGACATGTCTGCCATAAACACACAGTTTACAAAACATAGCGATCTTTCTGGTCCCGTTTTGGCCAATCTGCACACCGGCCTCGTGATGTCATCTCACTCGACACCCTTCTTCCCAATTTTTTGAGTAAATTAGCCCCGAAAGAGAACCCACTTATGGAAAAACAATGTGAAAATTCACCCTTTCTCACCCTCTTCCCCAACGTTTTGTCTGCTAATATCCCTGAAGAGCAATCGTGGATATTAAAAGTAAAGCTTGCTTGTAATTTAGCAGGTCAGCCCTGTGTTTTAGTATCTGGTGCTTGGTGTAATGTCTTTGCTCCGAGCAGTATATCTACGGCCTTCCCTTGATTTTATACATCAAAGTGTTGCAAATGCCACCAGTTGAACTTAACGAAGTTTAGCATTGATCTGCACACCAATTAAAAAGACAAAACGCACCAACAGTTGGAGATCAGCGATGATTGTCTGCTGTTTCTTCCCAGCCTGTCATTAGCCAGATCACAAAGGGTACAAAATCCAAAGGCTACACCGGTATGCTTGATCAAAAGCTTAATGACTAGATTAAAAGGACTTCAACCGTGGCTGCTGTGAAGTCCCCTAGCGCGCTTTTCAACTGAATTGCCTTGGGCTAAATTGAATCTTTCTAGCTCAGAGGCAGCCTGAAAACTGCCAAAGTTGGTCCGACTTTTGGAAATTCCACTGAGGAATATACCATAGTGCTGTTTTAGATGTATTTAAGGTTCTGTCTGTCTATCTGTCGGTGTTAGTATCACTGTCTACTGCTTTGGCAAGACCACATTTGGAATACTATGTCCAGTTTTGGTCACCACAATGCAAAAAAAGATGTTGAGACTCTAGGCCAGGGGTCTCCAACCTTGGCAACTTTAAGACTGGTGGACTTCCACTCCCAGAATTCCTGAGCTGACATGACTGGAGGAGGAATTCTGGGAGCTGAAGTCCACCAGTCTTCAAGTGGCCACGTTTGAAGACCCCTGCTCTAGAAAGAGTGCAGAGAAGAGCAACGAAGATGATTAGGGGACTGGAGGCTAAAATATATGAAGAACGATTGCAGAAACTGGGCCTAGGTAATAAAGAGGATTAGGGGTGAAATGATAGCAGTCTTCAAGTGTTTGAGAAGATGTCACAGATAAGGCGGGGAGGTCATGTTGTGGTTAGCCGGCAGCAGGTGCAGATGGCTGAGGAGAGCGAGGACTCTGATGAGGGGCCAGGACCGTCAGAGAGTGGACTGCTGCCTTCAGAGATTGTGGGGGCTGGCAGCAGTGATGAGGAGGCTCCCAAGGAGCCTGTGCCAAGTGCACATGCACGAAGGATTACTCGGAGGAAAGAACAATTACAGAAGCACAGGCAACTCAGGAGTAAGGCTGCAAGGTAATGGCCCCTCCCTCAAGAGGATAAAAGCCAGGTTTGAAAAAGGGTTCTTTGCAGAAAGCAAAGAAGCTCTGAAGCTCAGCTTGTGGACATCTTAGTTCGTGTATGGAGAATTTTGTAAATTAGTTCTTATCTCTGGGTTTTTGGCAGCCTTGATGAACAACTTGGCAAGGCTCTTTCTTGTCAGAGCTAATTAGTGGAAAGCAGCCTTTTATCAGTAAAGGAACAGAATTTGTTATTAAACTCTAAAAGGTGGGGGCTGCTGCCTTTGTCTGTGTTTGCTCTTTGGGAACCCAGTTGGGTCAGAACAGGTCAACCTATTCCCCAAAGCACCTGTGGGCAGGACAAGAAGCAACAGATGGAAATTTAATAAAGAGAAATTCAACCTAGAATTAAGTAGACAAGATTAGTCAGTCAGTGGAATGGTCTGCCACTGGAAGTTGTGATGAGTGCTCCATCACTAAAGATTTTTATGAAGAAATTGGACAGCCAGAATGCTATAGGGTCTATACCAAGGGCCTTCAAACTTGGCAAGTTTAAAACTTGTGGACTTCAACTCCCAGAATTCCTGAGCTAACATGACTGGAGGAGGAATTCTGGGAGTTGAAGTCCACAAGTCTTAAAGCTGTGAAGTTTGAAGACCCCTGGTCTATACCAATGGTATATAGGACTGAGGGTGATATGATAGCACTGTTCCAATATTTGAGGGGCTCCTACAAAGACGAGGGGGTCCAACTATTTTCCAAAGCATCACAATGCAAGACAAGACACAATGGTTGGAAACTAAGGAGAGTTTTTTAAAGAGAGAAAGAACATAGAAGTAGGGAGAAAATTATTAATGGTAAGAGTAATCAACCAATGGAACAGTTTGTCTTCAGAAGTTGTGGATGCTCTATCACCGGAGGCTTTCAAAAAGAGACTAGACACCATTTGTCTGTTCGAGCAGGGGTTGGACTAGAAGACCTCCAAGGTTCCTTCCACCTCTGTTATTATATATTCTCAGCTGAATAGTCCCTCAGTCTCTTTTCTTGACCTCCTCGCATCGAACCCTGAGATTTCCCTGGACCTGCGTCGCAGGTGAGAAACTCAGCATCACAAACCAGCGTCACAATTTGACCTCGGCAATTTTCAGGCTCAAAAAATATATATATATAAAAATGCAAGGCTGGGATAGCATACAAGTGGGAAATTTAGAGCCTTGCTCCTGTTTCTAAAAATTGCTGCGACCGGCAGAGGTTTTGCTGAGGTGCCCACATCCAGAGAAATATAGACTCAAGCCATCAGAATGGTCTACTTATGGGATGAATGAGAGACCCCAAACAGGCCAGTCAGAACCCAAAAAACAAAAAATAAAATGCAGCAGTCTATCCCACATCGGCCCGGTGGCTTTGGCTGCCATATCCCTCTTTTAAAAAGTGGCTTTTGTGGTTGGGAAAAAGTGGAGATTCCTTGTTTTTCTCTGCATACCCAAGCAGGAAAAGAGCAGAAAGAAACTTTTTCTTTCTTTTTTTTTTCCCCCTTCTTCTTCGTATTCAACTACTTATAGCATGGCAGATTTACGGCATAAATTACACATGTTCTCTGTTTTCTCCCCGCTGATTTAAAAAAAAAAAACAGTTTTAAAACCTGTTCTAAAGATAAAAATAGCTTTGCGCTGGGAATGAAAGCGCCCAACAGTGAGCCGTTTTAGACCTCGAAGGTGGATTCTTGGAAATTGATACAGCATCGTTCACAGAAGGAGGGAATAGAGTAAAATATTCCCCATAAAAGGGGGGAGGCAGGGAGCTGTCCTGCCCCCCCCCATATCTCATGAGTATCCTGATTGACATGGAGGCAGAGGTGGTATTCAGCCGGTTCTGACTGGAGAACTGGTAGCGGAAATTTTGAGTAGTTCGGAGAACCAGCCAATCCCACCTCTGATTGGCCCCGCCAACTCCATCTATTCTCTGCTTCCCATTGAGTCCCAGCTGATCGGCTGGGTCTCCTTTGGTTGCCCTGCACAGGAGAACAGAGCTGGAAAGCAGGTTAGTGGGGTGGGGAGGGAAGGGGGATTTTGCAGTATCCTTTCCCTGCCACGCCCACCAAGCCACGCCCACAGAACTGGTAGTAAAAAAATTTTGATCCCACCACTGCATGGAGGGGTGGGGGATCCTGAGCTCACTAGACACATTTTTTAGGGGTTCTTTTGGCAGTGGTATAGTCGTGGGTTGCCACTATCTTCTTGGGTGTTCTGTTGATGGTCTGAGGGATTTTTGGCACTCTCTGAGTTAGGTTGTTTCCTTGCAGACATTTCATGACCCAAACTAGGTAACATCATCAGTGCTAGAAGGAGAGGGGTTTGCAAGGAGGAAGAGGAGGAGGAAGAGGAAGAAGAAGAAGAAGGAGAAGAAGAAGAAGAAGAAGGAGAAGGAGAAGGAGAAGGGGGGAGGGGGGAGGAGGGGGAGGAGGAGGAGGAGGAGGAGAGAGGAAGGGGAAAGGAGATGAAAGGAAGGAGGAGGAAGAGGAAGAGGAGGTGGAGGAGGAGGAGGAAGAAGAAGAAGAAGAAGAAGAACTGGCTTTCATGGCTAAAGTGGGACTAGAACTCACCCTCTCCTGGTGATTGGCCCAAAGTTGCCCAGCTGGCTTTCATGGCTAAGATGGGACTAGAACTTACAGTCTGAGAAAGTCCCAGAATAGAATTTCATTGAACATCCTTTGATACAAAGAAAGAGACATCTGTCTCCTCTCTAAAAAAGAAATTATTCTGTGGATGCCACACAACCAAACTTTCTGAATTACGGGTCTAGTTTCTACGTAGGTTCTTTTTTTAGTTACCAAATAGTCTATTTAGATTTACACTACCAGCTCTTCTGAATTTTTATTTAGGACATTTTTGACTTGCCAAAGGGAAACCTTATTTAAATCATTTCTCTTTCTTGGTGATTTAAAGCTGACCTTCAATTTCACAACCAAAATAGATTCACACTGGTCCTTGTCTGGTTGAACAAAGACTGTCCTGTTAACTGCACCCCAGGAACACGCCAACTTCCAACCTACCTTCTATTAAATTCACTGCAGCTAACAACCAGACATGCTCTGTAGTTAACCTTCTGATACTTTTCATTCATTCACTCAGTTTTTCTACAGCTGCCACTCTCAATCATGACTCTGCGTGGCTTACAATTTAAAAAAAACCTACCATTAATCACTAAAAACATTTTAAAACAATAAAAAACAATACAGAAATGTTATTGCTTTTGGTTGGAAAGGACTTTGGAGGTCTTCTAGTCCAAACCCCTGCCTAGGCATGAAACCCTATACATATTTCAGACAAATGGTTGTCCAATCTCTTCTTAAAAACTTCCAGTGACAACTTCTGGTGGCAGGCTGTTCCACTGGTTAATTGTTTTCCACGTTAGGAAATTTTTCCTTAGTTCTAGGTTGGTTTTCTCTTTAATTGGTTTCCATCCATTGGTTGTCTTGTCCTGCTTTCAGGTGCTTTGGGGAATAGGGTTGACTCTTTCTACTTTCAAAATGTTTTGTGTTTATTTCTTGACCTTATGAGAGAAAGCTTTTATAGCTGAGCAGCTCAAAAGGCCTTCGCAGTTAGCTATAATGGTTGCAGACTGAGGTAACAATGCAAATACATTAAACAAAGAATTAAAATATACTGTACGTGATTAAAACAAGAATAAAACAATATTTAGAACTGAAAATAAGGAGAGATTGCAGAGACATTGAGCAGGATAAGTGGTATTAGTATAAGGGGTTTCCAACACCCACAATTTCTGAAGACAACCCATTCCATTGATTAATTGTTCTGTCTGGAAATTTCTCCTCAGTTCTAGGTTGCTTCTCTCCTTGATTAGTTTCCATCATTTGTTTCTTGTCCTCCCCTCAGGTGCTTTGGAGAATGAATAGAATAGAATAGAATAGAATAGAATAGAATAGAATAGAATAGAATAGAATAGAATAGAATAGAATAGAATTAAGAATATAATACAATTAAGAATAGAATAGAGAATAGAATAGAATTAAGAATAGAATAGAATAGAATAGAATAGAATAGAATAGAATAGAATAGAATAGAATACAATTAAGAATAGAATAGAGAATAGAATAGAATTCAGAACAGAAGAGAACAGAATAGAATAGAATAGAATAGAATAGAATAGAATAGAATAGAATAGAATAACAGAATTGAAAAGGACATTGGAGGTCTTCTAGTCCAACCCCCTGCCGAGGCAGGAAACCCTGCACCACTTCAGACAAATGATTATCTAATCTCTTCTTAAAAACTGCCAGTGTTGGAGCATTCACAACTTCTGGAGGCAAGCAGTTCCACTGGTTAATTGTTCTAACTCTCAGGAAATTCCTCCTTAGTTCTAGGTTGCTTCTCTCCTTGATTAGTTTCCACCCATTGCTTCTTGTCCTGCCCTCAGGTGCTTTGGAGAATAGCTTGACTCCCTCTTCTTTGGGGCAGCCCCTGAGATATCGGAACACCACTATCATCATGTCATATAAAACATCCAAAATAAATACACACACAGCAGCCAGAGATACTTGGCCAGTTAACAATGAAGCCAGGAAATGGGGGCCTTTAACACATTTAGCATCCCAAGCTTGAGCTCACAGCCAGATTTTTTTTAAAGCTTTAGGAAAGGTCAGCAAGGTTGGGGCCATTCTGAGGGGAGGATGTCCCTCAGAATAGGTGCCACTGCAGAAAAGGCCCACCTCCTAGTCCCCACCAGCCGACATTGATTGACTGACAGGATCTGCAGCATGTTGGACAGGTAAAGACTCTTGGAAAAAGACAGTTCCCTCAGGTAAACTGACCGGAAGCCATGTTAGGACTTTAAAGGC
>NW_020769399.1:1357603-1372603 GCF_900518735.1 Pseudonaja textilis | reverse complement strand
TAAATGGTATCTTCAAAGGAAGGAAGGAGAACAAAATTGATTCACATATTTGTCATACCTGGTTCCTGGCTTCACCTGTTGTCATATGAAGTGCCAATCTCCCATTTTTCATACCTGGTTACTAGTTTCACCTGTTTGACACACCTGGTTCCTAGCTTCACCAGTTTGTAATACCTGGTTCCTAGCTTTGCCTGTTTCCTAACTTCACCTGTTTGTCATACCTGGTGCTCACTTTCACCTGTTTGTCATAAGTGGTTCCTAGCCTCACCTGTTTGTCATACCTGGTTCCTGGCTTCACCTGTTTGTCACCATGGTTCCTAGCTTTATCTATGACACTTGCTTTCCAGCCTCACCTGTTTATCCCTTCTGTCATAACTATTACTATTAATCTTCTCATCACTCCTTATCACCCATCCCCTCCCACTTGTGACTGTCTGACTATAATTTTGTGGCTTGTATCCTTACGATTGATATTGACTGTTTCCTAGTATGATTTGATTGCTTATTGTACCCTATGACTATTATTAAGTGATGTATCTTATGATTCTTGATGCTTGACGAATGTATCTTTTCTTTTATGTATACTGACAGCATTTGCACCAAGACAAATTCCTTGTGTCTTGAATCACACTTGGCCAATAAAGAATTCTGTTCTAAAGAATGCTATTCTATTCTAACCAAGAAATGAAATGGGAATAGATTTGTATTCAGCTTTCTCCTCAGTGATTTTATTTACATTTTGTAAAAAAAATGCCACTTAGGTCAAAATAAGAGTTAACGTTCTCAAAGAAACTGATTATTCCCCCCCAAAATAGGCACTTTCTCATTTAAATTTAAAATTAGGAAAATTTTCAGAGCAAGAACATTAAATTTTCCCAGACTAAGAGTCAATAACATGGCACCCACAGGAATTGTTAGATCCAAAACACCAAGAGTCAATGATTAAAGACCTAGGGGAAAATCAATATAATTTTTTTTAATGCCCCAAACCTCGGTGACATAGCCAAATCTTACAAATGTTCTCAATCCATGCAAATGATCCCACAATACTCAGTGGTATGCTGGGAATAAATTATGTGAAGGGATCATAACACTATCCACCTACTTGTCCATCAGGAAGAACACTCTGCAGAAATTAAACAGAAAGTGTCCATATTTGGCTGGATGGAAGAAGCTGCCAAAAGAAAAGTTACATTGAAAAATGAACTGAATCCAGCCCAGTGATGTGGAGAAAAATATCCCATCTAAAAAAAATTCCCTAGTGGTTCTCTAGGGGAAAGTTAGGTAGATAGAGGCTCAGAACGTGATCAACTTTTCCAACTAAGGAGAAATTTCCTGTCAGTAAGAACAATTGATCAGTGAACGACTTGTCTCCAGACATTTTGGGTGCACCAACCCTGGAGGTTTTTAAGAAGAGCTGGGACAACAATTTGTCTGAATGATACAGGACAGAGAGGGCGAACCTTTTTGTGGTGGTGTGCCAAAAGTGCACGTGCGCATGATAGCGCATGCTGGCACCCAAAATGCAATGCGCCCTGCCCCCCTGCGCATTCACGCGCAACACCCCCACCCTGCCCCCTTACCTGCACTGCGCATGCGCACACTTCCCAGCTGATTTTCGGCCTGTTTGAGGCCATTTTCATCCTGCCGGAGGCTTGAGGGAAGCCTCTGCAGTCCCAGGAGGACAAAAAATGGGCCTTCCGGAAATACTGGAAGTACCCATTTTCAGCCTCCAGAGGGCCTCTGGAGCCCCGGGAGGCCATTTTCGCCCTCTCAGAGGCTCAAGGGAAGCCTCTGGAGCCTTGGGAGGCTGAAAATGGGGCCATTTTGGCACTTCTGGTATTTCTGGAACGCCCGTTTTTCGGCCTCCCAAGACTGCAGAGGCTTCCCTCAAGTCTCCAGGAGGGTGAAAACTGCCTCAAATGGGCTGAAAATCAGCTGGGAGGCGTGGGCATGTGCAGTGCAGGTAAATTTGGCTGGGGCTCATGCCTGCACAAATGGCTCTGCGTGCCACCTATAGAGTTTCCTGCTTGAATAGGCTGATGGACTAAAGGTCCCTTTCAGCCCTTGAGTTCTATGTAATCTGACAGAATGACCTCCTGACAGAATGATTGATTAATCAATGGAGCAAATTGTCTCCCAGAGTCGTGGGTGCTTCATCATTGGAAGTTTTCAAGAAGATCCTGGATGCTTGTTTGGAACGATGTACGGTTGACAACCATTGAATCAGAGGTGGTATTCAGCACTTCTGGAGAACCAGTAATGGAAATTTTGAGTAGTTTGGAGAACCGGCAAATACCGCCTCTGACTGGACCCGCCAACCCCATCTCTTCTCTGCCTCCCATTGAGTCCCAGTTGATCCACTGGGTCTCCTTTGGTTGCCCTGCACAGGAGAACGGAGCTGGAAAGCAGGTAAGTGGGGTGGGGAGGGAATGGGATTTTGCAGTATCCTTCCCCTGGAGTGGGGTGAGAATGGAGATTTTACAGGATCCTTCCCCTGCCACCCTCACTGAGCCATGCCCACCAAGCCACACCCTCAGAACCGGTAGTAAAAAAATTTGAATCCCACCACTGCATTGAATAATATAGGGTAAATCTCCTGCATGAGCAGGAGATTCGGCTAGAAGACATCCAAGGTCCCACCCCCCAACTTAGTTACTGAACAACTGCAGTGATTCACTTAATGACTGTGGCACAAAAGGTCATAAAATGGGATGAAATTCATCTAACAACTGTCTTGCTTAGCGGATTGTGCTCATAAATCAAGGACAACCTGTAGTTGCATTTTTTTAAAAAAAATACGTTTGTGTTTTGATGAGATTGCAGGAAAACACAAAGACATACTTATTCTCCGAAAAGTTATTAAACTTTGTTGTGCACACATGGAGTAATACATTCGTGCCACTAAGCCCATTGGAATTTGTACATCCATCATTCTATTACACAAATACATTCCTGAGAGATGAGATTATCCCAAAAAGAAGACATGGGCTAAGACATTTCCAGTGGAACGGTGTCCAAAACGGATGAGAATTTGAGGGATTTTTTTTATTTTTTTGATTACCAGTTTGAGTAATCAAAATGGCACTCTGGTGACTTATTTGAAAAGAATGCATCACGATTATAGCTCTATATTCCAATGGGCTTTGGCCTAAACAAAATGGCGCCTTGAGGTTTTAGAAATGTACCACTGAATGTTCTCCAAAAATTGACCCCAAGTGCTGCCAAAAAAATATGAAGAAAGAGGGAATGAGAGTTTTGCTCTTGCTCAGAAGGAACATGGAACAAAGAATGATAGAGGAAAGAAGCTTCTTGGATGAGAAGTGAAATGCCTTCAAAGGAAAAAAAAAAAAACCAAGGAAGTCCAATTGGCTCCAGAAACAAAAGCATCTTTGGGACCAACCGTGATCTGGATGACTGAGAATCTCCACAGATTTATAGAATAATAGAGTTGGAAGGGACCTTGGAGGTCTTGTAGCCCAGTGGATGGTGAACCTTTTTGGCACTGAGCCAGCACACATCCAAAATGCAATGTGTGTGTCCCCCCCCTGTGCATGCCCCCTGCCCCTGTGCATGTGTTTCCCCCTCCCCGGCATGCCCACTGCTCCTCCCACACATGCAGTCCACCCCACACACATGCACGACAGAGACCCGAAGACCAGCTGGCCGGCAGGAGGTATGCGCACATGCGTGGCGGAGCTAAGCTGGGGCGACAGTGCAAACGCCTACAGGTGCCATAGGTTTGCCACCATTGTTCTAGTCTAATCTCCTTGTAGAGCAAGAGACCCTATAGCAGTGGTGGCTAAACTTTTTGGGCTCCTGTGCCAAAAATTCTGTGCGCGCTTGCACGCTCGCGCTCGTGTGCCAGAACCCAAAAGGCAATGCATGACCCCCCATGCCCCCTACGCATGGGCATGCAATACCCACCCACCCACCACCACCACCCCATTACCTGCACTGTGCCTCACAGCTGAATTTTCGGCCAGTTTGAGGCCTTTTTCGGCCTCCTGGAGGCTTCAGGAAGGCTTCTGCAGGCTTTTCAGACTGAAAACTAGGCCCATTTTGTCACTTCCTGTTTTTCTGGAAATACCGGAAGTGATGAAATGGGCTTAGTTTTCATCCTGAAAAGCCTGCAGAAGCCTTCCTGAAGCCTCTGGGAGGGCGAAAACGGCCTCAAACCAGCCGTAAATCAGCTGTGAGGTGCACGCATGTGCAGTGAGGTAAGTTTGATTGCAGCTCACATGCCGGCACAAATGGCTCTGCATGCCACCTGTGGCACACGTGCCATAGGTTCGCCATCATGGCCGTATACAATTTCAGACCAATGATTGTTGAATGGTCACCCTCTTAGCAAGCCATTGGAAAACATTCAGTGATGAAATGATTCTGGGATGGCCCTCGAGTAGACTGACTATAATTTTAAAACTTCCCTTTTTAATCCCTTAATTTTGGCGTAAAGATGGGGTGACTGGATGGAGCTGAGCATTTACTGTCCAGCTGCCCTTTCGGATGCCACACGGAGTTCACAGTTTTTCTTTGCGTCCTAGGAGAGAAACATCTCCCACATTCAAGGATAGAACTCCCAACCTTCTGAGTGAGAGACAAGTGTCTTTGCAACTAGGCCACCGCGCCGCTTAGACCAACTGTAATAAAGGTAAAGGTTCCCCTTGCACATATGTGCTAGTCGTTTCCGGCTCTAGGGGATGGTGCTCCTCTCCATTACAAAGCCAAAGAAGAGCCAGTGCTGTCTGAAGATGTCTCTGTGGTCATGTGGCTGGCAGGACTAAACACCGAAGGCACACGGAACACTGTTACCTTCCCACCAAAGTGGTCCCTATTTTTTTACTTCCATTTTTTACATGCTTTCGAAATGCTAGGTTGGCAGAAGCTGGGACAAGTGACGGGAGCTCACTCCATTAAGCGGCGCTGGGGATTCGAACCACTGAACTGCCAACCTTTCTGATCGACAAGCTGAGCGTCTTAGCCACTGAGCCACCCAGAGATTTAAATTTCATTTATCTCCTGTTTGTTCAAAACCTGGCCCACCAAATTTTAAAATACTGACCACAGTAGATGCTTTTAAATTTGGTGGGTCACAACCAGAAGCAGAACTAAGCAGAACATTCCTGCCAGTGAGAACAATTAATTCACCCGTGGAAATTGTGGGGGCTCCAATTTCACTGGAGGCTTTTAAGAAGAGACTGGGCAGCCATCGATCAGAAATAGTACCGGCTTCTTGCGAGAGCAGAGGGTTGGACAAGATGACCTCCACAATCCCTTCCAACTCTGTTACTGTTGCAAAGTTGGAAGAAACCAGAGCTAAACGAAAGCCCATTTCCAAGCAATTGCAGAGTTCAAAACCTTATTTGTCCAAAGGTTAGTCCTTCAACGTGCCCTTAAAAAGAAAAAAAAAGTTTGCTAAATGTATCGTTTAAGTACTTCTGTTTAATGCAAACATAGACAGAAGGGTGTGGAAAAGGCAGAACAGGAGCTGTTTTGAGAAAGGAGTAAAAAGATTCAGACTATTTGCCAAATCCATGCTAAAGAATGCCTATGAGATCATTCCTCAAATAGATTTATCTCTTCTCCACACCTGTCTTTCTATCTACCGATTGGCTAGGATGGGTTTGCTAGAAATTGTTTAGTATGCTTTTCAGAGACTCTCAAAATAGCAGTTTCCATTGATAGCTGGCTCTTAAAAGTGTCAGAAAAGGGTTTTTTTTTCCCCCCCTTCCTTTCCTTAAACAGATCTTCACGCTTCTGATTTTTTTTTTTTTGACATTCTGCTCTGAATACGAAAGAGAAATTAAAATACATAAGATAAACTAGCTCTAAAACAGCTATATCCTTAAAGGGAAATGTAGCGGAACGATTTGTCTCCAGGTGTTCCAACACTGGAGTCCCAAAGATGCTCCTTTTTCAAGAAGCAACTGGACTTTCTGGGTTGTTGTTGTTGTTGTTTTGAGAATTTCTGAGAGTTGAAGAAGCTTCTTGGATGAGAAGCGAAACGTCTTCAAAGAAAAAAACCAGAAAGTCCAGTTGCTTCTTGAAAGAAAGCACCTTTGGGACAACCATGACCTGGAGGGCTGAGAATCTCTACAGACTTTTAGCTATACAATTTGGTGTAAATGGGATGGGAGTAGTAAGGGATTTCCAATGGAAAAATATTTGCAAACTACAGGAACAATTTGCACTACTCAGGTGACCCTGAGGACACAGATAAACCTCCAAGTGGCCTCAACGACTTGCTAAAAGGATGCAAATGACCAGCTGTCTGCAAGGAATATAAATCCTTCCATTCCCCACCATCCAGTCAGAGCTGAAGAAGCTTCTTGGATGAGAAGCGAAACGTCTTCAAAGAAAACGTTTGTCCAGTTGCCTCTGGGGAAAAAAGCACCTTTGGGACAACTGTGACCTGGAGCAGGGGTCCCCAACCACCGGGCCCCAGACCGGGACTGGTCTGTGGATCATTTTCTACCGGGCCGCCGGTTTGCTGGGCGCCGCCATCTTGTTTTGACAAGAAAGTGCTTCCGGGTGAGTTTTTCCGGTTGGAAAGCGGCGTTTGGGTGCTGAAGGAATCCTTGCGCCTTAGTTTCATCGAAGGGGGGGGCGGCTTCGAACGAAGAGCCGTCCCGATGGCGGAGGAGATTATGAAAGCACAAAAAAGCACAAAAAAGGTACAAAGGAGGAGTTGAAGATGGCGGGGAGAAGCAGGGGATGGCTGGCTGGCCGGTCGCTCGGCTCACCTTGCCTTGTCATGCGTGCTGATGCCGGTACTGGGCCGCGGATCATTTTGTGATGCCGGTACCAGGCCGTGGCACAAAAAAGGTTGGGGGCCACTGACCTGGAGGACAGAATTTCCACAGACATCCAACACTGGAGGTTTTTAAGAAAGGATTGACCCTGATTTTTTTTTTAAAAAAAAACCCTTTATATCTGCTGCATTTTACAATGTGGAGTACATTGTAACTTCCATGAGCATCCAATATCACCCCAATATTAGGAGGGCTTTTACGTAATCCAGGTCTCATGAGAAGTAGAGCAGAGCTAAAAGAGGAGTAGAAACCTGGTCCATATCTTGGTCGCCACAATATTAAAAAGATGTTGAGATTCTAGAAAGAGTGCAGAGAAAAGCAACGAAGAGGATTTAGGGGACTGGAGGATAAAACATACAAAAAAACAATTGCAGGAATTAGTCTAATGTTTAATTTAATAAAAACAAGAAAGAGGGGTGTCTCAGGATAATATTTAAAATCAAACTCCATCTTCAGTGCACATCATGACCATGACCATGAAAATAAACACAAACACACATCCTTCACCCTCCACACATTGGACTCAAAACTCCTGACACCGCACCAACACTGCACTATACAGGAGAATTCAATAGAGTTACTGCCCTGGGGTAGAAGCTGTTTTTCAGCCTATTTGTCCTTGTTTTTATTATTCTGTACCATCCGCCAGATGGTAGTTGTTCAAAAAAAGGGGGTGCCCAGGATGAGATGGATCTTTGAGAATATTTTGAACTTTCTTAAGGCATCAGGAGCTCTAAAGCTCTTCCAAAGAGGGGAGAGGGCAACCCATGATCTTCTGGGCAATGACATTAAACCCTCTGGAGTGCTTTCTCCTATCTGCCCCTGTGCAATTGGCAAACCATACAGAGGTGCAGTAAGTTAAGATACCCACTGTGGTGCAGCGGTAGAAGGTCACCAGCAGTTTTTCACTCAGTGGTTTGTTTTCTGAGAAGTCTCACGTAGTATAATCTCTGCTGGGCCCTTTTGACCAGGGCTGCAATGTGAGCACCCTAAATCAGGTCCTCTTTTATAGTAACACCTACAAACTTAAAACTGGCCACTTGCTCCACTCGGTCTCCCTTGATAAGCAAGGGATGGATGTCTGATCCGTTCCTTCTGTAGTCCACTATAAGCTCCTTGGTCTTACTGGTGTTGAGGACCAAGTTATTGTCTCCACGCCACGAAAGCAACCGGTCCACCACATCCCGTTAGGCAGACTCATCCCCCTGGAGATGAGTCCCACCACTGTTGTATCTTCTGCAAATTTAGCAATAGTATTACTAACATGAGTGGGAATGCAGTCATGCACTATGACTAATATGATATCACTAATATGATCTTCTTTTGCAACTTTCTGGCAAGCAAAGTGAATGGGTAAAAGAGTTTTGCTTAACAACTGTGTCAAGAAAGGTCATAAAATGAGGCAAAACTCACTTAACAAATATCTCGCTTAGCAACATAAAATTTGGGCTCAATTGTGGTCGTAAGTTGAGGGATGCCTGTACGCAGCTTTTCCTATGTTTTGCTTGTGGTATGTACCTTATGCCACTACGTTGTTAAATGCTAAAAATGAAATTAGTCAAAATATATATGTTTTCCATGCAGCTGCCCCTGTACATTTCAAATAATGACCGGCAAAATCCAGTTAAGTATAGAAACAGAAGGAAATCTCTAATCTTCAACCAAGCAAACCAAGCAAACCAAAAACAAAAAGTAGACCAAAAATTTTAATTGCACAAAGACAAAAGGGGGAAAAAAAACCCTTTCAGATATTCCTAAGAGGCAATGTGTTATTTTAAAGAGAGGTTACGGCTTTACAGATTGCTCAACTTCACTTACACCGCCCTTTAAATCAACCCTTAAATAGACGTAAGATAGTTTCTTGCACAATTGATAATAGCAAACATTGAGGAGTTTGCCCTTTGGTCTACACTGAGTTTACTCATGAGCAATATTTTCAGCATCTTAATGACAGTTGCCTATTGGTTCTGCTGGAGTAGGTTCTTTAATTCGGGTTTATCTGTTTAAAAAGACTGTTAACAGGAAACATTTTTTTTTTGTGCTATCGCTGGTATCTGGCAGCTTCGAGATTGGCCAATATGTATCCAAATTTAAGCCCACTCTGTTGGAAATGTAAACAAACAAGGGGGTACCTTCTTCCATGCTTGGTGGCTTTGCCCGAAGAGCAAAAAGTATTGGGAAAAAAATACGAATATGGATAAAGAGTAATCACAAACACTCAATTAGAACTTAAGGCTGAAATATTCTTGTTGGGAATAATAAAGGTGAAATCACAAAAAAAAATGAAATATTTAATTTTACATATAATAACTGCAGCAAGGATAGCATTAGCTCAATGCTGGAAGGGAGATCGAATGCCAACAGATAACTTGATAATCCAGAAGATCTACGACTGCACGGAAATGGATAAACTCACCCAAAAGTTAAAAGATAAGGAAGACTCAAAATATCTTACAGTTTGGGAAAACTGGTATAATTGGATAAAAGATAGAAACCTGTGAGTAAACAGATAGGGAAGGGAAAATATAAAGAGGTTATGATAGGAGCATTTACCAGATATAGGAAGTAAGTATTGGAAAATTGTTTGATAAGAACACACCGTCTAAACAATTAGAAATGTTGATGTTTTTACCTTTAATGGTTATGTATATCTTTTTGGTCTCGTATTTTACGAAATGTTTTGTATTATGTATATATTTTTTAATGTTTTAATAAAGTTTATTTTAAAAAAAAACAGGAAACATTTTTGCAGCGTGAAGCTTTTCGGAACAGAAAGCAAAACGTCTTCAAAAGAAAAAAACCAAGAAAGTCTCAGCTGCCTCCTGAAAAAATCCTTGGGACAACCATGGTCCTAAGTCATATTTTTTCAGTGCCATAATAACTTCAAACGGTCACTAAATGAACTCTTGTAAATCAAGGGCTCCCTGCTGTGGCACTGATGTGAGAAGATCCTGGTCTCAGACTCCAGTACAAGTCATAAAAGGGCCATCCTTCCCCACCCTTGGACCATTTTTGCATTGATTGCATCTTACTTGAATTTCATGGAAAGGCAGAGATGCTAAACTCTGGATAAAGCAAAACTGTGAGAGGCATGCAACGTTTGGGAGTTAGAGTGGTACAGTGGCCAAGAGGTGGAGCCCTCACCTCACAATCAGGAGGTTGTGAGTTCGATCCTAGGTACAGGTAGATATTTCTCTCTCTGGGCACGAGGAGAATATATCTGCTTGAACAAAACTCCCCATTGGCAACAGGAAGGTCATCTGGCCAGTAAACACTCCATTCAGTTGCCCAAGACTTCACCCCCACAAGGGATTACGAAGTCTTTCAAAGAAGATGGTGATTGGACAGCCATTGGTCCAGAGTGGTATAGGGTAAGGGTGTCAAACTCAAGGCTTGTGGGCTGGATTCGGCCCACAGGGTGCTTAGATCTAGCCTGTGGGGCCAAGCTAGAAACAGTGAAGGACCAGCCCGCAGTGCCTCTGCCAGTGAAAACGGAGCTCGGGAGGCCTTGGGAGTTAAGAGTGGTATGGTGGCCTAGAGGTGGAGTCCTCCGCTCACAATCAGGAGGCTGTGAGTTTGATCCTAGATAGAGGCAGATATTTTATTCTCTCTGGGCACAATGAGAATATATCTGCTGAACAAAACTCCTCATTGGCACCAGGAAAGGCATCCGGTCAGTAAACACTCAGCTCCATTCAGATGGCCAGACTCCAACCCCGCAAGGGATTATGGGGTCATTAAAAGAAGATGATACAAAGTTTGGGAGTTCTTGCAATGAGTGTCCTCTATAGGCTTTGTCCGAGGTCCTGAAACAACACTCATATGTACAAGGAGACTACAGCCTTTCGTTTAGTGACCATTCGAAATTCCAACAACACTGAAAAGAAGTGACTTAGGGCCATTTTCCCCACTTAATGACCATTGCAGCATCCCCACGGTCACGTGATCAAAATTTGGATATTTGGCAACTGACTCGTATTTATGACGGTTGCAGTGTCCTGGGGGGGTCATGTGATCCCCTTTTCGTGACCTTCTGACAAGCAAAGTCAATGGGAAAGCCAGATTCAATTCACGACTTCTCGCCTCCAGAACAGGGGGTCATCAAACTTGGCAGCTTTAAGACTTGTGGACTTCAACTCCCAGAATTCCTCCTCCGCTTATGTTAGCTCAGGAATTCTGGGAGTTGAAGTCCACAGGTCTTAAACTTGTCAAGTTTGATGACCTTTGTGATAGATGTTGGATGGATAGATAGATAAATAGAGGTGGATGGATGGATAGGGAAACGATAGACAGACAGACAGGTATAGATGATAGATCAGGGGTCTTCAAACTTGGCAGCTTTAAGACTTGTGGACTTCAACTCCCAGAATTCCTCCTCCAGTCATGTTAGCTCAGGAATTCTGGGAATTGAAGTCCACAGGTCTTAAACTTGCCACATTTGGGGACCTCTGCTCTGAGCTCCTTCCAGGTCAATGCCTGGCTTGGCTCCAAGGAAGCCTCAGCTGGGATGTTGCTGCTCCGCAGGGCTCTTCCCAATGGCCCAGGGGAGCCCCTCTCCTCCCCTGAGACAACAGGGTTTCCCCGCCCCACAAACCCTTGGTAATTGTGTGTTTTCTTTGTCATCTGACCCTCTGTCCAACCTGAAGGCCTGGCTTATTTCCAACCTGTGTTTGTCCTTCTTAGCCTCATCTATAGCTTCTCCTTGGCTGGACAGCTAATAGGGGACACCAACCAACCATTGTTGTTCTTGAACAACAATACTCCCTTCAAACCAGCCCTTCAAACTTGGTAGCTTTAAGACTTGTGGATGTCAACTCCCAGAATTCCTCCTGCAGTCATGTTAGCTCAGGAATTCTGGGAGTTGAAGTCCACAAGTCTTAAACTTGCCAAGGCTGAAGACCCTTGCTTCAGAAATTGTGAATGCTCCAACCCTGGAGGTTTTTAAGAAGCGATCAGACAATCATTTGTCTGAAATGGTGTAGGTTTCCTGCCTGAGCAGAGGGGGTTGGACTAGAAGACCTCCATGGTCCCTTCACAACTCGGTTATTCTGTAATATCTTGGGAGGAAAAAAACCCCAAGAAAATCTAGTTTGGACGGGTGGAAAAACATCTTTGGGACAAATTGCAAGCCGGTCTACTTGGGAGGAGCAGCAAATTGAAGAAGGCCATTTCAGGTCAATCAATAATAAGAGCAGAGGGATGATATATTGCAGATCAGCCCTTAATGCATTTCGGAAAGAATGCTCTTATTCAGCAGCCCTTGAGTTGATAAATAATATTTATTTCTTTTTCTCCCTCGTACGCTTCACCACTTCGCCCACAAAGCCTCACAGAATAAAACTTGGATCGCATCAACCTTCTTTCCACCCGTAACCGCTACAGCCACCCCTTTAATGGCACAGCCCAATAAATGCCATGGGTTTTCTTTTTTTATTAGCTTGGCTGTAACCACGCTTGATCTGGTGCCACTGCACCTTCTACAAAAAGATTAACTCTATCAGCTGGCCATCACGGCTGCCTTTCTTTTATAGGAAAGTAATGAAAAGGGGGGACGTGGCGGCTCAGTGGCTTAAGACGCTGAGCTTGTCGATCGGAAAGGTTGGCAGTTTGGCGGTTCGAATCCCTAGCACCGCGTAATGGAGTGAGCTCCTGTTTACTTGTCCCAGCTTCTGCCAACCTAGCCGTTTGATAGCACGTAAAAAATGCAAGTAGGAAAATAGGGACCCCTTTGGCGGGAAGGGAACAGCGTTTCGTGCGCCTTTGGTGTTTAGTCATGCTGGCCACATAACCATAGAGACATCTTCAGACAGCACCGGCTCTTCGGCTTTATAACGGAGATGAGCACCGCCCCCTAGAGCCAGAAATGACTAGCACGTATGTGCAAGGGGAACCTTTACCTTTAATTAAAAATAAAAAAATAATTAAAAAGCTGTCCCTGCCAATAGAAGTAGTCCTTGATGACCACATTTGAGCTCAAAATTTCCGTTGTTAAGTGAGACAGTTGTTAAGTGAGTTTCACTCCCTTTTAATGACCTTTCTTTCCATTGCAAAAGCACAATAACACTCAGACTTATATACCACTTAATAGTGCTTTGCAGCCCTTTCTAAGCGGTTTTACAGAGTCAGCTTCTTGCCCTCAACAATTTGGGGTCCTCATTTTACCGACTTCGGAAGGATGGAAGGCTGAGTCAACCTTGAGCCAGTCAGGATCGAACTGCTGGCTGTTGGCAGAATTAGCCTGCAATGCTGCCTTCTAACCACTGCATCACCAGGAAGGAAAATGAGAAAGGGAATTACAAGAAGGGGGGAGTGAAGGAGGAAGGTAGGAAAGAAGGAAATGAGGGAGGGAGGGAGGGAGGAAGGAAGGAAGGAAGGAAGGAAGGAAGGAAGGAAGGAAGGAAGGAAAGAAGGAAGGAAAGAAGGAAGGAAAGAAGGAAGGGCAATAGCACTTAGACTTATATATTGCTTTATAGTGCTTTCCAGCCCTCTCTAAGCAGTTTACAGAGTCAGCCGCTTGCTTCCAACAATCTGGGCTCCTCATTTTACCGACCTCAGAAGGATGGAAGGCTGAGACAACCTTGAGCCTGGTGAGATTTGAACTGCCAAAAAGCAGGCAGCCCCACCGTGGCTCATGAATGAAACATTAACGCGGCAACCCACTTGATCGCTGAGGACTACCTGGCCTCGAGAGGTTACAGCTAGCCCTCAACTTACGATCGCTATTGAGCCCAAAATTCCTGCAGCTAAGTGAAACATTTGTGAAGGGGATTTTCCCCGTGTTGTGACTCTTCTTGCCAGAGAAGATTTGTTAAGCGAATCACTGGAATTTGTTAAATTAGCCAGATGGTTGTTAAGTGAATCTGGCTTACCCGCTTTGACTTTGCTAGTCAGAAGGTCACAAAAGGGGAATCACGTGACCCCAGGGAAGCTGCAACCGTCATAAACATGAGTCAGTTGCCAAGCGTCTGAATTTTGAGCATGGGGATGCCGCCACAGTGTTAAGAATGAAAAATGGTCATAAAGAACTTTGTCAATGCTGTTGTAACTTCGCTAACAGATACTAACAGATAATCAGAGTTGGAAGGAACCTTGTAGATCATCTAGTCCAACCCCCTGCCCAAGCAAGAGACCCTACACCATTTCTGACAGATGGCAGTCCAATCTCTTCTTGAAAGTCTCAAGTGATGGCGCTCCCACAACTTCCAAGGGCAATTTCTGTTCCATTGGTTGATTGTTCTCACTGTCAGAAAGTTTCTCCTTATTTCCAGGTTAAATCTCTCCTTGTTCAGTTTCCATCCATTGTTCCTTGTCCAGCCTTCTGGTACTTTAGAAAATAGCTTGACCCCTTCCTCCTCCCTGTGGCAGCCCCTCAAATATTGGAAGACTGCTATCATGTCTCCCCTGGTCCTTCTCTTCACTAGACTAGCCAAGCCCAGTTCCTGCAACCGTTCGTTGTATGTTTTAATCTCCTTAATCATCCTGGCTGCTCTTCTCTGCACTCTTTCTAGAGTCTCAACATCTTTTTTATAGTGTGGTGACCAAAACTGGATACTGTACTCTAGGTGTAGCCTTACTAAGGCTTTATAGAGTGGTATTAGTACCTCCCTTGATCTTGATTATATTCCTCTGTTAATGCAATTTAAGGTTGCTTTAGCTTTTTCAAGGGCTGTTTGTCGAAAACTACCTGTATGCACCGGGCTCTAAATCAGAAGCCAATTAGCCAAGAATTCACTTTTGCACTATTGGGATCTTGCTCTCCTAGCCAAGCCAACATGTGTAACCATCAGATGCCTTTCCTTGTTAACTTAAGGACTGGGTGATGCTTGGGAGTCTGCAACTAGAAGACATCAAAGGGACTCCTGACTCGACCTGGGAAAGGCCCAAAGGCAGACAGAGAAGGTGGTGTTTGAAGGGAGCTCGGGAGGAAACTTCGCCAGAAGTCTCAAGTCAATGTTCCCATTTAAAGTGGCCACAGCAGCTGAAAATGGACTCTCCCGTGCCAAACTTTCCAGGGTTTGAAATCGACGTGGGTGCGAGGGACAAGCTGGAAAAATAAACTTTTCCATTTAAGGCACAAATTTCAAGGTCAGCCATTGGTCACTCCCCTGACCACATTAGAGGACTTCCTTTAATAAGAGAAGAAAGAAAGAAAGAAAGAAAGAAAGAAAGAAAGAAAGAAAGAAAG
>NW_020769399.1:1334765-1348949 GCF_900518735.1 Pseudonaja textilis | reverse complement strand
TTCTAGTTTCAGTTTCCAGCCTAGGCTACTTCTAGTTTCAGTTTCCAAGCTGTCCTCATTGGCTGATTTCGTTGCTATGCCTATTCATTGGCTGATCATGTTACCATGCTCTATTCCAATTCATGAATATACTCTGGGAGGCAAGCTGTTCTATAAAACTCCATAAAACATAGAATAATGGAGTTTGAAGGGACCTTGGAGGTCTTCTAGTCCAACCCCCTGCTCAAGCAGGAGACCCTATACCAGTGGTGGCTAACCTTTTCTGGCTCCCGTGCCGATAATTGCGTGCGCACTCAACTTGCGCACTTGCATGCCAGCACCCAGAAGGCAGTGCGTGCTGGGGGGCCCCACACACCCCCTGTGCATGATTCCCCCTCTTGCGCCACATGCCTGGCGTGCACGTGCAATCCCCTCATGCACAGCACATCCCTGCGCATGCACATGCTTCTTCCACGCACACCCCTCCGCCCCCTGTGCATGCGCGCCAGATACCCAACCATCAGCTGTCGGATGGTGGCGCGCTCTTCCGGGCAACCTCTCAAGTGCCAGGGGAAAATGGCTCTGCATGTCACTTCCAGCACGTATGGCATAGGTTCGCCAACACGGCCCTATATCATTCAGGACAAGTGGCAGTCCAGTCTCTTCTTAAAAACTTCCAGTGTTCACAACTTCTGGAGGCAAGTTGTTCCACTGATGAATTGTTCTAACGGTCAGGAAATTTCTCCTTAATTCGAGGTTGCTTCTCTCCTTGATTAGTTTCCACCCATTGCTTCTTGCCTTGCCTTCTGGTGCTTTGGGAAATAGTTTGACCCCCTTGTCTTTGTAGGAGTCCCTCAAATATCGGAACACCGCTATCCTGTCCCCACTAGTCCTTCATTTCATTAGATTAGTCCTATCCAATTCCTGCAACTCTTCTTCGTATGTTTTAGCCTCCAATAATCATTCTCATTCTCACAATATCAGACAGCGGGGTGTAGAAGAAGAAAAGTTTTCCCTTCCCTCTTGCTCAATTCATCTTGGCGGCTCCGACGCCAAGGAGAGCAAGACGAAATGACCTCACCCATTCCTCTTGCTCAGTTTTGCAACAGGAATCCTGTTTTGACTTCATTCTAACAGAACGTCCCCTTCCAACCAACCTTTCTGGACTCCGTGGCGAGAGATATCTGCCTAGAGACAGCCAGCATACACACACATACACACGTGCTTAAGATATTTGAAGATGAATTGTGCAAGCGACACTCTGGGTAAGGAAGCCGGTTCTTCTTCTCAGGCTGGATCACGCTGCGAAATGGATGGTGTCCTTCGAGGAGATTTACGCACAACCTTCTTTTTTTTCCTCCCCCAGAATAAACATGGCAGTGACCTAGCCTAGTGCGAAACATTCCCATGGGGGACACGCCACATGTTCTCCCATGAGTCATTTCCCTGTAGATTCCTGAGGCTTTCACTGTAACGTTGCTCCCAAGGGAAATAAGATAATGTCCCCTCAGGGTTTTCTGTAAACTGGCTAATGAAAGGAGGGAAGCGGAGCGGGGAAAAGGGGGTGAGTTTGCTTTCCTGCAGACAAATTTCCCGAGGCGGCTGACAAACAGGTTGTGTACTACTCAAGGACTCGATTCCCATGGATGAAGGCATGTGGGAACTATGACAGGGCGAATCAAGAATTGATGAGTCCTCCTCTCCGATAAAGATTTCTGTGGGAAAAGAATAAAGGGCTATTCAAGGCTGGATTGGTGTCTTGAGGGAGACTGAGGGACTTCATATTTGATTACAGGTAGGGACGCGGTGGCTCCGTGGCTAAGATGCCGAGCTTGTCGATCGGAAAGGTCGGCAGTTTGGTGATTCGAATCCCCAGCGCTGCGCAACGGAGTGAGCTCCGTTCACTTGTCCCAGCTTCTGCCAACCTAGCAGTTCGAAAGCACGTAAAAATGCAAGTAGAAAAATAGGAACCACTTTGGTGGGAAGGTAACAGCGTTCTGTGCGCCTTCGGTGTTTAGTCATGCCGGTCACATGACCACAGAGATGTCGTCGGACAGCACTGACTCTTCGGCTTTGAAATGGAGATGAGTACCGCCCCCTAGAGCCCGAAACAACCAGCACGTAGGTGCAAGGGGAATGTGATGACCCGGAGTGTACACAAACATAACAAAATCCAAAACATAAATAAATGTCTTTTAATGCCTCCAACTTGGCCCCACTGTTCAATAATTCTCAGTTGGAGATAAAACTTATTCAAAAATAACCTTCAAAAGAAAGCAATCCAGTTCGAACTTAATGAGCAGATAAAGGTAAAATAAAAAACCAAACAAACTACAATGAAGAAATTTCCACAACGGACCAAGATAAGTAATTACCAACTGCAAGGAGCTAACAAGGCACAGTCTGTTGGAAGGACGCCAACCAAGATGATTTCAGCCCAAAATAAAACACACTTTGCTTCTGGCAATGCTGTGTTTTAACCGTCTCTCTTATATACTATTCTCCCCAGCTGCAACCAATGAGGAGGATCATGGCCGCTTCTTCTCTCATAAGCCAAGTTGTTTCCTTCTCTGTTCCTCCCTGCATGTCCTAGGATGCAGAGAGATGGGCCTGGTTCTTCCTCTGACTGCCTAGCCAGCCTCTGCCCTTCCCCAGTTTCCTCCCCAACCTCCGGAGCCACACCTCCACTCCCCGTCAGCTGTTCCTCCTCTCCCTTAGAGTCCGACTCCACCAAGGGCATGACAGGGAACCTTTACCTTTACCTTTACCTTTACCTTAGTCCTTAGCAATCATTCGTTTAGTGACCATTTGAATTTACAACCGCACTGAAAAAAGTGACAACTATTGCAGCATTCCTGGGATCATGTGATCAAAATTCAGACTCTTGGCCACTGACTCATATCTACGATGGTTGCGGTGTCTTGGGGTCATATGAAGCCCTTTTGCGGCCTGCTGACAAGCCAAGTCAACGGGGGAATCCCGATTCACTTAACAACCGTATTGCTCACATACCAACTGCCATGATTCCTTCACAACTGTGTCAAAGGAAAGAAAAGGTCGTAAGAATAGAACACGGTTCACTTCAGAACTATATCAAGAAAGGCCATACAACGGAGCTCGCGACTCACTTTTGCAACCTGCTGACGTGATTTGCTTAATGGCCACAATCCACTTAATGGCTGCAGGGATTCAGTTCACCTTTGTGGCCAAAAAAGGGGGTATAAAATTAGGAGCGATTCACCTAGTAATTCACCGCCTTCCTTAGCAATGGAAATTCTGGCCTCCATTTTTTTTTTATTTACTTGTTTTTACAATGCATTAACTGCCTGTTTTATCATATGGTAACGACCCCTTGTGGTCGTAAGTCGAGAATGAACTGCATAAGCACTCCTTAGCCCATATTCCTCTCGCGTATTTCAAAATTAATTGTTCCCTAAAACGTTTGCAATTCCTAACCTTTTTCTCCATTCCTTTTTGAGCTGCATTGCAAAAGTCCAAACCATGCAAAATAGAACACTTCCTTTCCTCCAGCTCTGCATGATAATCAGGAAAGTCAATCCGTGCAGCAGGCACAACGCAAGATATCCCCGATGTTCCCCAAATTCTAGGATATTATGGGCATTTTTGTTTCTTTTTCCAAGCGGCCGAGATTTATGGCCAAGAAGGAATCTGATGCCAGGAGGAACAGCCAGGCCTTCCACAATCTGGGTAGCATTTTGTGGGTTTTGCCTGTAATTTTTCCAGATGCAAATATTTGCTTACGGCCTACGCTGATTTGCTGTTGCCAACAGAAAGCAAAGTTAAGGCTTTCTCCCCCGAGTCTCCTTCAAGTGGAATCTTGTCCAAGAATTTGGTTTAAAAATAATACGAATAATTTCGGCTGAGTTTTGCATGTCTTCTTCTACTTATAGCCCAGCTTCTGTGCATCTTTTGAGTTTTAGAATTCATCAAGTCAAGAAGCAACAACAAGACACCTCCAAAATCCTGGGCGGTCATTCCTGCCGTTTAATGCTTCTTTTGGATATCTTTGATCAAATCGGATTTTCTAGTTTTAGGAACTTGGGAAGAAAGGCTTTCTCAATTCAGCTTCGTTTGGGATCCTTTGAGGATCCTCTCAGGTATGGCTTCCAAAAATGCCATGAAAGGTGTTACAATTCCCTAACTAAATACTTGAGTATAGAAGACAAGGAGTAAAGTTAACTTCAAACAGCTTCTCTTTCTCATTCTTGATTCAACTTTATCATTTTTTTTTCTCACGCTCTCCAGCCAATTGAGACATCAGACACAGCACAGGATTTAATAATAAAAAAACACAGAAAAATAGAGTTGCAAGGGAACTTGGAGGTCTTCTAGTCCAACCCCCTGCCCAAGCAGGAGAAACTATACGGGTAGTCCTCGACTTGCAATGGTTGATTTAGTGGCTGTTCAAAGTTACAATGGCATTGAAAAAAGGGACTTGCGATCAGGTTTCACTCTTATGGCTGTTATAACATCCCCATGGTCATCTGATCAAAATTCAGGTGCTTGGCAACTGACTCGTACTTACAACGGTTGAAGTATCCCAAGATCACGTGATCCCCTTTTTGCAACCTTCTGACAAGCAAGAAGCCAGATTCCCTTCACAACCATTTGACTAACTGAACAATTCCTGTGATTCACTTAACAACTCTGGCAAGAAAGATCACAACACGAGGCAAATTCCCTTAACAAATGTTTCGCTTAGCCGCAAAACTTTTGGGATCGATAGCGGTCGTAAGTTGAGGACTACCTGTAACCTATAGACCCCCAGGTAGTCCTCAGCTCAGGACCACAATCGAGCCCAAAATTTCTGTAGGAGATGACCAGGCTGAGCGCAAGGGAGGAGTCAAACGTGTCATCAGTCTTGAATCCATTCGGTCTAAGTCCAGCACACCTCGAATTCCATTGACTCTTATCGATCGCCAATTTGCTTGAACCGTTAGCAGTTCAGATTCTTGTAGACACCATAAGCGTGCAATAAACCTTTATGCAAGTAATCCTCAACTTATGGCCACATTTGAGCCCAAAACTTATGATGTTACGTTGTGAGGAATTTGTGAAGTGAAGTCGCAAAAGGCGGTCACATGACTCTTGGACACTGCAATTGTCATAGATGTGAGTCAGTTGTCAAGCATCCGAATATAAATCATGGGACCACGGTAGAGGTGGTATTTAGCCAGTTCTGACCGCTTCTGGAGAACCGGTAGCAAAAATTTTGAGTAGTTCGGAGAACCGGTAAATCCCACCTCTGACTGGCCCAACCAATCCCATCTATTCTCCGCCTCCCGAGTCCCAGCTGATTGGCTGGGTCTTCTTTGGTTGCCCTGCACAAGAGAATGGAGCTGGAAAGCAGGTTAGTGGGGTGGGAAGCAGAGGTGGTTTTCAGTAGGTTCTGACTAGTTCTGGAGAACCAGTAGTGGTAATTTTGAGTCGTTCAGAGAACCGGCAAATACTGCCTCTGACTGGCCCTGCCAACCCCATCTATTCTCTGCCTCCCGAGTCCCAGCTGATTGGCTGGGTCTCCTTCGGTTGCCCTGCACAGGAGAACGGAGCTGGAAAGCAGGTTAGTGGAGTGGGGAAGGAATGGGATTTTGCAGTATCCTTCCACTGCCACACCCACCAAGCCATGTCACACCCATAGAACCAGAAGTAAAAAAAATTTGAATCCCACCACTGGACCAGGGGAATGCTACAATCATGCAGTTGCTTTTATTTCACTTTCTTTTGGCTTCCAGGAATGAGCTGACCTAGAGTGATCCTTGGGAGAACTTGGCTGCATTCCCATTCCAGCCAGACAGAACTTTCTTGATTTCTCTAGCCAGACTAATTTTTTTTTTTCAGATATATGGGATGTGTGTCTGTCTGTTTGTCTGTGACAATGAAAAAGGAGAAAGAGATTTCATGGAGAACCAGAAGATGTCCGTGGACACATCAGGAAGACATTTGGCAGGAGAAAAATTGGCCTGCTAACACAGTTTAATTGCCTGCCTCAGTTTCTTTGGCGCTGTTCCCTATTTATTTATGAAACGGGATTACCCAGTAGTTTGGCTCTTGAAGGAAAGTTCCTCAAAGGATTGCTGTTCCCTTACGTGCCGCACTGGGTAGAAAAGTTTGCTTTCAGATCATGTTCCTTCTTTGGGTCTTCCATGCCAGGTTGAATGGGGACAAGATTTTTGACTGGGAAGAGGGATGTTCTTCTCAATGATCTTTCTAACTGCTTGGCTCTTGAAGGAATCGTCTTTCGGCATCTCTCTTGGAGGGCTTATCACAATGTTGGCAAACCTTTTTGGCACCGAGGGCCAAAACAGGAGCGCGTGTTGCAGGAGCGCTGGAAACCGGAACCGAACATGCGTGCGCCAGGAAGCTGAGCTTCCAGTTTCCAGCGTTCCCGTGCATGCAAAAACAGGGTGACAGCTGGCGTGTAAAGAGAGACGGCTCTGCGTGCCACGTCCAGCATGCATGTCATAGGTTCGCCATCACTGGAGCCTTATCATCATTCCGAATAAAATACAGAATATAGAATAACCGAGTTGGAAGTATGTATCCATCATCATCGTAATGAAATCCACCCACTTCTAAAAGAAGGAAGGAAGGAAGGGAGGGAGGAAGGAAGGAGGGAGGGAGGGAGGGAGGAAGGAAGGAAGGAAGGAAGGAAGGAAGGAAGGAAGGAAGGAAGGAAGGAAAAAAGGAAGGAAGGAAGGAAGGAAGCCTTCCTTCCTTGAAGTAACGGTAAGGCAATTCAGTAGACGTAAGGTTAGGAAGCAAGAAAAAACAAGCACATAGCATACAACGTCAGCTTACAGCTAAAGAAATCCTAAAATTGAAGCATGCAGAGACCCAGAACATAACTCCGGAAGACAACTTCTGCATTTCTCCTATTCTGCTCTGCTACAAAACTTCAGATTTTGATCCGCTTAACTTTCAAAGTCTTCCCGCATTCAACTGCTGAACGTTAGACGTGGCACTATGAATTCACTTCAAAAGAGGATGCTTCCAAGACTCTGCAACCCTACGTCTTTTCCCAGGATTACCCAAACAACTTTAAAGGGTATCCTAATAGTGCAAAACCTTCAAAATGAGTGTTTTAGACTTCATGGGGCCACATATCCTTTTGTATCATTAAAGCACCTGCATCTTTTTATGGCTTTGGAAGCTGTCAGCTGTCTTTGCATGCAGATACAGGCACAGCCTATTTGTATCGCGGCTGTGCACGCTGACCGCTGCGAATATTTAATATATTTGCACCTCTAATATTCTGGAGCCTCTTTCATGGAATCCTGTCGAAGTTCTACACAGCCCTCTTAATCAGTCATCGGGGCTATGGCAGAACAAGGGTTTACCCTTGAGTCAACTTTTGATAGGACAGTGTCACCGGCACTCCTCTATTTGCCAAACCTATGACATGAAAGCTTTGATGTCTCTAGTCCTAGTGGATCAACATGACCTCCTCTTCTGTTTCCTTGAGTTTCAGTTAGTTAGTTAGTTAGTTTACTTTATTGTCATTGCACCTCGTACAAGGAAATCAAACACCATCTTCAGTGCACATAATGACCTTGAAAATAAACACAAACAAACATCCTTCACACTCCACACATCGGATAAAAAAAAACCCCGACATCCTTCACACTCCACACATTGGATAAAAAAAACCCCGACACCGCACCAACACTGTACTATACAGAATTCAACAGAGCTACTCCCCTGGGATAGAAGCTGTTTTTCAGCCTATTTGTCCTTGGTTTTATTATCCTGTATAGTTCAAAAAAAAGGGGGTGTGTGCCCAGGATGAGATGGATCTTTGGGGATGTTTTGAACTTTCTTAAGGCAGCGGGAGCTCTAAAGCTCTTCCAAAGAGGGGAGAGGGCAACCCATGATCCTCTGGGCAATGACATTAGCCCTCTGGAGCGCTGTCCTATCTGCCCCTGTGCAATTGGCAAACTATAAAGAAGTGTGCAGTATGTTAAGATACTCTCTATGGTGCAGCAGTAGAAGGTCACCAGCACTTTTTCATTCAGTTGTTGTTTTCTGAGAAGCCTCGGGTTGTATAATCTCTGCTGGGCCCTTTTGACCAGGGCTGCAATGTGAGCACCTGAGGTCAGGTCCTCTTCTAGGGTAACACCCAGAAACTTAAAACTGGCCACTTGCTCCACTCAGTCTCCATTGATAAGCAAGGGCTGGAGGTCTGATCTGTTCCTTCTGTATAGTCCACTATCAGCTCCTTGGTCTTACTGGTGTTGAGGACCAAGTTATTGTCTCCACACCACGAAAGCAACCGGTCCACCTCATCTCGGTTGGCAGACTCATCCCCCACCACAGGGATCCTGTTCCTCTATTCATCATTATCATCTTTTAACGACCCCATAATCCCTTGCAAAATGGAGTCTGAGCAACTGAATGGAACTGAGAGTTTACTGGCCGGGTGCCCTTCCTGTCACTAATGCAGAGTTATATTCAACAAATATATTTTCAAAGCGCCCGGAGAGAGAAATATCTGCCTCTACCTAGGATCAAACTCATAGCCTCCTGATTGTGAGGCAAGAGTTCCCTCTCTAGTCCACCACACGACTTACCCTGTTCCTCTATTGATCCGTGTAAAATTGGATCTTTAATATTGATCCAAAGCATCCATTCCCAGTCAATAAAAGACAGAAAGAGAGAGAGAGGGACTCTAGATGGACTGAGCAACTGAACTGAATCAACCATCATTCTCCAACGAAGTGACACTGGTAGTCCTCAACTTACGACCACAATGGAGCCCAACGTTTCCGTTGCTCAGTAAGACAGCCCTTCAGTGAATGTTGCCCCACGTTACAGTTTGTTAAGTGAATTGCTGCAGTGCTTCAGTTAATAACATGGTTGTTCAGTGAATCTGGCTTCCCCATTGTTATCTGCTTGTTGGAAGGCTGCCAAAGGTCATCACATGACTCCAGGATTTGGCAACGGTCATAAATATGAGCCAATTGCCAAGCATCTGAATTTCGATCACATGACCACGAGGAAGCCGCAACGGTCGCAAGTTACATTTTAAAGAGCTGTTGTTGCAAGTTGGAATGGCGACTAAACGAACGCTCGTAAGTCGAGGACGACCTGTAGGGAATAAACCTTGAAGAAAGGAACAACAGTGATGGTAAATGAAGGATCCGTAGACAGGAGCTATACCTTTACTTTGGAAATCAGGGAGAATATCGGATGAATTCTGTGCAATTGCTGACCTCCTATAGACCATGTGAAGCCGTCCTCTCTCTTCCTCCATTTGTTTGCCCTTCTGCAGGGGCTCAATGAAAAATTCGTCCTCACCAACTTTGATCATGCCAGCCTAGGGAGAGAGGGGAGGAAAAAGAAAGAATGAGGACTTAAACAGGTGAAGAATCCTTGCAAAACTGAAACTGCATTCCATAAATGTTTTCATAGATAGTTTCTAGGCGACTGAAGTTTCTGCCTGCGCAAAATTCTAACTGGAGAGTATGATGGATGACTTTTGGCTATGGAGGTGTCCCATTGGAGAATATGAATTATGATACACCCCCCAGGGGGTGGGGGGAAACCAGGGTCAAGGGTGACAATAAATTAGGTGTCTCAGAGTCGGCTACACCCAGGTAGCACTGGTATGTTTACTCCTAATAAATCTTCTTTAAGCTTTGAAAATCCAGCTAGAGACTCATGATTTAAATGGGGGTAACTACTGGAGCCCTGACAATATCCTGTTTCCCTGAAAATAAAACCTGTCACGAAAATAAGACCTAGCATGTTTTATGTGTGCACCTTAATTTAAGCCCTACCCCCCCCAAAATAAGCCCTACTTAAGAACCTGCAAAGCTGCCTGCCCCCCCTGTTCCTTCGGGTTCCTCATGGTGCCGTGGCCACGAGGTGCGACGGGATGGTGGAGCTGCCCCATGTGCCCCACACCGGCTTACCTCAGGACCCCCGCAGACACTCCACCCATGCCCCGACACTTACTTCGTGGCGGCAGCACCAGCAGCCATGTGCAGCAGGAGCCCACGTGGCCATTGGCTCGATTTTAGCGCTTGTTCGTGGCTGCCACAGAAGCAGGAGGCTGAATGGTGCGCTGGTGCCACAGCCGTGAGGCAAAGCAGGTGTCGGGACATGGATGGCCTGGCTGTGGGAGCCCTGATGTAAGCTGGTAGGGGGGCGCATGGGGCAGCTCCACCAGTCTCGCCTTGTGGCCGCGGCACTGATGCTTTGCTCAGCCTCCTGCACTGTTGCAACCAAGAGCAAGTAGAAGTGGGCTGGTGGCTACATGGGCTCCTGCTGGACAGGGCTGCTGGTGCTGTGGCAACGAGGCGAGGCAACTGTTGGGGCATGGGTGACCTGGTTGTGGGGTCCCTGAGGTAAGATGGTGAGGGGCCTGTGAGGCAGCTCCATTCCCCCCTTGTCTTGTGGTGGTGCTGCTATGCCCTGCGGCCTCCTGCCCCGCCATGAGGAAGCAGAAGAGGTGTGCTTCCCGTACATGGGAAAAAAAATAAGACACCCCTCCCTGGAAAATAAGCCCTAGTGTTTATTTTGGGACCCAAAAGAAAATAAGACCTTGTCTTATTTGGGGGAAAACACGGGTTATTAAAAACTGTTACGCTTTTAAAAAAATGTGTCACTTAGCAGCAGAAATTTGGGGCTCAATTGCGCTTGTAAGACGAGGACTACCTATAAAACTATTTTCTGAAGCGCACATAAGCCAGCAATAATAGGAGAAAAGTATCGTGAAATGTTGAGGAGGCTTCAGTTTCCTTGGCAGCTGCTTGATTAATCACATAAAGAAGTTAGAAAAGAATGTCAAAAGATGGCAATGAGAATCAAGCTCGGAATAAGCTTCCATTAAAAGCTTCCCTGGCAAATCTGAAAAGCAGATCAAAATTCTGCAAAAAAAAAAAAAGTGTTTTGGCCCTAAACGCTGCCCCAGAATTGTATTTTCTTTCTCCAAAAAAAAAAAAAAAACCCCAGTGCAATCTTTTGGCAGGGCCAGCGGGGCTCAGTTGGAACCGAATTAAAGCTATTCCTGGCACTATAATCAATATGAGCTATAAACACACAAATATACAAGGGAGACCCACAATGCAATAACAGCCCTGCTAGCAAAGATCACCAATTACATGACACTCATGTTTTGGTCACCACATTACAAAAAAAGATGTTGAGACTTTGGGAAAAGTGCAAAGAAGAGCAATTAAGATGATTAAAAGGCCTGGAGACTCAAACATACAAAGAATGATTGCAGGATTTGGGTTTGGCTAGTCTAGAGAAAGAAAAAAAAGGACTGGGTTTTTAGACCCAAACCCATTTCAGTGGCTACAGTGTTTAGATTTTAAGTGTGGTTTATTCTTGGTGTATCACATTATCTCAACCTGCCCTCGCTGAATAGCTTTGAGGATGCTGCCCTTGCATTTGTTAGCTATTCAGAGAATGTGTCTGCTGAAATCTAAAGTTGGTTAGGAACATTTCATGCAAGCTAAAGAAATATTAGAGATAAAGTAAAAATGACGAATTGATGGGATTTGCCTCTACAAGTCAGAAAATGTGGAATTTGGCAACAAGGATGGGGTAAATATCATACAAAGCTCTGACATCTTTATTTATCTGCATTATATGGATTTATTAGAGACTGCAAAAGTTCTTTGGCTGAGCTTCTTCCCCGAGTTCAGGAATATGCCTTCTCATTAGAACTCCAATGGAACAATGGTTTTAAATCTATTTTCAACCACAGAGTGGGATTAAAACAGTTTTTGGTTGATTTATCGCTCATCTCCACTGCTTTGTCCTCCCCTGCATTTTAGGCATTCAAAACATAATTCTCTGAAATAATATTTTCTTCTTATAATTAGGTAGGTTTTAGCACCGTGGGGAAGCTGCAAAGGTCATAAGTGTAAAAAAAATGTCATTTTTTTCCAGTGTCGTAACTTTGAATGGTCACTAAATGAACTGTTTGTAAGTCGAGGGCTACCTGTGCCCACGCCGCAACATCTGACAAGGGTGAACAGTCTTAACTGCAGTTACGGATTCCACAAGTTTTGTGTTACCCGGGACTGTGAATTTGCAAAAGCGAGGCTTCCCGCAAAGTATAAATTGGAAACGCAACAACACATAACTAAAACTGGGATTGAGTCTGTCATCTGCACCTCTATAACTGTCTGCTTTGGTTCTGCAACCCAACAAGACAGACACAGACTTCAGAGAGTAATTAGGACTGCAGAAAAAACCATTGCTACCAACCTGCCTTCCACTGAGGACCTGTATGTATACTGCATGAGTCAAAAAGTGGGCTGTGAAAATATTTACAGACCCCTCACATCCCGGACATAAACTGTTTCAACTCCTCCCTTCAAAATGATGCTATAGAGCACTGCACACCAGAACAACTAGACACAAGAATAGTTTTTTCCCGAACGCCATCACTCTGCTAAACAAATAATTTCCTCAACACTGTCCAACTATTTATTAAATCTGCATTACTATCACTATTAATCTTCCCATCCTTTCTTTCACCCATCTCCTCCCATTTATGACTGTAACCTTGTCGCTTGTATCCTTACAATTTATATTGACTGTTTCCTAGTATGATTTGATTGCTTATTGTACCCTATGACTATAATTAAGTGTTCTACCTTATGATTCCTAACAAATGTATCTTTTCTTTTATGTACACTGAGAGCATTTGCACCAAGACAAATTCCTTGTGTGTCCAATCACACTATATGCTATATCTATATTCCATCGGGGGGGGCAAGCAAAAGATTTCTACTGAAGAGTATTTTTTGACTAGTAAGTATTTGCTAAGCATTATTTTAATGATATCCAAGTAATAAATAAAGGAACAATTTCATTTTTGTTTTGTTTTGAGGCTGTTAAAAACAGAGGGGATACAACTAGAATTCTTTCTTATCTGAAGCACACCTGACCTCTGTTATCGTCCAATGAGATAGAAATTATGTGAAGCAACCCTCCCCCTGGAATAATGAAATATTTTGGGGAACGTTAAAAAAGGCAGGAGGGAATATTTCCCCTGAAGGAGAAATGGGGCGGGGGGGGGAGTCTAAAGGGAGGCAGAAACTAGGGCCAGTTTTCCTGCCCCAAGCAGAAACTAAGGAGGCCAGCTTTTAGAAATGCAGATTTGGTAATCCATTCAGAAAGACCGGGTCAGCCAGAGACTCGAGATAAGCAAGATAAGTTTGCCTGGGGCTTGCCTGCCCACAAAAATGGCTCTGTGTGCCATCTGTGGCACGCATGCCATAGATTCGCCATCATGGACCTAGAATTTGCATTTCCCCTTTTGCCTACAGAGCCAGCCATGACCCCATAGCAATCTGACAACAGCCAATAGAATATCAAAGGACATGTTCTTGCACAGGAACAGGGAGCTCAAATACAAAGCCCACGGAAAGTATTAAAAACCCACCCATTCTCAACTCCATTTTGTTAGCTGCCCCAGAACCATAAACCCTGGTGGTTCTGCTTTATCAATAAACAGAATATTTCTTTCCAATCAGCCTCCATTTTATTTCCAGCGTCTTTCTCCCAGCTTGGAACTTAACCAGATGGATTTTCCTTCCAACATTTTTTATATATATATATAAATATATATATTTTCCCCAGAAATAAGTCCAATCTCTGAATCGAAGTAAGGACATGGAAGCCTTGAAACACACAGAAGAAATAATGGGGGAAAATATCAAATTCCCAAGGGATTCTCTTGCCAAATCTAAAGGGTTATGTGTTTCACTACCTGCGTACATCAGTTATTATTCACAGTGTGTTGTGTATGTTCACATTCACAGTATTTTGTGAAAGTCTGCTATCGCTAGGCCTGCACTTCCTTCTTTTGCTATCGCTACAAGATGTTTCTGACAGCTTTCATTTATTATTTATCGTATTATGATATATGTGTGTCTAGACATTCTCTAGTATCATAATGGCATGTCCAACAACTCATGCAAAAATAATGGGTCCCTAATGCCCCAAAATTTATGCTAGGATGAATTTCTTCATTAAGATGTCACAAGACGTTTTCATGGTTAGCCCTGTAAACCCCACTGAATGCAATTGGATTACTCTGGGGATTGGATCGCTTCCAGAACAACAGTCCAAAGCTGTTTCCTATGTTTATTTAGTAGGATGACTGCAGAGTCCTTGGTGCTCTCTGAGCTTGGTTGCTTTCTTGCAGACATTTCATTATCACAC
>NW_020769399.1:1304407-1333741 GCF_900518735.1 Pseudonaja textilis | reverse complement strand
TCCTGCAACCGTCCTTCATACGTTTTAGCCTCCAATCCCCTACGCATCTTTGCGATGAAGAAAGTAGATTCAGTTCATAAATCAATCAAGTCATTAAATAAGGTAGAATTGGTTCATCTGGCTGTACTTCTTCTTCTGGGGCTGACAATCAAGAACTTGGAAGAAGAGACGGTTTGGTGCAGCCAGCAAAAAAAAAAAAAAAATCCCCTTCAGAGGTCACAGCCTGCATTGATTATTTCACTGAAATAAGAATCCACCCTGATGGATTTCACAGTAAAAAGGCAGTTGGGAAGAGAGCCAGTTCTCTTCCACTGTGGAGAGGGAAATAAGTGATTGCTTCTTAAGCGAGAGAGAAAGCTTGCATTACTGCTTTTAGCCAGGGCTGGTAAAACACAGCACTTGAAGTCCACCGTACGTTCTGACCTTAAGAAAACTACCTTCAAAGCAATAAACCCAAATGTTGGAACATCAACTCTGGAAAGAGTGTGGAGAAGAGCAACAAAAATAATTAGGGAGCTGGAGGCTAAAATATAAGAAGAACCGTTTCATGAGTTGGGTATACCTCTCGGTTAACTAAAAGAAGGACTAGAGGTGACCTAATAGCACTGTTCCAATATTTGAGGGGCTCCTACAAAGATAAGGGGGTCGAACTATTTTCCAAAGCACCCAAAAGCAACACAAGAAACAATAAATGGAACAGAAAAATAGAAGCAATTTAGAACCAAGGAGAAATTTCCTAACGGTAAGTACGATCGACTAGTGATCTCTTTTTAAAAGAGATTGTCTTGGTCCTTTGTGCCATGGAGATGACCCAGTGCACCTCACAAGTGCGATGTGTTGGTGTGAGAATCTTCTGTGGAGGGTCTCAGTCATCCAGGTCATAGTTGTCTCAGAGGTGCTTTTTCAAAACGCAACTGGACTGTTTTTTTGTTTGTTGTTGTTGTTGGTTTTTTTGAGAAAGAAAACATTGCTTAGCTTCTGATCCAAGAAGCTTCATCAGTTCTGGCAGGATGGTGGGGGATTTGGAGGGATTAGTTCTCACAGGATTTGGGGTAGTGAGATGGAAAGATCCAGGGCTGGGCTGCTGGGGGTTCGCAGAGGTTCGGGAGAGCCCCTAGCTAAGATTCTGTGCAGTTCGGAGAATCCCCAAATCCCACTCCTGGCTGGCCCCACCCACCCTACCCCGCCCCTCCCAGGAATCCCCATACAGCCCGTTTTGGATGCAGGTAAGTGTAGGGCGTGTGCGGAGGCTCAGGGAGGATGAAAAACAGGCCTCCCAGAAGTTCGGGAAGGCTGGAAATGGACCCATTTCCAGCTTCCAGAGAGCCTCCGGAGCCTGGGAAGGCCATTTTCACCCTCCAGGAGGCTCGAGTAAAGCCTCCGGAGCCTAGGGAGGGCAAAAGCACACTGTGGTGCAGGAGGCCGACTAGGCCACACCCACCATAGCCACACCCACCCATCAACCAGGCAGAGAACCCTTTGCTAAAAATTTTGAAGCCCACCCCTGGAAAGATCATATTTCTTAGCAGACATCTGGTCATTAGCACTCTCTCTGAGAGCTCTTGAGGTCACTTGAAGGTGTTCCTGTGCCCTCAGGATCACCTGAATCAAAATGCCATTGGTTGTGGAGCCTTCTTGGGACTGCTGAGAGGATTGTGTTGTAGACAGAAGATAGGACATATAGACCGAAGGGGTCCTTCTATGAACAGTGAATCCCATCAGTTGATTCATATAAGCAATGTCACCAGTCTCTTTGGACATCTCTCGGTGGCTACAGAGAGCAAAAATCTAATACTACTTTGATGAATTTTAGATTAGAAACAATTTACAATTTTACTACAAGATATGGCGTTGGCTATCAACTTGACATGAACACTGAATAAATTGATATCTGGCTATTGATACCCAACTTCTCCTTCTTTCTAGAATATTCCTAACTTCATGGGAATAGATTTCGAAACTGAGCCCCAAATGTTTTTATTTTTAAAGGCAACTGAACTTTATTTTTTCCTTGAAGACATTTCGCTTCTCATCCAAGAAGCTTCTTCGGTTCTGACTGAAGGGTGGAGGATAGAAGGACATTTGTTCCTTGCATTCAACTGGTCGATAGCACTCTTTCTGAGAGTTGTTGAGACCACTTGGAGGTTTATCTGTGCCTTCAGGATCACCTGAATAGTGTAATTAGGTGGAACCTTCTTGGAAATGTTGGAAGGGCTGTATTGTAGACAGGGAATATGTGTGCCTTATCTCTCCCCTTCTGTCATGAGAGGGCTGCTCAGTGTTAACATAAATGGCCTCTTTGAGCCCTCCAAAGGCCCTCTGTGTCCTCAACGTGGACTTGGTGTGAGTCCTCTTATAAGGGGCAATGCTTCATTTCAGAGACTGTTTCTCACTTTACCCGCCCAAGGTAGCTCTGGAACTAATGCAAACTTAGCAAATCAGCAACTTCATTTCATTTTACTGAAGCATGGAGAAATGCTATTTTGCCCAAAGCATAATTCAAGTCAAGCATCTGTTGGATATTTGCAACTCTTAAACACAGGGCATCTTTTGAATCACACCCAACTTTGGAGGGTATACACAGTGGTGGGATTCAAAAAATTTTTACTACCGGTTCTGTGGATGTGGCTTGGTGGGCGTGGCAGGGGAAGGATACTGTAAAATCTCCAGTCAGAGGTGATATTTTCCGGTTCTCCAAACTACTCAAAATTTCCGCTACTGGTTCTCCAGAACTGGTCAGAACCTGCTGAATACCATCTCTGGGTATACAGCTTGGAATTACATCTGCTGTCAGGATTTGGATGGCCCGTCACTGCTTAATGTATAGAAAGAAAGACCAAGATTTAATTCACGGCATCTCTTCTTTTTTTTGTGAAAAAAAATATTTTATATTTATAATAAATCCATCTTAAACAGTGCATCGACTGGGTACGTATATCTTGTGCTAACAATTATAATTAGTATTTTTCTTACCAATAAACCCATTATCACATTTTCTTTATAAGCCATAGTCCCTTATATCTATTATCTTTATAACAATCTTAACTTATTTCTTTATATATTCATCTACTCAATTTAAACTTGTTTTATTTTCCAACCATTGATAAAATAGATCCTATCATATAATATTCAGTTTCATCTTTTTTCTTTGATTGCCCGTGTTAATACTGTATATTCATCTCTGCACATTCAAATATTTTCTCAATCACTTTTCCCTCTGCCAGGATTTTATCGCTTTCCCAATTCTGAGCAAATACAATCCTAACTGCTGTTAGTACATGTATCTCTACATAGAAATGCAAAATGTCACATGTGGGGAACCATAGGAAATCCATGTTAATCCGTCTGATTGATTTATCTCACTATAAAATACGTTCCTGCTGTAGAGGAGTGATGCCTCAAATTCCATCCACCGGGGGTGCTTACTGTGGTGGAATCTCTAGCAGGATTTGGGGTGACCAGGAAGGAAACAGGACCATTGGGATAAGAGACATCTCAGTCCAGGGGAGAGAGGAAGGATGAAAAAGAGGCTGTGTCTTGATTAGGGTATATATATACCCTGTTTCCCTGAAAATAAGACCTATCCCCAAAATAAGCCCTAGCATGTTTTTACCTGTGTGTCTAATATAAGCTCTATCACCAAAATAAGTTCTACTTAAGAACCTGCCAGCCCATTCCATCTAGTTGCTCGTGGTGCCACAGCCACAAGGTGATGCAGGAGGTGGAGCTGACCCCCACCCCGTGGACCAGTTTACCTCAGGTAAACAGCCAGGCCATCCATGCCTCAATACTGCCTCGCAGCCAGGTGCAGCAGGAGCCCATGTGACTGCTGGCTCACTTCTGCTTGCTCACAGCCGCAATGGAGTAGGAAGCTGAGTGATGCCATGGCTATGAGGCGAGGCAGGCATCAGGGAACAGATGGCCTGGCTATGGGGGCCCTGAAGTAGGCCGGTGTAGGGCAACTCCACCCCAAACACACACACATACACTGGTGGCAGCACTGGCGTCCTGCACAGCCTCCTGCCCCACCGCAAACAAGTAGAAGTGGGCCTCCTGGATATGGAAAAAAACAATAAGATGCCCCCTGAAAATAAGCCCTAGTGCTTATTTTGGGTTCCAAAAGAAAATAAGACCCAGTCTTATTGTGGGGGAAACACAAGCAATAGCAACAGCACTTGGACTTAAATACCTCTTCGCAGTGCTTTACAGCCCTCTGTAAAATGAGGAGCCGGATTGTTGAGGGAAATATGCTGACTCTGTAAGCCACTAGAGAGGGCTGTAGAGCACCGTGAAGCGGTATATAAGTCTAAGTGCTATTGATTGCTATTACTACGCCTTTGGACCTTACTAAATAGCTGCACTGAAAAAGGAGGGGAAAACCTCTGTGTTTCATCAGTCGAAGGGCTACGTTTTGAGGAGAGCAGCTCTTGTTGCCCTGCCAAAACAAATACACAAGACCAGGCAGAAAGGGAGGTGGAGAAATTGGTGGGGGGCCAAGGTAAAAGGGGCAGAGACAGGCCTCTCTGGAGACAGCCCTCTGGCCTTGAACTTCTCAAAGAGTGGACATAAAATGGGCTTTTATAAACCTCCTGCTGCCCTAAATCTAAAAACACACGCCCTCAAGGGCCAGCGAGACACAGCTACCTTTCTACCCGCTCTGTTGGTTTAAGGTGTGATCGGTTCAACGGTTGTGCGAAACCTGCGTCACAACATACCTGCCGCTGGCTTCTTCTTCTTCTTTTTTTTTTAATGCCCTGAGATGAAAAACGTTCAGAGTCACCCTGAACACTGCCCGATTTACAGAGAGGAAAAAGGGAAGCTAAAAGAACTGCTTTTCCCTCTGACGACGGCCCTCATCAAAACATATCTGCAGTAAGTCGGGAGTGGTTTTTCTGATTCCATAGCCGAAAGAGATGGCTTCACAAAATTTTAGCAAGGGATTCTCTGCCCGTTTGCTGGATGGGCGTGGGCATGGTGGGCATGTCCTAGTCGGCCTCCTGCACCATGTGGGGGGGCCTCCCCAGGCTCTGGAGGCTTTCCTCGGGCCTCCGGGAGGGCAAAAATGGCCTCCCCAGGCTCCGGAGGTTCTCTGGAAGCTGGAAACAGGCCCGTTTTTCACCCTCCCCTGCACTTACCTGCATCCAAAATGGGCCGTGTGGGGACTCCTGGGAGGGGAAGGAAGGGGAGGGTGGGGCCAGCCAAGAGTGAGATTTGGGGGTTCTCCAAGCTGCATAGAATCTTAGCTAGGGGCTCTCCTGAACCCCTGGGAACCCCCAGCAGCCCAGCCCTGGATGGAGCTTTAGGTGGCTTTCAAGGGGAGGAAGGAAGATAGTGGCCACCCATGACACCTGTGTTTTGTTTTTGTTTTTTTCACAGTTGGATGTGGGATGACCAAGTTGCAGAGAAATGCTCTGTTTTGCTCAGCTGGTGTCTTTAAAATGCTTGTTTTGTACCAACTCTCTGGTTTGGTAATGGTACAGCCACCAAACCAGGTAGAGACTCCGACAGATAGTGAAGACTGCAGTCTAATGTCTATAAATATTGACACATATACTGTAGATATAGTATTATGATTTATCCTTCTTATTATCTTCTTTAGTCTCCCCTTTTATTCATATTATTATTATTAGTATTATTAGTATTAGTATTAGTATTATTAGTATTATTATTATGTTGCTTTGCATCAGAGGTGGTATTCAGCAGGTTCTGACCAGTTCTGGAGAACTGGTAGCGGAAATGTTGAGTAGTTTGGTGAACCAGCAAACACCACCTCTGGGTGGCCCCGCCCTCATATAGTCTCTGCCTCCCACGTCCCAGCTGATCGGCTGGGTCTTCTTTGGTTGCCCTGCACAGGAGAACGGAGCTGGAAAGCAGGTTAGTGGAGTGGGGAAGAGAATGGGGATTTTGCAGTATCCTTCCCCTTCCACGCCCACCAAGCCATGCCCACAAAACTGGGAGTAAAGAATTTTGAATCCCACCACTGCTTTGCATGTACACTGAGTGCTTCTATACCAGAGACAAATTCCTTGTGTGTCTAATCACACTAAATGTAGTGAAATGCAGGTTGTTGTTTTTTTAACCCAAAAAAAAAATCCCCCCAAATTCAAACTGTATCAGTGGTGGGATTCAATTTTTTTTTTTTACTACCGGTTCTGTGGGCATGGCTTGGTGGGCGTGGCAGGGGAAGGATATAACAAAATCCCCATTCCCTCCTCACAATGCTGCGATGGTTGTAAGTGTGAAAAAATTGTCATCAGTTACTTTTTTTCAGTGCCGTTGTAACTCTTGGAGCAGGATGCCTTGCAGGATCCCAAAGATTCATTTCTGGCAGAGTTTGGGGGAGAGAAAGAAAGACTTTTGCTGCTTTCCTTGCATGCAGCCAAAAACAGAAGAAGAAAGAAGCGGAAAGGAGCAGCCCGGTGGCCGGGCCAGGCGCGTGGGGAGAGTGGGGCAAGCTCCCCCCTTCTGCCCTTTCCCCCCTCCCCTCACTACCTTGTGTTATTCACAATGCAAGCGACACAAGCCTTGTGTTCCCGCAGGCCATGTGGGCAGTGCAGCCTTGTGTTCCTGCATAGCCTGGATTAATTGCTTTGGGGGGGGGGGACACATTTCTCTGCAGACCACCAAAATTTTCTCATGGACCACCAATGGTCTCCAGCCCACTGGTTGGTGACCACTGGACTAGAAGACCTCCAAGGTCCTTCCAATTCTTATACCTGACTACCTGTCATACAAATTCAAGAGAATGGGCTTATTCAGCAACCAAATAAGAAAAATCTTGCAAGAATCCAGCGATGAGAGATTTAGGAAAACATCCCGCTCCACACATCTGATTTGCATTTGTTTGATTAGCATAATAAATTTGTGTCATCTCCCTCCCAACGACTGGGAAAAACTATGCAAATATCTTAATTATGGTTGAGATGATTAGCTGAACACATGTAGAACAGCAGTTGGAGTCACTCCAGAACACTCCATTATATCCACTTATATACCCTGGAGTAGGACCCCCCCAAAGAGATTCCTTTTAACAACACTGCAATCACTTCCAGCAATTCTACCAGGATGCACTTTGCAACGGGGGGGGGGGGGGGGATTAAGAAAACTAACTATCGGGGGTAAGAAAAAATGGTTTTGAATGCTTCAATGAAATATTTTTTTTAAAAAAGTTATCCCGTCAGAGAATTGTGCAGCCGGTGTCCAAATAGAGACGTTGACACAAACTTGTAGTTTTATATAAATAAATAGATTTTACAACTATATACATAGCAAACTAGATAGTTGGGCAAACAGGAGCATTGTGAGGTAAATTACAGAGAACACAGGGTACACCGAAGAAAAAAGGCGGGAAAAAAGCAAAACTCCCCCTCCACACCCATTGCAACCAATCACAGCGCAGATTGCCTCACGCAGGAGAGAGCACTCTGGTACCAATTGTGGGGTTGTGCAATCCAGAACAAACAGTTGTGGTTGATTGGTGCCAGAGTGCTGGCTCCTGCGTGAGGCAACCTACTCCGTAATTGGTTGCGATGTGTGTGGAGGGGGAGTTTCCCTTTTCTCCCACCTTTTTCTTCTGTGTGTCCTGTGTGATTTACCTCACGTGTCTATGACAATTCGTTGTGGTCAACCCGCCATGGCCAACTCACCACAGCTATCTCACCACAGCCAACATGCCATGGTCAACATGCCATGGTCACCTCACCATGGTCAACACGCCACAGCCAACTTGCCACAGCCAACTCCGCACAGGCAACTCACTATGGAACAACTTGCAGTGGGACAAAAGTTACACTAATATCAAATAAACTGTGGAATAGTATCATTAAAAAAAGGATGACAAAGGAGCGGCAGACCAAAATGCGAATGGCAAAAATTAAAATAATTGTTGGTTTATTTTATATCATGAAATTGAATTGTTAAATTGTCCCGCTGCGAGTTGTCCCACGACAAGTTGGCTGGGACGAGTTTTCCTACAGTAAGTTGGCCGTGGCAAGTTAGCTGGGCTGAGTTGTCCCATAACACTGCTCCAGCTACTAAATTTTAAATACCTTAACAAATATCTATTGTCCTTAGCTGGTTCACTGTATAATAATCTGGTGGCAAAATCATATGATGAATGATATAATGAAGCAGGTATATTTAGCCAAAGGAAGAGAAGGCTCAGAGCTCAGACATACTAGCATCTTCCAATATTTGTCACAGGGAAGAGGGCTCTGATTTACTCTCCATAGCAACTGAAGAGTAGCTCAAAAACTAATGGGTGGAAGTTCAACAGAGGGAGACCCATCCTGGAAATAAGGAGGAGTTTCCTTTATCAGTAGAAGTACTTGCTTTCAGAAGTTGTCAGTGCTCCATCACTGGAGGTCTTCAAGAAAGGTCACCATTTGTCCAGGATGGTATAATGACTCCTACCTTGGACAGGGGGTTGGACTAGAACAGTGGTCCCCAACCTTTTTTGTACCACGGACCAGTACAATCCATGGACCGATCCACGGACCGGTACAGGCATCAGCACACACGACCCCAAGGCAAGACGAGCCGAGTGACCGGCCAGCCAGCCGTCCCCTGCTTCTCCCCGCCACCTTCAACTCCTCCTTTGTACCTTCTTGCGGTCGATGGGGTTTTCAGGCTCTTTCTTAATCTCCTCCTGAGTAACGTGATACTCTACCGCCATCGGGACGGCTCTTCATTCGAAGCCGCCCCCCCCCTTCGATGAAACTAGACACGAGGATTCCTTCAGCACCCAAACACCAACCAACGACCGACAAGCTCATCCGGAAGCACTTTCTCAAGCGCCGTCAAAACAAGATGGCGGCGCCCAAGAAAAATAGGCGGCCCAGTACAAAATGATCCATGGACCGGTACCGGTCCAGGGCCCAGTGGTTGGGGACCACTGGACTAGAAGATCGCCATGGTCTCCTTGGAGTCATGTCACTTTTATCAGTGCTGTTTTAACTTTGGATGGTCACTAAGTGGTGGTAAGTTAACGACTATTTGTACAAGGTCATAAAAAGGGAGGTTTTTAATATATATCAAATCAGATTTAGAAAGTGCCCATTTCAGTCACAAAGTGATTCTGTTTTATTTGTTTGTTTGTTTTAAACTGCCCCTCTCCCTCAAAGAAGAAGGATTTTGGGCAGTGTCGAAGTAAAAAATATATATATAACAGATAATCAGAGTCGGAAGGGAACTTGTAGGTCCTCTAGTCCAACCCCCCACCCAAGCAAAAGACCCTACACCATTTCTGACAAATGGCAGTCTAGTCTCTTCTTGAAAGTTTCAAGTGATGATTAAAACAGTACATGGCATTTGCAATTTAAAAGGCATGGGTGGATTAAACATTAATATTTTAAAAGTTCTGCTCCTCCGTGTTCCTGAGGTTTAAAAAGGCTCCCCTTTTGCGACCTTCTGATAAAGCAAAATCAATGGGGTAGACGGATTCACTGAACAACCGCGATACAAACTTAACATCTGCAGTGATTCGCTTAACGAATGTGGCAAGAAAGGTCGTAAAATGGGGCAAAATTCACTTAACGAATGCCTCACTTAGCAACAGAAATGTTGGGGTCAATTGTGGTCATAGGTCGAGGATTTCCTGTAGCCCCTATTCGGGGTCTGATTTGATATGTAAAACCCAGAAATTATGTCCCCTAACTTTCCAAAGGAGTCCGTTTGTTTAAAGACCTATTTGACATCAGGCAGTCATTTCATTTTGGGGGTAATCATATATAATAAAGGGTTTGGAATATACTTTCCCAATTACATGAGCATCTCTTTCAAATTCATGTTCACATTAATCTTCTCGTCAAAGCAAAGTTTCTGCTGGTTAAAACTAAATGAACGTTCCCTGTTGGAAACAGTCTTAAACCTGAGCATAGCTTAACATGTCATTGTTGGAGAGGGCCGTGTAAACCATGAGATCTGTTAATATGTTATGTATGGTTTTCCCATCCTTACCCTGGAACACAGATTCTTTCTCATACATCCATAATAATTTCTGGGTTTTATCAAGGGACTGGTTGAATATTTCATTTATCCTTTCTTGGAAACCAGGGAAGGAAAATGAACAAAACCACCTGAAAAACATCTAAATTCCCAATGCCAAAAAGCACATTTCCCCAGATTGTACTCCATCATAATAAACGCAGATTATATGGCAGCAGGGGAAATAAGTGAATTATTGCACGAATGTGATTTTTTTATTAAAGCAGCCTTATTACACTCACAGGAAAAATACAAAAAAACCCAAAACCAGAAGTGGTATTCAGCAGGTTCTGACCAATTCCGGAGAAGCGGAAATTTTGAGTAGTTCGGAGAACCGGCAAATTCCACCTCTGACTGGAGATTTTACAATATCCTTCCCCTGCCACGCCCACCAAGCTATGCCCACAGAACCGGTAGTAAAAAAAATTGAATCCCACCACTGCCCCAAACCCACCTGCCAGTTCCATTCCGCAGCTTAGTTAATTATAGAGTGGGAGGGATATACTGAACGAAGATGAGATAAACATGCTAGCTGTAGAAAACAGGAGGAGGCAGAATTTTTTTTCCTTTGCATCCAATCCCTCCCCAAACTCCACTTCATTGTAGACCTATTTATTTGTTTGTTTGTTTTATTGGTTAGATTTTTATACTGCCTTTATTATTTTACATGCAACCTAAGGAAACATACCTAACACTAATTCCTCTTTCACTTCCACAACAACAACAACCTTGTGAGGTGGGTTGTGTTGAGAGAAAGTAATTGGCCCAAAGTTACCCAGGCAACTTTCATGCCTAAGGCAGAACTAGAACTCACCATCTCCTGGTGATTGGCCCAAAGTCATCCAGCCAGCTTTTATGACAGGGTACGTTATGGCTATATATTTGATTTTTATCCCATCTTATTTATGGTGTAAGAAACTCAAGTAATTTATGGTGTAAGTACTCCAGCATAACAATACAAGAGCACACAATAGATACAAACTCAAGGTTAACTGCACCAAACTTGATTGCAGGAAATAAGACTTCAGCAATGTCTGGAATCCTCTACCTGACTCTGTGGTTTCTTCCCCAAACCCCAAAACCTTTAACCTTAGATTGTCTACCATCGACCTCACCCCTTTCCTAAGAGGTCTGTAGGGAGCGTGCATAAGCGCACCAATGTGCCTACCGTCCCTGTCCTATTGTTTTCTTATTTTTCTTATCTATCTCATGTATTCAAAACTACTGTATATTTATTATTTATACCTGTATCTTGTAAGCGATTGGCAAATCAAATAAATACTAAATACTAAACTCAAGGCAGCAAACATGCCTAATACTCCTTCTTCCTCCTCTTTTCCCCACAACAATTCTGTTAGGCAAGTTGTGCTGAGAGAGAAGGATTGGCTCAAGGTTACCCAGTCAGCTTTCATGTCCATGGTGGAACTAGAACTCATCACCTCCTGGTTTCTAGGCCAGCACCTTAACCCCTGCACCGAACTGGCTATTTTACAGTTACATGTTTTGTTTTCATTTTATTTCTATTGCAGTTCCTGTTCAATGACTAGGAAGTTGGTGCGTGTTGGTAGATGTATCCCATCTGGTGCAGGGGAGGCTGAATATCAGCCCATATTCTGCTCAGGAGTCTCTGTTTCCCTGGTCTTGCCAGGTCAATTCCATGCAACCCAAGAGGTCTTCTTCCCAGCAAAGATTACAACATCTGGGAAAGGCTATAAAAGAGGCCAGCTCGAGGCCATTTCTTAAAAGTATGCTTTCTGCATTCAAGAGTGCTTTCTCAGAAAAATGAGGTGGATTTGGCACACGCTACTCGGGAGCTTTTCCAGTGAGAAGGGCGGAAAAGGAAAGGAAGGAAGAAACTGTAGCAAAACGAAAGGGCAATTCTTCCAAGAGCCAAAAGCAGATGGATGCACAGGGAACGGCGCCTATCCAGAAGAGATCCGTAACGATTCCAAAGAGACTGGATTCTAGCATGGCTTTCTATCACCCTGACACAGGTCCCGCGGTGTTATCTCCAGTCCTCTCCATGTCTGCTGAGCAAGCGGTTGCATGCAAAAGTTCAATTTCGATGGAATTTGGCTTCCAGTCCATTTTGGAAAGAGCTGACCTTCCAGTCCTGTCTTACTTTCAAAATCCCCAACTTGTATCATAGCTTCCATGGATGCTCTCCAGATATGTTGGCAAGGACTAGAACTCCCAGGAGTCTCGCTTGCGTTAGGCTGGGAAAAATGGCGATTCCAGAGTCTCATCACATTTGGAGGGTACCATGTTTTTTTAAAAAATAATTTTAATGTGAATGTTCTCCAGTAAAAAAATACTTGGCTAATGACAGGATGACGCTTATGACTCTTTCTTATAACTGTTCCAGTCCTTTCACCAGATGGTAAATTGGTGTTGCCAATAGAGAATAATTATTTGTTGCTCGGGGATGAATTCGTAGAGTCCCTGGTGTTCTCTGAGCTTAGTTGTTTCCTTGCAGACACTTCACCACCAAACTAGGTAACATCATCAGCACGCTAGTTGGTAATGAAATGTCTGCAAACAAAACAAAAAACAAAAAACAAACCACCAAGCCCAGAAAGCATCAAGGATCCCACAGATCCAGAATTCGCATTTTGACAGCTTTACATAAAAGATGGCGGTTTAAGATTATGCGTGAATTTTAGGGGCGTGAACACGATATGCATAAAAAACATGTACCCCCTCCCCCTCATGAAGGACTTATTAAATCACCCGTCTAAAGGCAAGGTCTTCACCAAACTAGATCTGAGAGAAGCTTACTGACAAAGGAGGGAGACGAATGGAAAACTGCCTTCAACGGCCCTCTGGGTAGTTTCCAATTCCAAGTTACGCCTTTCAGACTCCAGGGCCTCCCTGCAGAATTTATGCAACGCATCAATGAAGTGTTACATCCACACCTATACAAAGTGGTCCTCGTCTACCTGAATGACATTCTTATATTCAGCGAAACCATCAAAGAACATGTCAAGGTCATTTAGTATGGCACAGGATGAAATAAGGATCTCCTACCACGGACAGGAGGTTGGACTTTCAAGTTCCTTTCCAGCCCTATTATTCTATGTTCCAAACCACTTTTTACCCATGGTGGTCACTCAAACATCACTAAGAGATGAAAATCTCACTGTGACTTGCTTTCAAATATCAAAAAGTTTGGGAATAGAGCCAGGGAGGGTTTCAAAATTTTTAGCAAAGGGTTTTCTGCCCGGTTGCTGGGTGGGTGTAGGCATGGTGCGCATGGCCTAGTCAGCCTTCTGCACCATGGTGGGGGGGGATTTTTGCCCTCCAGGGCTCCAGAAGCTTTCCTTGAGCTTCTGGGAGGGCAAAAACGGCCTCCCCAGGCTCCAGAGACTCTCTGGAAGCCAGAAACAAGCCCATTTCCGGACTTCCTGAACTTCCAGGAGGCCCTTTTTCACCCTCCCTGAGCCTCTGTGTGTGCTCTGTGCTTACCTGAATCCCAAATGGGCCTCATGGGGACTCTTGGGAGAGGAGGGGTGGGGTGGGGAGGGCCAGCCAGGAGTGGAATTTTGCGGTTCTCCAAACTGCACAGAATCTTAGCTAGGGGCTCCCCCTACCCCTGGGGGCGAACCCCCAGCAACCCTGGATAGATCTGAGAAAGTCTACTACATGCTCCACTTTCATACACCTGATTTCTGACTTCCCATACCCTAAAAGTAGAGCGGTACCCAGCCATTCAAGGAGATGCTTTCCGGACTGAATGACACAAGTCTCCAGACTCAATTCTAGCAACTTTCAGGTTCCACCTCCACTTGTAAGTTTGGCACATCAACTGTGCATTAAGGGAAGAACCGAGTTGGAAGGGACCTTGGAGGTCTTCTAGTCCAGGGGTCATCAACCTTTTGGACCTCAGGGACCCCAAAACTCATAATTTGGAGATCCCAAAAAAAGTCTGCAGGAAAATTCCCCACCCCATTTTCCTACCAATCAATCATTCTTTACTTGGGTTCACAGGATACCATCTCCAGCTCCGTTTTCGGGGAAGAGAGAGAGAGAGACTTTTGGCTTCATGCAAGGAAAACAGCAGAAGCAGCAGAAGTCTTTCTTTCTCTTCCCCCAAACTCCGCCAGAAATGAGTCTTTGTGAGACTTGTCATGCCAGCACAGCCTCTTAAGAGCAGGATGCCTTGTATGGTCCCAAAAACTCATTTCTGGCAGAATTTGGGGGAGAGAAAGAAAGACTTTTGCTGCTTTTCTTGTGTGCAGCCAAAAGCAGAAGAAGAAAGAAGCGGAAAGAAGCAGCCTGGTGGCCAGGAGAGGTGCATGCGGTGAGTGGAGCAAGTTCCCCCCTCCGGCCTTTCCCCCCTCCCCTCACTACCTCATCTTGTTTGCAATGCAAATGATGCCAGTCTTGTGTTCCCGCGGGCCATGTGGGCAGCGCAGGCTTGTGTTCCCATGCAGCCTGGATTAATTGCTTTGGGGGGGGGTGACATTTCTCTCCAGACCACCAAAATTTTCTCGTGAACCACCAGTGGTCCCCAGCCCCACTGGTTGGTGACCATTGTTCTAGTCTAGTACTGTGTTCTCGGAAGCCGCTCTGTGACTGAGATGGGCTGTCACCACATCTGATATATAAAATAAAATAAATCAGTTCTCAGATCTGACCTACCAGACTAAGAAAGCAGAATCAACCCAAAAAATATCTCAAGATTGTATCTGCCCAACCTCAGCACAAATAGCAGATGACTTCGGCACAAATTACTGACTTCCAAGCTGGGTTTCTACATCTGAGAGAATCCAAGCCTCTATGTCTGTGCTTGAAATGTCTTGGAATGTCCTTACCTGAAAGCCTAGAAACAAACAAACAACACCCCTCCCCCCACCCCAGCAAAAAAAGACCCCGAGTTAAAAGACTCTCAAGACGTTGTTAAAAGTTCAACCTGAGACTAGAAAAATGATCATTATCGGACCCCATGATGCAATTGTTCGATTCAGATCACAAGAAGCAATGGCTTTACAAACAATTCCATTTGGGTTGAAAAACAATACAGTTACAGTTGTAGAAAGTCAGCACACGCACACACATACTCCAGACAAATGAAATATTTTGGGAAATATTAAAAAGGCAGAATATTATATTTCCCTAAAGGGAGAAATAGAGAAACATGTTCTTGGAGACAGAAAGCAGCCCCGACCTTTCTTAACAGCCCTCAGCAGATGTCAGCACTTAAGAGATAAAGAGCTTATTGAAAGAAGCCAAGTATCTAGGTCGCTCTATTCATAGGCAAAGCAAATACTGCACGCAGAAATCCATTCAAGACAGGATATTTTGAAACTCCCTGCAGCAAAGTCTGAACAAAGGTAGGATTAGCCCTCAGCCACAATAGGAATTGCCCAGCAAGCCCCTTCATTGCATCACCCTCAGAAACTACAACCAAACTTAGCTCAGACAAACACCTAGGATTTGTACTTTGCCTATAGAGCCAGCTGTGACCCCTACATAACCTCCACAACACCCAATAGAATACATGTTCTTACACAGGAACAGGAAGCTCAAGTTCAAAGCACAAGAGAAGGTATAAAAACCCCTCACTCTCAACTCAAATATTTTGTCAGCTGCCCAGAACCACAAACCCATGTGGGTCTGCTTCATCGTTAAACCATCTTTCCAATCAGCCTCCATGTTTCTAGTGTCTTTCTCCCTGCTTGGAGCTGAATCAGGTGGATATTTCTTCCCACACGGTGTTTGCCTGAAATGATTGTAAATCACCCAAGTAAGATCAGTACTTTGTCATCAATGCAGGTAATCCTCGACTTACGGATCACAATTGAGCCCAAAATTTCCATTGCTAAGAGAAACGCCTGTTAAGTAAGTTTTGCCTCATTTTATGACCTTTCTTGCCACAGCTGCTGAGTGAATCACCACAGTTGTTAAGCGAGTAACACAGTTGTAAAGTGAATCTGGCTTCCCCACTGACTTAGCTTGTCAGAAGGTCGCAAAAGGGGATCACGTAAACTGGAACTCTGCAACCGTCATAAATATGAGTCAATTGCCACACGTCTGAATTTGATCACATGACCACAGGGATGCTGCGATGGTTGTAAGTGTGAAAAATGGTCATAAGTTACTTTTTTCAGTGCCGTTGTAACTTTGGAATGGTCAATTGTTGTAGGTTGAGGATTATTCATTCAATTTAAATATACATAGCAAGCCCAGGGCTACCTGTATGCATAACCAATAATGACAAGCATATTGATCTAGATCCAGCATATGAATGAACACATAAGAAATCAGACCGTTCAGATGACCAATCAACAAGAGAACCAATCAGCTGCTCAGAATTTAAATCTAGTTCCAAACAAACAACCAATCACACGACCAACTGGCCTCAGTGGCACACAAGACATTTATAAGCTAAGGAGAATAGGACAAGAAAATCCTACTGATGATGTTACCTAGTGTGGTAATGAAACGTTCAGACACTTAAATTGAAAGAGAGCAAACTGCTGCCAAAATCTAAAACCCGAGCTACGAGTATTTTCCATTATTTCGAGAATGACAGCATCTGCTTCAAAATATGTATCTTACCAGACCATCACAGTTGCTCATGGCGACGGAAGCTCCTGTGATATCCACCAGATCTCCAACGTAAGCACAGTTGGTCCACAGGGATTCCTTTTTCCATAGTCTCTCTATGACCCCCTCGCCTTGATCCTGGTGAACCCTTTCCGTTCCGTTGTAGATCGATGGAGAATCTTCATACCACTCCACCACCGCGCCGGGAGCTACGAGACGAGTGTTAGGCCTCAGTCGGAGGTGAAATTCTCTCCCAAAGGCAGATACGTTGAAGTAGAGTTCCTTGGGTTGACTTGGAGAAACATCCCTTACTAATCTTCTCAAGTGTCTTATAGAAACAAAGTTGGAAATGTAGCTTCCATCTGCGCTGCTACGGACTGGGATGGTTAAGGCATATGGTTTTAGGCTGTGCTTTGTTGTTTCTGTTTTAAAAAGAGAGAGAATTTATTTACACGTTGATTACTTACTTACTTACACCTTACTTATTTCTTTTCAAAATTTGATTTTGTTTATCTCTAGTGAGATTGCTCTGTCTCTGTTCTCTTCTACAGGATCAAATTTTTTTCCTTCCTTCCTTCCTGATTTCTATTCAAAATTTGATTTGGTTTATCTCTAGTGAGATTGCTCTGTTCTCTTCTACAGGAGCAAATGTTTCCTTCCTTCCTTTCTTCCATCCAAGGCCAGTAACCACAAAATCTTCTTGGAACACAATTTTGTGCAACTGACAGTCTTGGTTTGGCCCTGTTAAGATGGCTGGGCCTTGTTTCCTTCACCCTGAGTAGCATCACCAAAACTGATATGATATGGAATCCTATCACCATACATGGTGCCTTCTTTAGAAACTGTATTCTTTGGATGCTTCATTTTAGCTAAAATCGGGTTTTTTCCAGGTCTAGGACACAGGGTTCTCTCACCAAACTAGCTCTCAAAGACATTTAACCCTCTCCAAAGTCTTACATTGCTTTCCGAAATGGTCTACAGAAGACCACAAATGGCTTGTCTTTAACATCTCTCTTAAACACCCAAAAAAACAAGCCAGAACTTAGTTTCCCATAGGAAGATTTTTTTTCCCCATAGGAAGATTTTTTTTCCCCATAGGAGAAAGGAAGAGTTAGTTGCTAAGCGGTCAAAAGAAAGCATAAATTTAAAAAAACCTGAGCACACCGCACCAGTATAATTCCCTTCTATGGTCACTTCGTAAAACATAGTGGATGAAAGGCAGGACAGGGCAATAATTCAAAAGAGGTTGAAGAATGTGAATGGAGTTCATTTCCAAGGCTTTCTTCCAGGTATCTCAGATTAATCCCGTCTCGTCCAGGTCACCAGCAAAAAATGTTCAAACCACGTGTGCAGTCACATAACCACAGCTTAAGGAAATACAGCGTGCACACTTAGGCTTGGCTTAACGTAGTCCTACACAAAGCTCATTGGCTATGTTTAAAGCATAAGAGTCCGGAGATGGAGTGCCCAGGGATAAAAGCCACGATGCAGTGCTACCACCCCTTTCAGAACAGAATAATAGACTAAGAGAGTTGGGAGGGACCTTATAGGTCTTCTAGTCCAACCCCCTGCTAAAGGAAGAGACCCTATACCAGTGGTGGCTAACCTTTTGGGGCTCCTGTGCCAAAAATTGTGCACGCGCTTGTATGCGCGCACTCGCATGCCAGCACCCAGAAGGCAATGCGTGCCCCCCACAACCCCCTACGCATGCGTGCGTAATCCCTACCCACCACCCCCGCTGCCCCCTTACCTGCATTGCACCTCACAGCTTACTTTCGGATGGTTTGAGGCCTTTTTCAACCTCCCAAAGGCTTGAGGAAGACTTCTGCAGGCTTCGCAGGCTTCGCAGGCTGAAAACTAGCCCCATTTCGTCACTTCCGGTATTTTCAGAAAAACAGAAAGTGATGAAACAGGACTAGTTTTTGACCTGCAAAGCCTGCAGAAGTCTTCCTCAAACCTTTGGGAGGCCACAAAAGGCCTCAAACCGGCCATAAATCAGCTGTGAGGCAGCGCACATGCCCAGTGAGGTAAGTTTGCCTGTAGCTCGCATGCTGGCACGAATGGCTCTGTGTGCCACCTGTGACACGTGTGCCATAAATTTGCCATCACGGCCCTATATCATTTCAAACAAATAGTTGTCCAATCTCTTCTTAAAAACCTCCACTGTACTCACAATTTCCAGAGGCAAGTTCTTCTACAATGCTTCTACAATGCTGTTACAAATCTGGGACTGGAACAACTAGTAACCAACAATACTAGATTTAACAACTGCCTCCATCTCATCTTCTGCAATAGTTTGAATTTAATTTACAAAATACAAACTAAAGAACCCTTTTCCGACAGTGACCACAATATGATTGACTTTTGTCTCAACATACGCCCACACAAAAATCATTACAATGACATAATCCCCAATTATAACTTCAAAAAAGGCAACTATGATCTTAAAAACAACGATCTCTCATCCCTTGATTGGCAATCTCTATTCACTGGAGGCAATACTGTTGAAGACCATTACAACATATTTTTACTTTAAGTCAAAAGAGTCATCAAACTATATGTACCAATAACAACTCCCCCCAAAAAAAACCAGATTACCCATAACAATAAGGAAACTTCAATCCAAAAAGAGATGACTGGTGGAAAAACAAATCTGGTCATGTTGCCAACTTCAAAAGCCAATATAAAAATTTATGCCACCAGATATAAAAATTTATGCCACCAATTATCACATTAAACAAGGGGAAAACTTTCTACGCACCAATTCCACCCATGCTTTCTACAATGTTGTAAACAACAAACTAAAAGACTCAAGGTCCATCCCACCCCACATAGGACCTAATGGTAAAGACTGCAACGATGACACCATTAAAACTAACATCTTTAACAAATTCTTTGGCTCAGTATTTGTAAACAGCAATGGATCATGCCTAGTATTTCCTAGTCGAACCACAGAAAACCACAATGATCTAATACATATCGATTTTACAGAAGACAATGTTGAAAAAGCACTACGCAATCTAAAACCATCCCTATCTATTGGACTGGACAGAATATGTGCCTTCTTCTTTAAAAAGCTATCCACTGCCATAGCCGAACCTCTAAGCATAATCTTTGAAAACTCTTTCAGGACCAGCTCCTTGCCTAACCTATGGTCACAATCCACGGTCATCCCCATCTTCAAAAAGGGAGACCCCAGCCTAGTTGAAAATTACAGACCAATCTCCTTATGCTGCGGCGTAATTACGGCGGCAAAATATGTTTTCCGAAGTTTCTCCAAATTAAAGGTGCTTCCTTAAAACCAAGCAGGCACAGATTGTAAAAATTAGCCAGGGGAGAAAGAGCTGTCTCTCTTCAACAAGAGAGGGTGGGGTGGTGTTCCTTGGCAAGAGATTCCCCAGGGGCCATTCAAAATTCTCTTGTAAACTCAGAATTAATGGCAAGCCCTTTCATTTCACCTCTTGAAATGCAGTGAGCCAACATTGTCCGGTGTGACGTTTGAATGTAGAAGCTTAGGCTGGAAACTTATCTTTATTTGTTTTATTCATTTATTTATTTTGTCAAGCAAGTATTAGATAACAGGTATAAGTATAAACATGGTTATGAATACATGAAATGGATGCGAATAAAAAGAAACAATAGGACAGGGACAGTAGGCACGTTGGTGCGCTTATGCACGCCACCTACAGACCTCTTAGGAAAGGGGTGAGGTCAATAGTAGACAGTTTGGGGTTTGGGGAAGAAACCACAGAGTCAGGTAGAGGATTCCAGACATTGACTGCTCTGTTGCTGAAGTCGTATTTCCTGCAATCAAGTTTGGTGCGGTTAACCTTGAGTTTGTATCTGTTGTGTGCTCTTGTATTGTTATGGTTGAAGCTGAAGTATTTATTGACAGGTAGGATATTGCAATGTATGATTTTATATACCATACTTAGATCGGACCCAAGGCAGCGTAGTTGTAGGTTTTCTAGGTCTAGAATTTCAAGTCTGGTGGCTGCAACGAGTAGAGGAGTGGAGAACTCTTCTCGTAAAATATTTCTGGACTTTCTCAACTATGCTCTCAATTTGATCTCCTTCCCTTCCGCTGGTGGTCGATCCTGCCATGGTCCTCGAAGAGATCTAGTATGGCAGATCTTTTCTGACCCCGAAGATACAGGTAGTCTTTCACTTGCAACCACAACCGAGCCCAAAATTACTTAACTGCGGAGCAAGACAGTTGGGAAATGAATGTTATCCCATTTTATGACCTGTCTTGTTAAGCAAATCACTGCAGACGTTAAGTTCATAACATGGTTGTTAAGTGAATCTGGCTTCCCCATGGACTTTGCTTGTCAGAAGGTCTCAAAAGGGGATCACAAATCCCCCCGGGGATGCTGTAACCGTCATAAATATGAGCCAGCCGTCAAGTGTCCAAATTTTGATCATGTGACCCTGGGAATGTTAGTGGCAAGTGTGGAAAACAGTTGTAAATCAACTTCTTTTCATGCCATTGTAACGTCAAATGGTAACTAAATGAACTGTTGCAAGTCAAGGACTATCTGTATCCATGTTTTTTTTTTCTTTGCCTCTAGCTGCAACAGCTATTCTTTCCTCGTTATCAGTAAGGTGCCATCTGCTGATGAATGAGAATGATTCAGGGTTTAATTTATGCATTGGCAGACAGTGCTCAACCCTAGATAATTTTTGCCACCTGTTTGCTTTCCAAGGTTCTGGGGTTGTATCTCTCAGAGGCAGATTTCTTTCAAAATAGGGGATCAACCTGTTCTCCAAAGCACCTGAAGGCAGGACAAGAAGCAACAGATGGAAACTAATCCAGGAGAGAAGCAACCTAGAATTTAAGGAGAAATTTCCTGACAGAACAATTCATCAGTGGAACAACTTTCCTCCAGAAGTTGTGAATCCACCAACACTGGAGGTTTTTAAGAAGAGCCTGGACAGCCCCTTGTCCTGAATGGTATAGGGCCATGATGGTGAGCCTATGACACGCGTAACACAGGTGGCACACGGAGCCATTTGTGTGGGCACGCGAGTCACAGCCAAATTTACCCACACTGCACATGCGCGCACCTCCCAGCTGATTTTCAGCCCACTTGAGGCCATTTTCGCCCACCTGGAAGCTTGAGGGAAGCCTCTGCAGCCTCGGGAGGCCGAAAAACAGGCCTTCCAGAAATATCAGAAATGACAAAACGGGCCCATTTTCGGCCTTCCAAGGCTTCCGAGCCTCCCCTCGAACCTCTGGGAGGGCGAAAACAACCTCAAACGGGCCGAAAATCAGCTGGGAGGCACATGCATGCACAGTGCGGGTAAGGGGGCAGGGCAGGGGTGTTGCACACATTTGCAGGGGGCAGGGCGCATTATATGGTGGGTGCCGGCACACACACGTGCCTGCTATTGCACGCACACCTGCTTTTGGCACACCACAACAAAAAGGTTCACCCTCACTGGTATACGGTCTCCTGCTTGAGCAAGGGTTGGCCAAGAAGACCTCTAAAGTCCCTTCCAATTTCGTTACTCTGTTATCCCTACAAAAATTGGAACAGGGAAAGCCATGCTATTCCCAGGGACACTGTTCTGAAGAAAAAGTTGGACTTAGAAGAAGTATTGGCACCTGTGAACTTTGGTGTTAGAGAAGACGCTTGAGAACACTGTAGACAACCCCGCAAAAACCCCAATAAGCAGATGGATCTTGGACAAATACATACCCAGAGTTCTCACTCAAGCCACGAATGACTCAAATTATTCTACTTTGGACTTATGAGAAGACCCGGCTCTCTGGAGGAAGTTCTAATGTTGGGAAAGGTGAAAGGAAGGAGGAGAAGAGGATGATTTGTACTAAGATGGATACACTCAGTTACCACGGCGATGGGGGCACCGTTGGAAGAGGTGGAGGACCAGATCGGGGCAGATCATTATGTGTGGGGTTGCTAAGAGTTAACAACAACTTGATGGCATAACACCAATCAATCTCTCAGGTTCTACATTCTATTGGTTGACGATACTTTCCTTGGAATGGATTCTATCCCTTAGGTCTACAAAGAAAGTCACCCTGATTAAACGGGACATTATGATCCCTTTTCTGACTTTGGATTTATTCCCCTCCTTTCATGCCCCTCCATCCAGTCAGAGCTGAAGAAGCTTCTTGCATGAGAAGTGAAACGTCTTCAAAGAAAAACCAGAAAGTCCAGTTGCCTCTTGAAAAAAGCACCTTTGGGACATCCACTATCCAAACTTTTTTTTTTTTTGTCTTTCTTATCAACAACTATCAAATCATTATCAACAATTATCCATTCAGTCTGGAGGCTCATGCAACAGGGGATGGTCGGTCTGAATTCTAAAATCCCAGAGCGCTTATTATTCTTTGTAAAACAAAAAACAAAATAGCCACTCAGAGCCTGGGTGAAGGAGGTCAAACAAATATTGCATGCAAATAAAAGCATCGAAGAGCAAAAAGGGCAGCTCAGACAAATATTGTATGCAAATAAATAAACAACAGAGCAAATAACCAAATTGGAGTGGTGTGGTGTGGTGGCCTAGAGGTGGAGAGCTCTCACCTCACAATCAGGAGGCTGTGAGTTCAATCCTGGGTAGAGGCAGATATTTCTCTCTCTGGGCATGATGAAAATATATCTGCTGAACAAAACTCCACACTGGTGACAGGAAGGGCATCTGCTAGCTCCATTTAGTTGCCCAGACTCCACCCCACAGAGGGATTATGGGGTTGTTAAAAGATAATGACGATGATGAGAGCAAATAACCAAACTGACCAAAAAACCACTTACCTGTTTGAACAGTTTCTTGATGAGCAACCTAGAAGAAAAGAGAGAAATATTAATTGATGTCTGATCTGACCCAGAAGGAAGGATGCTCTAAAAATCCATTTTTGCTGTTTATGACAGGTATCCTAGTCAAAGCACCCTTAAATCCCAGGATAAATTTCTCTGGTCTGTTTCTGGCAATGTTCTGACCAAGGCTTCCTAAACCATAATTACGCACACACTTACTTTAAAAACAAAACTTATTTTATTGCAATGCTGTGAATTGTTTTCATTCCCAGCCGGAATTACTCTCAAACAGTCCCCTGAGATAAGCACCCACCTTTCTTTTCTGTGGAGTGCTGCCAATAACAGAGGCATCAAATGAACTAGGAGAAAAACCAACCGAAGTGCAAACAAACAACAACAACCGAGGTACAAAGAGCTTCAAGAATGACTCTGAACCGAATGAACTACTTTGCTTCCTGCAAAGGTTTCGTCATCTTGGCCTGACCTTTATCCATTATGGGAGGGGCAATCTCCTCCCAGCCTTACTCCCAAGTCGCCCCTTTTGTTTCAGCTGCTCTCTCCTTCTAGCAGCTCTGTGCACACATGCACTGGGAACAGGCTCCCCTTGTTCCTCGGCCTCGCTGCTGCCAGACTCTAGAGGCTCCAGAGTCAGCACCTCACTCCCAGATGGTCTTGGCCCCATCCCTGCATCGGATGCAGGACCCTCGTCTGAGTCCTCTCCAGACTTCCTGACTGGTCCCCGTTCTTCCCCACTGTCCGATTCCACTGCCGTCTGCACTGGCTGCCGGTGAACCACAACAGGCAAGGGTGAAGACAGAGACAAGAGGCAGGGGCATCAAAGAAAGATTTAAACAACTGCTTCTCAGTGCCTTCTGTGTAGAGGAGGTACAAAGAGTTGCTGAACCAATGGTTGTAAGTCAAGGACTAACCGGTATGCACAGTTTTGATCAAGCCAGCAATTACTAGTAGATTAGAAACAAATGGGAATAAAAGACCCCAGCAGATTTCAAAAGTGCTTTTGAGGAAGTATTCTGGCTAGGATTTTTTTTTTATAATTATTAAATTATAAACAATCTACTAAATAAGCTATAATTAATATACCATGTGTGTATTAGTTCCTTGAGTAACGAAGTTGTTGAGTTAGTCACACAATTGTTAAGTGAATCTGGCTTCCCCCAATGGACTTTGCTTGGTACAAGGTCGCAAAAGGGGATCTCATGACTCCAGGACACGGCAACCGTCATAAATATAAGTCAGTTGCCAAGTATCTGAATTGTAGTTACGTGACCATGAGGAAGCTGCAATGGTCGTAAGTGTGGAAAATGGTCATAAGTCACTTTTTTCAGTGCTGTTGTATCTTTGAATGGTCACTAAATGAACTGTTGTAAGTTGAGCACTAATTCTAATCTATTCTGTTGTATATTATTCTATATTTTCTATTCTACTCTATATTTTCTCTATTCTATTTTTCTATTCTATTCCTATATTTTCTATTCCATTCTATTCTGTTCTATTCTATTCTATTCTATATTTTCTATTCTATACCTATATTTTCTAATCTATTCCTATATTTTCTATTCTATTCTATATTTTCTATTCTATATATTTTCTCTATTCTATTTTTCTATTCTATTCCTATATTTTCTATTCTATATTTTCTATTCTATTCTACTCTGTTCTATTCTATATTCTCTATTCTATTCTGTTCTATTCTGTTCTGTTCTGTTCTATTCTATATTTTCTATTCTATTCCTATATTTTCTATTCTATTCCTATATTTTCTATTCTATTCTGTTCTATATTTTCTATTCTATTCTACTGTACTCTACTCTCTTTTCTATTCCATTCCTTTCCATCTTTATATTCCATATTTCTTAGTTGCCCAGAACTCTCTTACCATCCAGAACCCCTTTCTAAGGGGGATGAGCAGCAAAGAAATATAATAAATAAAAAAACAAACAAACAGAAGGATCCAGTCTGAAATTCTTGGGGGGAGAAATAGCTACCATCCCACCCCTATTCAAAAAAGGTGACCGCGTGGAAATGCAAAAGTTAGATCCCTCCTCTGTAAGGAAACCAGCAGCTGTGATTTCAAATACAAGCAGCTCTCTAACCATAAGGTTAGGATTTATGTGCCTCTTAATTTATGTGGGGACTAGCCGGGGAGGGAGACTTTAAAAGAGCCTCAGACAACTTGGCAGCCTCTGTTTATTCAGGAGGGCTAAACAGTTCACCCATTTTCCCTGCTTTTATGGTCATATAAAAAGAGAGGACGCGCCATAAAGATAAATTTCTATCCATCATCAATATAAAACTGCCTTTAAAAAAAAACGGCTCTTCTTTGCATGCAGCTTTATGGGGGTCTCTTTAAATTTGCACACTGAACCGACTTCAGTGGGGTTTATCATCCAATGCAGGCAGTCCTTGACTTATAACCGTGGGCTTAATGACGGATCGAAGTTGCACTGACACTGGAAAACGTAACTTATTACCATTTTTCAAACATACGACCATTCCCAGTTGCCAAGTGTGCGAATTTTGATCATGTGACCATGGGAATGCTACTGTGGTGGTTCACCGGCAGCCAGTGCAGACGGCAGTGGAATCAGACAGTGGGGAAGAAAAGGGACCAGTCAGAGAGTCTGGAGAGGACTTGGACGAGGGTCCTGCCTCTGATGCAGAGATAGGGCCAGGACCATCTGGGAGTGAGGGGCTGCCTTCAGAGTCTGGCAGCAGCGAGGCCGAGGAACAAGGGGAGCCCTGTTCCCAGTGCGCATGTGCGCAGAGCTGCTAGAAGGAGAGAGCAGCTGAAACAAAAGGGGCGACTTGGGAGTAAGGCTGGGAGGTGATTGCCCCTCCCATAAGGGATAAAGAACAGGGCCAAGATGATGAAACCTTTGCAGGAAGCAAGGTAGTTTGATCGGTTCTGAGTCATCCTGAAAGCTCTGTGTACTTCAGTTGGTTTTTCTTGTACTTTGGTTGGTTTCTTTTCTAGTTAATCTGATACTCCTGTTTTTGGTAGCACTTCACAGAACTGAAAGGTGTGTGCTTATCTTGGGGGACTGCTTGAGTTTAATTCTGGCTGGGAATGAAAACAATTCCCAGCGTTGCAATAAAATAGGTTTTGTTTTTAAAACAAGAGTGTGTGTAATTATGGTTTAGGAAACCTGGGTCAGGACAGCTGCAACGGTCATAAGTACAGGTGGTCCTCTACTTACAACAGTTTGTTTAGTGACCGTTCGAAGTTACAACGGCACCAAAAAAAGTGATATGACCATTTTTCACACTTGCAACCATTGCAACATCTCCATGATCGCGTGATCAAAATTCAGACCCTTGACAACTGAAACTGTATTTGACAATTGAAGTGTCCCCAGGGTCATGTTAGATCCCCTTTTGCAACCTTCAGACAAGCCAAGTCAATGGAGAATCCAGATTCACTTAACAACCATGTTACTAATTTAACAACAGCAGTCATTCACTTAACAACCAGATAACAGATAATCAGAGTTGGAAGGGACCTTGTAGGTCATCCAGTCCAACGCACACACCCTGCCCAAGCGGGAGACCCTACATCATTTCTGACAAATGGCAGTCCAGTCTCTTCTTGAAAGTCTCAAGTGATGAAGCTCCCACAACTTCTGAAGGCGACTTCTGTTCCATTGGTTGATTGTTCTCACTGTCAGAAAGTTTCTCCTTATTTCCAGGTTAAATCTCTCCTTGATCAGTTTCCACCCATTATTCCATGACAGGAAAGGTCATAAAATGAGGCAAAACTCACTGAACAATCCTCTCAGTTAGCAACAGAAATTTTGGGCTCTGAAGGGAGTTATGACCATTTTTCACGCTTACGACCATGGTAGCATCCCCGCAGTCACATGATCAAAATTCAGGCACTTGGCAACTGGCAGGAACTCGAAATGTCTAGTTTAATGAAAAGAAAAAGACTAGGGGTGACATGATAGCAGTGTTCCAGTATCTCAGGGGCTGCCCCAAAGAAGAGGGAGTCAAGCTATTCTCCAAAGCACCTGAGGGCAGGACAAGAAGCAACGGGTGGAAACTAACCAAGGAGAGAAGCAACCTAGAACTAAGGAGGAATTCACTAAATGAATAGTTTTAAGTCAAGGACTACCTGTAAGTTGTTGTTGTTGTTGTTGTTGTTGTTGTTGTTGTTATTATTATTATTATTATTATTATTATTATTATTATTATTATTATTATTATTATTATTTGGAATCTGTAGAATGCTACCCTGAGAATTGGTGTTCCTATCATTGATTCTACTCTTGCTTTTGTTTCAAGCCCTGTATCACCTAATATATGATCTGTCTGTCCAAGGTCACAAATGACAAAGTCTGAAAGTTTTTAGATCTTTGAGCTGCCTTTGCACAGTGTTGAAATAGAGGAGGAGAAAACAATCCTTTAATCCTAGGATTCCTAAGTATGACTTAACTTAAGTCTGTCTCATTTATGGTCTGGGGAAAAGACTAAAAGCAAATTTATACTGTTGAGCAAATCTCAGGGAAGAGAAAACTTCCCTGCTTGTGGTAGTGAATTAAACTAATATTTACATGAATAGATGAATAGACCAACATTGAGATTAATGGACCCAGTTTGGTGGTCCCGGTCAAGAATCTACAAGCACCAACCCTTAGTCAGAAGACAGAATGAAAACTCATTCATCTCATAGCTCATGGAAAGACTCAGCCATAATTGCAACTGGGAAAGTGTGAGCACTCTAAACGGAGCCAAATCCAAAAAATACTAGGGAATTCCTGGAAGCCTTGGCGCTCAGACCTCAGTAGACACACAGAGATAAACCTTATTTACCCAGCGTTCAAAAGAGATTTGTAAAAAGTTAAGAAGGAAACCAAAAGATCAGAACACATCCTCTCCAGCAACCCTACACTCAGATAAGCAGGGATTAGCACCAGACAAAAAAGCAAGCAGAAAAAAAAATATCCTAATCAGGGGAGTACCCCAGAGAAAACTACACCCCCACCAACACTGGCAGGGCAGGCTACTCTATGTAAACAGGCAGCAAACCCCACCCTCAGTCAGCCTGATAATTATTACCTAGCCAGGTAATAAAACCTCTGCATGCAAACAACTAAACACCCCACAAAGAAAACCTTCCAGAAAGTCAAGTAAAGAAGTCTAGTTACCATGACTCAACTTCCAGACAATTCTACCTGGATAACTGAAAATCTTCATCCACATTAACCTTTGAGAAAATTCTGGATATTGGTAGTATTCGACATGACTACCTTTATTGACCAGGATCATCTTCTACCAGGAAAGTATACTTCAAGCTAAAAAGAATCTCATCCGGTTTTCTTTTCTCTAACTCCCTGCTAATATTCACCTCCCTTGATTTGGTATCCCTCCCAAGCAAGTCCTCCCAACCTCGGGCTGCTCCCGACCTGCTAAGTTTTAAGAAACATGCCCTACAAGTTACCTCTCACTCAAGCCAATCCATCCATCACACACACACACACACACACGCACACACACACACACACACACACGTGCAAGTGCAGGATTGAAAGAGAGAAAGAGAAAGAAAGAGAGAGGGGAGGAGAGGGAGGAAGGAAGGGTGTGAGAAAGAGAGAAGTTAAATGGAAAAGAGAGTCTAAGAAAGAGACAGAAAGTGTGTGAAAGAGAAAGAGTGACAGAGTGAGGAAGACAGAAAGAAAAAAAGAGACTGAGAGACTGAGAAAAAGAGAAAGAGAAAAGGAGAGTGTGAGAAGGAGAAAGACAGAAAGAAAAAAGAGAGTGAAAGAGAAAGAGAGAAAAGATAGAAAGAGAGAGAGAGGGAAAGAGAGAAAGACAGAGAAAAAGAGTGAGAAAGACCAAGAAAGAAAGAGAGAAGAAAGAGCAAGAGTGAAAAAGAGTAAGAGAGAGAGAGAGAGAGTGAAAGCGAGAAAAACAGCAAGAGTGAAAAAGAAAAAGGAGAGAGGGAGAGGGAAAAGGGGAGAGAGAGAAAGTGAGAGAAAGAGAGAAAGAGCAAGAGTGAAAA
>NW_020769399.1:1291950-1304397 GCF_900518735.1 Pseudonaja textilis | reverse complement strand
GAGAGGGAAAGTGGGAGAGAGAGAAAGTGAGAGAAAGAGAGAAAGAGTGAAAAAGAAAAAGAGGGAGAGAGGGGGAGAAAGGGAGAGAGAGAGAGAGAGAAAAATGAGAAATTGAGAAAGCGAGAGAAAGAGCAACAATGAAAGAAGAAGAAGAAAGGGGAAAGAGGGAGAGAGAGAGAGAGAGAGAGAGGCTGGAAACAAAAGTTTTTCAACCGCTCTACAAATTAAAACCTTACGGCAGTCTTGAGCCGCTTTGCCAAAGCGGTTAATTTCCCGCAGGAGCGCAACCTCGCTCCCTCATTCAAAAGTGGCTGGGTTTGTGCAAAAGGGGGGGGGGGATTTATTCTTCGCTATTAAACAGTGTTCCCGGCAGTGGGGAGAGGAGGGGGGGCTTCGCACCCCGAGATTCTGAAGATACACACACACACACACACACACACACTTACCCGTCCATCAGCCGGGGTCTCCGATAGCACCAGCGCGGCGGCCAGGAGGAGGAGGCACAAGCACGGCGGCGGCGGCGGCAGCATCCCGAAGCGTCCTTGCGCCCAGAGAGAAGCGCTCAAGGCGGTGAGTTTGCCGGAGCGGGGGAGCGGGAGGGGGAGAGAGAGAAAGAGAGAGAATCTCCTGCACGTCGGAAAGGAACCCAAAACAAACAAACCCGCAAGGGTCGGACGGAGGAGGACCAAGAAGTGGCGAGAATTGGCTCAGTCCAGAATTGGCACCGGCGCTTTTGCACACTCGGCTGCCCGGCGCTCTCGTTGCCTTTCCCCGCCGGCTGGCTGGCTGGCTGGCTGGCTGGGCTGGTTGGCGAAGAGGAAAGAGGGGCTGAGCCGAGCGGAGGGGCGGAGAAAGGCAGATCGCGGGAGGCAGGGAGGGGAGGAAGGAGACGGGGAGGGGACGGGGGTGGGGGGGCGCTCCTCTTGCACCCGCAGGCCGGAGCTGCTGGGCGCGAAGGCGGCTCTCTCTTAGCCGGCTCCTCCGCCTCGCCCGCGGTCGCTCTCGGGGCTTAACCTGCCTGCCTGCCTGCCCGCCCCCCCTAAAAAAAACCTCCGAGGGAGCCCGCCCTCCCCCCCCCCACGCTCCACCTTCTCCAGACTGCGACAAGAGCCCCTTTCAAAGTCGGCTGGGGGGGGGGGCGATTAACTGGGAGCACGTGCTCCGTCGTCCCCTCCCCAAGCAGAGGATCGCATGGGATCGCGCGCCCGGGATCTTGGCTCTTTCCAGGATGCTTCCTGGTGAGGATCGGGTCCTCCCTGTTGGTTTGCACCTAGGAATCCCGGGGCTTCCTTGGACGCTTGGAGAAATCTGGCTTGGCTAGCCAGATGGGCTGGGGATCCATAGAATCCGACCGTTCCGATTTGATTGGATGGGATCTTGCCCGGGGGTTCCCTACTTCTTGGAGGATGCGTCCTTGAGGATCGAGTCCTTTTGCGGTTTGCACCTATGGGGAGGAGGGGGGCCCTTCCTTGGCTGCTTGAAGAAAGACATGGCTTTGCTTCCTTTGGATAGCCAGGTGCGCTGGTGATCGATAGGATCCAATCAATTGTTCCGTTTGATTAATCGATTGCAGGTAGTCCTTGACTTATGACGACAGTTCAGCACAAAATTTCTGGTGCTATGTGAGTCGGTTGTTAAGTGAATTTTGCCCCATTTTATACAACCTTTCTAGTTGGGCAATGAAACATCTTCGAAAAAATAACCAGGGTCAGAGAGCACCAAGGACCCCACAGTCCTCCTCCTCCTCCTCTTCCTCCTTCTCTTCCACACACTCTCCCTTCTGGCATTGATGATGTTACCTCGTTGGGTAATGAAACGTCTGCAAAAAAATTAGCAAGTTCAGAGATCACCCACAGTTGTCATTCTTCTTCTCCTCTTCCTCCTTCTCTTCCTCTTTCTCCTTCCTCTTCTTCCTCCTCCTCCACACACATCCCTCGCCCTTCTAGCACTGATAATATTACCTCATTGGTTAATGAAACGTCTGCAAGAAAACAGCCAAGTTCAGAGAGCACCGAGGACCGCACAGAAAGTCATTCTGCATGGAAGAAATTAAACCTTCATTTTTCCAAATGTTTCTTCTTTTCAGAATCTCCACTGAGATTAGCAATTGTAATCGCTTTCCTAAGGTGCAAGTTTTAAATAATATATTTGCTTCTCACGCTCAAAAAAACCGTTCCAATAGATTAAAAAGCAAAATCTCCTACCAAAAATGTTCCAGTGCATTAGAAATCATTAGAAATTACTTTATTCCAACCAACCTTAACATTGTTTGAAAGTTTCCAAGAAATCCAAGGGGGTGTGAAGTTCAGCAGTTCAGTAACTGTATTATTTCCAAAAACCAAAGCATAGAATTTAAGGCTGAGATTTAATAGCAAAGTAAGAAAAACTGGAATTTTCAAAATTTGGTTATAGTCAGTACAATGTAAACTAATCAAAGAGCAGGTGATCGAAAAACAAGATGTCATTAGGAAATCGATTTCTCATGCAAAAAAATGGACATGATACGAGGAGAAGCCAGAGAGTTTTCTTTACAGATTTTTTGCCTTTTGTTGCTGACCTTACTCAAGATACCTTTTTAATTCCTTTCCTACAACCCTGAATTTATGCATTTTAAGATTAAAGTTGCAGGTCCTTGGTGCTCTCTGAATTTGGTTGTTTTCTTGCAGGCATTTCATTACCCAACCAGGTTACATCATCAGTGCCAGAAGGAAACGGAGGTTGCATTGATGACATTATCTAGTTGGGTAATAAAATGTCTACAAGAAAACCATCGAGTTCTGAACGCACGAAGGACCCCAACAGTTCAACTCTGAGCTACAAATGTTCCCCTTCTGCAGGATTAAAGTACAAATGTTTCCTTCCTTCCTTCTCAAAATTTGATTTTGTTTATTTATGGTGATGTAGGTCTGTCTCCAAAAATGCAAGAACCTCTCATCAATGATTCAACATTATAGAGCCACATGATAATATTGTTGAAATTATTTCACTTTATACTTTTGATCTACCCACTGCCAGAAAAGCAGCACAAGTTACAAATCCCCCCCCCCTGCTTTAGAGGTTTAAATGGTTTACAGACTCAGCATATCGCCCCCAACAGTCTGGGTCCTCATTTGACTGACCTCGGAAGGATGAAAGACTGAGTCAACTTTCAACTGGTCAGAATCGAACTGCTGGCAGTGCGCAGACTTAGCTTGCAGTATTGCATTCTCACCATTGTGTCACCACAGCCTAGGCAGCGATGTAGCAGAAAAGCAGGCAGAACTGGGCGGTGGAGTTAAGCGTTTCATCAGCTTAGAATCCTTACCTTGCCGCAAGTGGTTCAAATCCAATCCTTCCTGAATTCCATTGAGCCTTATCTAGCATCAATTTCGTATTGAACTTTAGCTGGCTGGATTCTTGTGTACAGGCTCGAATAAATCTTATGTGCCACAATCTAAATGGTCCTGATTCTTTGTGCCTGATTGCTGTGGGCTTTGCCCTTTCTTATCTGATCGTTCCCTTGGGAGCATTTCTTCCCCACCATCCATCTTTCTCCCAAGATCATTCACACATCATGTGCTGTCCAGACAGTTTAGAGTTAATGGGATTTGGGATAGTTAGTTAGGAATTGTGAGCTGTCCCCTTAAGGGAAGGCCTCATGGTAAATGTAGTTAAGGCATCCTGGGAAATGTAGTCCATGTCATGTGGCCACATCTGTAACCCCGATTGGTCACTGAATTGACCCTTGGTGGGTTGGGGGAGGCTCCCTCACTCTTGCCTGAACACACAGCCTCATGGTAGCAGCTATCTACCCCGTCTCTACAATATGGGATGAAAGAGATAACCATCTTTCTACACCACAATTCAGTTATGCAAAGGAGTGGACCTTAAGAAGAACCTCGTCATAAAGGTGAGTGGATAGGATGCCTGATGAACCAATAAAAAAAAGACTTTGTATGGATGCTTTGTGGAGTTGATCTGTCTGCTTTATGCCATCCAAACATTAATAAGCAGAACAGTAGAAAGGTAATAAAGTCTCAACCCCATGATGATTGAAGCAACTACAGAGTATGGTGGATTCAATCATCATGGGGTTGAGACTTTATTATCTTTCTAAATGCCTATGGAGCTTCTCAGCCCTCCAGGTCAAAGGTGCTTTTGTTTCTTTTTTCAGGAAGCAACTGGACTTTCTGTTTTTTCTTTGAAGACGTTTCGCTTCTCATCCCAGAAGCTTCTTCAACTCTGACTGGATGGTGGGGAATGGAAGGGTTTATACTCCTTGCAGACAGCTGGTCATTTGCATCCTTTTAGAGAGCCCTTGAGACTGCTTGGAGGTTTATCTGTGTGTTCAGAGTGTCACCGGAGTGTTGCAAATGGGTGTGGAGCCTTCTTGGAACTGCGGAAAGGACCGTGTTGTACACTGGAGATAGATGACGTCATCTCCCTCCCCTGCTGTAGACAATTTTGACATAGATGGCCTCTTGGGCCCCTCTTTCAAACCAGCGGTCCTTTCTGTCCAAAAAATGTGGACTTTGCTTTCTTAGGTCATTTACTTCTGGTTCGCAGCCCTTTGCCAGAACAACACGCAAATCCAAATTCAGCAAAACTTCTCATGGTTTTTGGCAAATAACCCAACCAAATCTTTCTCTTTATTTATTTTTTTATTTTATTTGGTTTGTCAATTGCTTGCAAGATAATAGGTATCAGTAAAAACATAGTTATGAATAATACATGGATACATATAAGAAAAAGAAACAATAGGACAGGGATGGTAGGCACCTTGGTCTGCTTATGTACGCCCCCTACAGACCTCTTAGGAAAGGGGTGAGGTCAATAGTGGACAGTCTAAGGTTAAAGTTTTTGGGGTTTGGGGAAGAAACCATAGTCAGGTAGAGTATTCCAGACATTTCTGAACAAAATGGGGGGGGGGGACTGTTTTTGAAATTCAGAATAATTTGTAATTGGGAAGTGGTTTTTTTAAAGTTTTGTTTTATTTTATTTTAAATAGAAACAATTCATCTTCCATTTAATGGTGTGTGTCACCTGGGCACGAATATCTTGTGCAACAACAATTAAAATTTACAACCATATTCATTACTTTGGCATTAATTCTCTATTCTTATCTTATTAATATGCATAATGTCTCTATCACTTTAACACTTCTCTTCTTAACATGTTTAATTCTATTAACATATTTCCTATATTTAACTAATCTATTAGCTATTTCTAGCTTTCTTATTTTTTTCTCTAGCCATTGATAAAATAGTTCCCATATCTTATAGCAGTGGTGGCTAACCTTTTTCGGCTCCCGTGCTGATAATTGCATGTGCTCTAGCTTGCGCGCACTCATGTGCCAGCACCCAGGAGGCAATGCATGCTGGGCGCCCCCTATGCCCCTGCGCATGCACATGCAATTCCCCCTCACGTGCTGCATCACTGCATATGCACGCACAATTCCCTCGTGCCCCGTGCATCTCTGTGCATGCATACGTGATTCCTCATGCGTTGAGCATCTCTGTGCATGCATGCATGATTCCCCCTTGCACACCACATCTCTGCACATGCGCGTGTGTCTCCCATGGACCCAGGGGTGGGATTCTACCAGTCCGCACCTATTCTCTAGAACCAGATGTTAACATTCTAAGCAGTTAGAGAACCGGTTGTTAGAATAAATTACTGGCCTAATCCTGTAAGGAAGGCAGGAAGGAAACATTCTGGTGTTGCTTACAGAAACTGCCTCACCATTAACCCTTATTACATTCTTGGCAGGATTAGACTTCCTGTCTCAGGAACGTCTCTGGAGTTTCTTTCCCCCTCCTTTGCTGGTACTTTGCTTGTGTGGAGTGACCATTCAAAGTTACAGTGGCACTGAAAAAAGTGACTTATGACCATTTTTCACACTTACGACTGTTGCAGCATCCCCACAGTCATGAGAGGCCAGGCGAGGAGATGCATGCCTCGATGTGAGTGATATTGAGTTGGCCACACCCAGCCAATAACATGACCACCAAGCCATGTCCACCCAGTCACATGACCACCAAGCCACGCCCACCACCTAAGCCACACCCACAGAACTGGTTGTTAAAAATTTGAATCCCAGCCCTGCATGCTCCCTGCCCTGCCCCCTGCGCATGCGTGCCCAATACCCGACAAGCAGCTGTCCACCAGCGGCGCGCCCATGCATGCACAGTGGGGCTCTTGCGTGCCAGGGGAAATGGCTGTGAGTGCCACTTCTGTCACGCATGCCATAGGTTCGCCCTCACCATCTTATAATATTCAGTGTGGGGAGAAGTGATTTAGAAAAGCTCCTTAATGCCAAGGCTTCTGAATTCTGAATTTCTCTGCTGAAAAAGTTTGCAGGTCATCTCGACTTACGACCACAACGGAGCCCCAAATTTCCGTGGCTAAGCGGGACAGTTGTTCTGTGACTTTTGCCCCACTTCCACAACTTTACTTGCCGCCGTTGTTAAATGCAGCAGAAGTTCGCAACCCAGTTGTTAAGTGAATCTGGCTTTCCCGTTGCGTTTGCTTGTCCGGCGGTTGCAAAAAGGGATCATGTGACCCCCGGGGACATTGCAACCGCCATAAATGTGAACTGATGGCCAAGCGCCTGAATTTTGCTCACGTGACCACAGGGGGAAGAGGAATGCTGCAACGGTCGTAAATGTGAAAAATGGTCATCGCAATTCACTTTTTTCACTGCCGTTGTAACATGGAACAGTGACTGAACAAGTGGTTGTAAGTCAAGGAGTACATTGACTGGCTTGGCAAACATATGTTGTCTTGCTCAGCTGTGCCTCTCTCTTTCCTCGGTATGAAAACGTAGGTTAAAAATAACCAAAGCTCAAAAGCGATTACTTTTTAAGCATATCTGAATGAGCCACAGTGGAAATCTATGGAGATAATACTGCTCCCATCAGCTACTAATGGATCAAAGGGCATTTCAAGCCAAGGCAGCCAAAAGGCACAAGCAGTTTAAAAATAATTGCATTATCAGCCGACAAATCTCGCTTTTATCAGGAGAGAGGAAGATCTCTGGGGAAGAAGGCTATTTTGATCTGAATACATTAATATTGCGGCCACACATCCAGGAAACATTTAGGCAATATTCTTCATGGTTAGAGGAGAAGGGCTATAAAGCTATATTATAGGAAGCCATTGCAGCCGGAAGAGAGGGGAAAAAAAAGAGATAGCAAAGAGAGAAAAACAGAGAGAGTGAAATAAGGATAAAGGAGTGTCCTGTGCAGTGGTGGGTTTCAAAAAATTTTCCTACCTGGTCTATGTGTGGTTCTAATGAGGTTAAGACCGACAATCAGCTGTTTCTTTCCTCAGCTGAGGGGTGCCAAACGCACAATTCGCGCACGCACAAATGAGTGTAAGACCGACTTACAGCTGTTTCTTACCTCAGCTGAGGTGCGCCAAACGCACAATTCGTGCAGGCACAAATGAGTCTAAGACCGACCTACAGCTGTTTCTTACCTCAGCTGAAGCAGGAGACCCAACACCATTTCTGACAAATGGCAGTCCAATCTCTTCTTGAAAGTCTCAAGTGATGAAGCTCCCACAACTTTCAAAGGCAACTTCTGTTCCATTGGTTGATGGTTCTCACTGTTAGAAAATTCCTCCTTATTTCCAGGTTGAATCTCTCCTTTTTCAGTTTCCATCCATTGTTCCTTGTCTGGCCTTCAGGTGCTTTGGAAAATAGCTTGACCTCCTTCCTCCTCCCTGTGGCAGCCCCTCAAATACTGGAAGATGCTATCATGTCTCCCCTGGTCCTTCTCTTCACTAGACTAGCCAGGCCCAGTTCCTGCAACCATTCATCGTATATTTTAGCCTCCAGGCCCTTCATCATCCTGGTTGCTCTTCTCTGTACTTTTTCTAGAGTCTCAACATCTTTTTTATAGTGTGGTGACCAAAACTGGATGCAGTACTCTAGGTGTGGTCTTACTAAGGCTTTATAGAATGGTATTAGTACCTCACTTGATCTCGATTGTATCCCTCTATTAATGCAACTTAGGGTTGCATTGGCTTTTTTGGCTGCTGCTGCACATTGTTGGCTCATATTTAGCTGGTTGTCCACTAAGACGCCATGATCCCTCCTCTCACAGTTACTATGATTAAGCCTGCTTTCACCCAGTGTATATGTGTGCTTTTGGTTGTTCTTGCCTGGCTGATTTAGGTCTGGCTGACCATTTAAACTGAGAAGATACAAGTAGGGTCAGCTTATTATTTAGATAAAAAATCAGCAGGAAATCACAGGGTTTTCCAGAATACAAGTCAGACTGAATTTGGATATCTGTTGCACAAAATACAGTTTCTCAACTTTATACAAAGGAGAAGATGTCCATAGTTCATGATTGCTACATAGAAGTAGGTCTCAACTTTACAGCCGCAATGGAGCCCAAAAGTTAGGTTGCCAAATGAGACGTTTGTTCAGTGAGTTTTGCCCCCTTTTGTGACCTTTCTTGCCATAGTTGTTAAGCGAATCTCTGCAATTGTTAAGTTAGTAATGCGGTTGTTAAGTGAACCTGGCTTCCCTCATTGGCTTTGCTTGTCGGAAAAGGGGATCACATGACCTGCAGGTCATGGCAACCGTCAGAAATATGAATCAATTGCCAAGCATCTGAATTTTGATCACGTGACCATGGGGATGCTGCAATGGTCACAAGTGTGAAAAATGATCGTAAGTTACTTTTTTCAGTGATGTAACTTTGAACGGTTACTAAATGAACTGCTATTTCACAATCTATAATATTTTAGATTTACATTTGCACAGCTAATTAATGCCTCATTATAGCAGCGTGTCTCACATTTCTATACATTATTTAATCTTTGTTATGCTACTATTTTGTCTCATTTGATTTTACTGTGCTTTTGCAGTTTTTTAAAAAATGTTGCTGGTAATTGACTGAATAAACCGTGTGTGTGTGTGTACGTAAAAGAAGAAACAGACATCCTGCGATCTCCGGAACTTAAAATTACATTTAACGTACTTACTTATATATCATTAATCAATTTAGCCCTTGCACGCATAATAGGCCCTCTCAACGCGTGCAAGGGCTAAATTGATTAATGATATATAAAGGCAAAGATCTCTGTAATGGTAGATTAATACTCTGACGATGTCAGCAGAGGCTAACGAAAGCTTAGTCAGTACATTAAATGTAATTTTAAGTTCTGGAGATCACAGGGTGCCTGTTTCTTCTTTTAAAAGGATACCTGGAACTTGTGTTTATAATATACTGTACAAGATCACAGCACAAGACCAAGGATACCACGGCAATAAATCTCACAAGGTCATCACACAACCCATTACCCAAGCCGTTACAACACAGGAGGCTAATGGAAAAGAGATCAAAGCACAAACGACCCAGGAGATTACACAACGCGGGACCCAGGATACCACAACAAAAGAACTTGCAAGCCCATCACACGATGCGTGGCAATATAAATTAAATAAATAAATAAATAAAATTTATGGCCGGTTCAATGAACTGGCAAATCCCACATCCGGCTGGTCCCGCCCATGCCGCTCCTCCCAGGAGTCACCACATGGCCTGCTTTGGACCCCAGGTAAGTACAGGGCCCACGTGGAGCCCGGGGAGGCCATTTTAACCCTCCCGGAGGCTTGAGGAAAGCCTCGGGAGCCTGGGGAGGATGAAAATGTGGTGCCGGCCACGCCCACCCAGAGTGGTGCAGGCCACGCCCACCCAGAGTGGTGCAGGCCACGCCCACCTAGCAACCAGGCAGAGAACCGGTTGCTAAAAATTTTGAAGGAAGTATAAAAGGTTCTCAGAAACCTTGCTTAACAAACTCACTAATAAATAAATACTTTCCTTTTTGGCTTATTCAGTTTCCCAGATTCTGTTTATGGAACCTTTTGATGATAAATCTCAAGAATGAGACTCATGATGAATCATTCCGTCTCAGTTGGGAACTGCAACTGTTGTTAAGGATGCAGCTGACAAACATTTATCAGGAGCAAATCCTGGCCTGGAACAGACCTTAGTCTGAATCAGTAAGGCCCCACTTTACGTCTTTAAGTTCTGTTTCTTTCCATCTCACGATTTTGATCCTTGTTTCTTCTCTGCTTGAACCTCCCAACCAAAGGTGCTTTTTTCCAAAAGGCAACTGGACTTCCTTGGCTATTTTTTTTTCCTTTGAAAACGTTTCACTTCTCATCCAAGAAGCTTCGTCAGTTCTAACTCAAAGGGAAATACCAAGAAAATCCAGCTGCCTTTTGGAAAAGTGCCTTGGAGAACCGTGGCCTGGGTGATTGAGAATCTCCATGGACATTCCCTGCCTGGAGTTTAAGTGGAGATGTTTCTTCTTGTTTCTAGAATATTGCTGCTGAAAACTTGATGGATCTTTCGTTGGAATCTCTGGTGATCTCCTAGAAGATTAAAGATCACAACCAGCTTTGATCGCCACAATGTAAAAATGGTGTTGAGATTCTAGAAAGAGTGCAGAGAAGAGCAAGGAAGATGCTGGAAGTTAAAATATAAATGAAGAATGGTTGCAGGAATTGGGTATGTCAGGTTTAACAAAAAGAAGGACTAGGGGAGATATAATAACAATGTTCCAGTTTAGAAGGGCTGCCACAAAGAAGAGAGGGACAATCTATTCTCCAAAGCACCTGAAGGCAGGACAAGAAGCAATGGGTGGAAACTAATGAAGGAGAGAAGCAACCTAGAACTAAGGCAGTTGTCACCAACCAGTGGGCCGGGGACCACTAGTAGTCTGCAAGAAAAAATTGGTGGTCTGCAGAGAAATGTCTCCCGCAAAGCAATTAATCCAGGCTGCGCAGGAACACAAGGCTGCACCGCCCACATGGCCCCCAGGAACACAAAGCTTGTGTTGCTTGCATTGGGAACAACACGAGGTAGTGAGGGGAGGGGAGAAAGGGTGGAGGGGGAAACTTGCCCCATGCATCTGGCTTGGTCACCGGGCTGCTTCTTTCCGCTTCTATCTTCTTCTGCTTTTGGCTGCATGCAAGGAAAGCAGCCAAAGTCTTTCTTTCTCTCCCCAAAACTCTGCCAGAAATGAGTCTTTGGGACCCTGCAAGGCCTCCTGCTCCAAGAGGCTGCGCCATTCTGGTGAAGTTTGGGAAAGAGAAAGAAAGACTTCTGCTGCTTCTGCTGCTTTCCTTGCATGAAGCCAAAAGTCTCTTTCTCTCTCTCTCTCTCTCTCTCCCTCCCTCTCCCTCTCCCTGAGAATGGAGCTGGAAATGGTATCCTGCACCCCAAATAAAGAACGATCGATCGGTAGGAAAACGGAGGGAGGGATTTTTCTGCATACTTTTTTGAAGATTTTCCCAGGGTCTCTGGTCCAAGGGATTTAAAATTATGAGTTTGGTGGTCTCTGAGGTCCAAAAGGTTGGCGACCTCTGAACTACGGAGAAATTTCCTGACAGCTAGAACAATTCATCAGTGGAACAATTTTCCTCCAGAAGTTGTGGGTGCTCAATCACCGGAGGTTTTTAAGAAGAGATTGAACAACCAATTGTCTGAAATGGTAGATAGTCTCCTGCATGAGCAGGGGGTTGGACTAGAAGACCTCCGAGATCCCTTCCAACTCTGTTATACTGTTATCTAAGCCCAATGATGGAAACTTCTTCCAAGTTGCCTCCTCCACAGATTTGTCTCTGCTCAGGGGGTCACCTTGGCTTCACACCATCCCAAACCTTCTCATCCTCTGGTTGACCCTTCACCAGGCGAACATCAAAGGAATGCTCCAACAGCAAGCAAGTCACTCATTCCAACATCATGTGTGAATATCACCCTTGGCAAGAAGGAAAGCGGGACAATGAGTTCTTTCATTCTTCGATTAGGATTGGAAACAGGACGACCGAGAGAGTCTGATTCACAACCATTTTTGTCTACCGTTTGTTACCCAGGGAAAGACTGCTCAGAATTTGTCAAGTTTGATCCCTGGTCTGAATGCCCTTCGTTGCAGAAGACATGGCTGTTTAAAAATAATTCTCCCCTGGGAAAGTTATTCTTACTCAGTCTGTCTGCATCAGCACGGGGTTCGCTTGCCAAAGAGTTTGCAAAGGACGCTGTTATCCTCACAGATTCTCCTTGGGAGATCTCCCAAAATCAAGGACAGCTTGCGCTTTAGTAGAGATCAGTGTTCGTTTACATGTCCCCCTTAAGCTACCTTATCCTCATAACTGCGATGCTCTTTCTCTGGCTTATAAGAGCAACAGCGATAGCACTTAGACTTGTATAGCGCTTCACAGTGCTTTACAAGCCTCTCTGAGCTGTTCACAGAGTCAGCCTATTGCCCCCAACACAATCTAGGTCCTCAATTTGCCAACCCCAGAAGGACGGAAGGCTGAGTCGACCTTGAGCCCATCAGGATCGAACTCCTGGCAGTTGGCAGAATTAACTTGCAATACTGCATTCTAACCACTGCACAAAGAATAGAATAGAATAGAATAGAATAGAATAGAATAGAATAGAATAG
>NW_020769399.1:1279704-1291940 GCF_900518735.1 Pseudonaja textilis | reverse complement strand
ATAGAATAGAATAGAATAGAATAGAATAGAATAGAATAGAATAGAATTAAGAATAGAATGGAATGGAATGGAATGGAATGGAATGGAACGGAACGGAACGGAATGGAACAGAACAGAACAGAACAGAATAGAATAGGCATACAGAAGAATAGAATAGAATGGAATGGAACGGAACGGAACAGAACACAACAGTTAGAGTTAGAGTTAGAATTAGAATTAGAATTAGAATTAGAATTAGAATTAGAATTAGAATTAGAATTAGAATTAGAATTAGAATTAGAATTAGAATTAATATAGTATAATGTAGTACAGTACAGTATAGTAAAGTGATATAGTAATGTGATATAACATAATATAATATGATGTAATAATGTAATATAATAATGTGATATGTAATATAATATAATATATTTCTGTGATGGCGAACCTACGGCACGCATACCAGAAGTGGCATTCAGAGCCATTTCTGCCAGCACGCGAACCATCACCCCAGATCAGGTCTATTGCGCATGTGCACGCACCTCCCGCCAGCCAGCTGATTGTCGGGTATCTGCTACACATGCTCAGGTGGTCATGGGGAGCGTGGGGAGAGGTCACGCACGCATGCGCAGGGGAATGGAGGGGTCACGCACGCATTGAATTATGGGTGTAGGCATGTGTGTACGCGCACTTTCGGCACGCAAGGATGAAAAGATTAGCCATCAGTGATATATATTATGTATTATAATAATAATATAATATAATATAGTAAAGTAAAGTAATATAGTAATGTAATATAATATAATATGATATGATATGATAATATGGTATGATAGGATAGGATAGGATAGGATAGGATATATGATATAACATACACTGGTACTTTGCCACTCAACTGCTTTGAAACTCATTGAATTTGGTACTTATGTTCTGACCCAAACCTTGTTCCAGGGAAACAAACGCGAAGCAGAGGGAACAGCGAAACCTTTTAATGATTCTTTACGAATTCTGTTCCTTCATGGTTAAAAGGCTGTTTCAAACTAATCGTCTCTGATAAGAACAAGCCTTGCCAAGGTTGTGCAAGGCTGCCAAGAACACTAGATAAAGTTGCCAAGAAATATTTCAAACACAAAGAGTCTCCAAATACCAACCAAGAAACCCCGAACGTCCACCAGGCTTGAGTGCAAAAACTTCTTTGCTTCCTGCAAAGAACTCCGGTTTCTCAGCTGGCATGACCACTCAGCCACGCCCACACAGTCACACCCACCCACCCAGTCATTAGGGCAGAGAACCCCTTGCTAAAAAATATGAAGCTCACACCTGCCTGTAAGTGAATATTGGGGTTCCTGCTGTCCTTCAGACCTGACCTTCAAAAAGTCCATTGGACCATCTCAGATATGTTCAAACATCGAGAAGAAGAGACTTTCTAGAGAGTAACAATTTTTCTTTTTGGAAGCAAAACCACTAGCGCCTTCAGGGAGATTCCAAAATAATTGGATTAGCCTTTCATTTTGCAGAAACAAACAAACCAAGAATTTTTAAAAAGGACACAAATGAAAATTTTCTGCATGCAAAATATGTGCTGGATTACTATGGTACATATTTGTCACAGAAATGCCATTTTGTTTGTATTTTCATCCATGGACTTTTGCAAATGTTTAAACTAATGGTCTTTTTTCTTTTTCTTTTTTGCAAACATTTCTTTCCAATGGCTGGCACCAATGTTCTTTATCTTCATGAATACATGTTTCCATACAAATTGCATCGTAATGCATATTTTTACACTGTTCTGTGGCAAAAACTGCATTTGCAAAAGGCAATGAATTTGGAATTTGGCTGGCTGAGAGGAAGTAAGATAGCTTTCGACTTATAACGGTTCGTTTAATGTTTGTTCGAAGTTACAACATCCCTGAAAAAAGTGCATTTTTCACACTTTGCAGCACCGCAGGATCCTCGTAGTCATGTGACCAAGGTTCGGATCCTTGGGCAAACTGGTTCATACGTATGGCGATGGCAGTGTCTTGAGATCATATGATCATGTGAAGTTCACGTGAAGTGTTAATACCACTTTATAAAGCCTTAGTAAGACCACGCCTAGAGTACTGCATCCAGTTTTGGCCACCATACTATAAATAAGATGTAGAGACTCTAGAAAGAGTGCAGAGAAGAGCAACCAGGATGATTAGGTACTGGAGACTAAAACATACAAAGAACGGTTGCAGGAACTGGGTGTGGCTAGTCTAGTGAAGAGAAGGACCAGGGGAGACAGGATAGCATCTTCCAATATTTGAGGGGCTGCCACAGAGAGGAGGAGGGAGTCAAGCTATTTTCTAAAGCACCTGAAGGCCAGACAAGGAACAAGGAAACTGATCAAGCAGAGATTCAACCTGGAAATAAGGAAGAATTTTCTGACAGGGAGAACAATCAACCCGTGGAACAGAAGTTGCCTTCGGAAGTTGTGGGAGCTTCATCACTGGAGGCTTTCAAGAAGAGATTGGACTCCCATCTGTCAAAACTGATGTAGGGTCTCCTGCTTGGGCAAGGGTTGGACTAGATGACCTATAAGGTCCCTTCCAACTCTGTTATCCTAAATAATAATACAGGAGGAGGAGGAGGAGGAGGAGGAGGAGTGGAAGGAGAAGGAAAAGTAAAAAAAGCAAAAGGAGAGTGATCGGGAGAAGAAAGGGAAAGAGAAAAGCAGAATGAAAAAAGGAGAAGGAGAAAGGGAGGGGAAGGAGAAAGGGAAGGAGAAAGCAAAAAGAGAAGGAGAAAACCAGAGGGAGAAGGACGGAGAAGGGGGTGGGGAAGAGGAAGGAGAAAATAAGGAGAAAAGGAGAAGGAGAAGAAGGAACAGAAGGGAGAGAAGGAGAAATGGAAGAAGAAAAGACGGAGAGAAGGAAAGGGAGAAGGATAAAGAGAAGGAGAGGGAGGAGTTAACATTAGTGGCCAGAGTTTAAAAGGGCAGACAAGGCCAACTTTGTGTGGGTTCAGAAGGAAAGAGATTGAAATCTACAGTATTTCATTAAGTGAATACCGCTCAGATAATAATGCCCAGGCATTTAATGACATATTTCGTGTTTTTTTTTTCCCTTCTTCCGCATTAAACCTTATAATTTGTTGGAATCTGTTGGAGAGGCGCATTCTAGATTTTGGCAGATCAGGAGGGATCCTTGGATACCCTCAACCAACCCCCTCCCAACCAGGCTGAATCATTCTTAGAAGTCCAGGCATCAAGGACTCTTACAGAAACTGGTTAATCCTTTTGAGCAATTACAGGTAGTTCTCAACTTACAACCACAACCGAGCCCCAAATTTATGTTGCTAAGGGAGACATCCTCCCCCCATTTTATGACCTTTCTTGCCTTCGTTGTTAAGTAAGTAACACAGTTGTTAAGTGAATCTGGATTCCCCATGGACTTTGTCTGCCAGAAGATCGCAAAAGGGGATCACATGACCTTGGGACACTACAAAACCGTCATAAATATGAGTCAGGGGCCAAGCGCCTGAATTTTGACCCTGTGACCTTGGGGTTGCTGCAATGGTCATAAGTGTTAAAAGTGATCATAAGTCACTTTTTTCAGTGCTGCTGTAACTTCAAATGGTCACTAAATGAAGTGTTATAAGTCAAGGATTACCTGTATTATTATTCCATTGAATCCTAATTGGTCATAAGTCACTTTTTCCAGCACCATTTTAGCTTCAAACTATCACTAAACGAACAATACAGGTAGTCACTTTTTTCAGTGCCTTTTTCGTTTCAAACCATCACTAAACGAATAATACAGGTAGTCCTCGATTTACAACTTCCAACCATCACTAAACGAAGAATTGTAAGTCGAGGACTACCTGTAGTATTGTTCCGTTCAACCCCAACTGGATTTTTCTATTAGTTTTGCTTATTTGCAGAATGTTAATATGCACAAATGCTCTTCAAGTCACTCGGATATGTTCCCTGCCCATTATATATAAAGTTAAAAGAAAATTATCCCGAATGGGACGTTTGTGTCGTCAGGAAAAACAAAATCTGTTTTTCTATCTTCGAAAACCCATCGTCAAACTTCTCTACAAGAGAAACATTTTTTGTGTGTGTGTTTTTCATTAAAAGCAGCTCTAGGCCTCCAGTCCAAACGTTTAATGAGGCTGACCACAAAAGTACACCTCAGACATTTGCAGCCAGCGAAATCATCCTGAGGTAAAACAGGGAATCAATAAGAAATAATTCTGTTTGTTTGTTCTCTTCTTTATTTATTTTTTTTGTTTATCAACAGAAGGTTGGTGGATTATTATTTGTTTCCCCTTGCAACATTAGCTCCAGGGATTTCATAGAAGGCATCGCGGAATTCTTTGCTGATTTTTCACGTTGTTTGAATTAGGAATACTGGCAAGAGGCTGGTATGAATTGCAAATGAAAATAAAATGATGGCAGATGGCTGTTCTCCAGCTTGTGTGTCGAGACGCTTTGTATCCTCTGTGTATGTAATACACACCTAAACAAAAATAACCCTCCACAAAAGCACGTGGAGCTTCCATTACAGTGTTGTGCAGTGATGGGAATCAGCCAGTTCGCACCGGTTCAAGAGAACCGGTTGCTAACTTTCTGTCATGCCCTTGTTAGAAATCTGATTCCGAGGGAGAGGTGGAACAGCTGACAGGGTGTGGGAGTGTGGCTCTGGTGGCTGTGGAAGAAACTGGAGAAGGGCACAGTCTGGCTGGGTATTCAGAGCAAGACCCAGGCTCACCCCCTCTTCATCCTAGGGCACGCAGGGAGGAACGGATAAGGGAGCAACGTGGGTTACAGGGGAGAAAAAGGCCCTGATTCCCTTAATTAGCTGCAGCTGGGAAAACAGGGTAAAGAGGGTGTTTGCACACAGCTACTTGTTGGAAATAAAGCATGAATTATTTTTGTTTGTCAAGTCTTATCTGAGTTCTGGCATCCCCCCAACTGTGTGTGTTTCATTATATTTTGAAGTCTGCAATTCCTTATCCTGCCCTGTCTCGTTAATTGCTGCAGCTGTGGTTTGTGTTGGTTTTTATTTGTAGTTTATATGTACTTTGGGTTTGGTATTAAAGGGGTTTTACCTATTTTTGTGACTTTGTTGCTTTTGTGCCATGCCCCGGGTCATCACACTTTCTGAGCAGTTTGGTGAACTGGTTGTTGGAAGAAATCATTAGGGCAGAGAACCAGTTGTTAAATTATTTGAATCCCACCACTGGTGTTGTGGCTGCCATCTTGACTTTTAGGCACTGCGCTGAGCCCTCTGTTTGGCATTGCACAAAGGGAGTCCTCAAGTAACAAACACAACTGAACTCCAAATTTCTCTTTAGGACAACTGTTAGGCAGGAGTTTTTGCCCCATTTTACGTCCTTTGCATGCCACCGATGCTAAGTGAATTGCCACAGCTATTTAATTAGTCACAGTTGTTAAGTGAATCTGGCTTCCCCACTGACTTTGCTCGTTGGAAGTTCGCTGAAAGGAATCACATGACCTCAGGACACTGCAACCGTCATAAATACAAGTCAGTTGCCAAGCATCCGAATTTTGATGACGTGACCAGGGGAATGTTTGTAAGTGTGAAAAACAACACTTTGCAATAGCACTTAGACTTATATACTGCTCCACAGTGCTTTTATAGCCCTCTCTAAGCGGTTTATAGAGTCAGTCTCTTTCCCCTAACAATCTGGGTCCTCGTTTTATCCACTTTGGAAGGATGGAAGGCTGAGTCAACCTTGAACCTTGAACTCCTGGCAGTTGGCAGAATTAGCCTGCAATGCTGCGTTCTAACCACTCCATCACTAGGAAGGAGAATGAGAAAGGGAATTACGAGAGGGAGGGAGGGAGGGAGGGAGGGAGGGAGGGAGGAAGGAAGGAAGAAAGGAAGGGAGGGAGGGAGGGAGGGAGGGAGGAAGGAAGGAAGGAAGGAAGGAAGGAAGGAAGGAAGGAAGGAAGGAAGGGTAATAGCACTTACACTTATATACTACTTCACAGTGTTATACAGCCCTCTCTAAGCAGTTTACAGAGTCAGCCTCTTGCCTCCAACAATCTGGGTCCTCATTTTACCCACCTCAGAAGGATGGAAGGCTGAGTCAACCTTGAGCCTGGTGGGATTTGAACTGCCAAATTGCAGGCAGCTGGCAGACAGCAGAAGCAGCCTGCAGTACTGCACTCTAACCACTGTGCCACCGTGTCTCATAAAATGTTCATAAGTCACTTTTTTCAGTGCCACTGTAACTTCGAACGATCACTAAATGTACTATTGTAAGTCAAGAACTATCTGTACATTTGAACAGCAGTCAATCTCTTAGACCATGGATTCATTCAATTTTTTTTTTAATCTACATGGCTGGCTGCTTAATGACAATTCAAAGTTACAGCACATCCCTGGTTATAACCTGGTTATAAGTAAAGAAACTTTACTGCTATCTTTGCTAATTTACTTGTACAAATAATTATAGATTCAATGAAAGCCAAACAATGCTGCATATTAAATACAACGCTGCATATTAAATGCATATTAAAGACCTCAAAGGTGGAAACCAGTGTAAATATATATTTTATAATCGCTATCAGTGCTGGTATTATTGTGGCAGGATGAATGCTTAATGATGTATATTCGTTTTCAGGATTTAGAACCGGCTGCTCAGCAGGGAACCGGCTTAGAAAACCCAGTATTTGGGTAGCTGTAGTGAAACCAGCAATTTCCATCCTCCTGACCTGTGGAAAAAGGAGCGGAAAAGAGAATTGCCAGTCACATAATCCCATTATACAAATATCTATTGTGACCACACTTGGAATACTATATATATATATTTCTGGTTGCCATGCCTTTGAAAGACAGGACTGTAATGCTGTAAAAAGGAGGAAAAAATAGGCAGAATATATAGGACTCTCCTTTGATCCCTTATCATTGCTACACAACATACACACACACACATACATACATACATAAATACATACACATGCATATTCCTGCAGTCACAGGAGGAAGGAGAAGGAGGAAGGAGGACGAGGAGGAGGAGGAGGAAGAGGAGAAAGATAAGAAGGAGGAGGAGGAGGAGGAGGAAGAGGAGGAAGAAAAGGAAGAGGAATAATCTAGAGCAGTGGCCCCCAACCTTTTTTGTACCACGGACCGGTACCGGCATCACAAAATGATCCACAGACCGGTACCAGCATCAGCACGCACGACCAAGGCAAGGCGAGCCGAGTGACCGGCCAGCCAGCCGTCCCCCGCTTCTCCCTGCCACCTTCAACTCCTCCTTTGTACCTTCTCGTGGTCGATGGGCTTTTCAGGCTCTTTCTTAATCTCCTCCTGAGTAATGCGAGACTCCACCACCATCGGGATGGCTCTTCGTTTCCAACCGACGACCGACAAGCTCACCCGGAAGCACTTTCTCAAGCGCCATCAAAACAAGATGGCGGCACCCAAGCAAAATAGGCGGCCCGGTACAAAATGATCCACGGACGGGTACCAGTCCGGGGCCCAGTGGTTGGGGACCACTGATCTAGAGTGTTCCTGATTGAACCAAATGGCTAGAAACAAGAAACAAGATGGGAGCGAAACATGGATGTACAATTTTCAATTTTGACTTCAATATCTGCCTTTCCTGCTAGATCTGACCTCTTTCACAAACTAGCATAACAATGACTTGGAGCAAAGTCATGGAGGGCAAGATACATCATTATGGATTGGTCCTGGAGTCTGCCATTGCCGGAGACTTAACGGATGCTCAGGAAAAGCTCAATTAACATCCCTAAGAGATGTTCCCCTCCCAGTTAATGGGAGCAGAAAGCCTAATCAAAAGAAGGCCGGTCGATTTTTAAGACAGCACAATAGGTAAATCATTATTACTCTAGCAAATTGCAGGAGGTCTTCCATGCACTCAGTACACTTCCATGGGTACGAGGGCACTGAATATATTGTGTCAGAGTGCATACAGTGTGATTAAGTGAGTCAACCCAAGAGCAAATAGAGAAAACAGAGGTTTGTATTTTAAATAGTGGTTTTATCTAGAAAGAATATACAGGCAAAACTCGAAAAATTAGAATATCGTGCAAAAGTTCATTTATGTCAGTAATGCAACTTAAAAGGTGAAACTAATATATGAGATAGACTCATTACATGCAAAGCAAGATAGTTCAAGCCGTGATGTGTCATAATTGAGATGATTATGGCTTACAGCTGATGAAAACCCCAAGTCCACAATCTCGGAAAAATTAGAATATTACATGCAATCAATAAAACAAGGATTGTACATAGAACAATATCTGACCTCTGAAAAATATAAGCATGCATATGTACTCAGTACTTGGTTTGGGCCCCTTTTGCAGCAATTACTGCCTCAATGCGGCGTGGCATGGAAGCTATCAGCCTGTGGCATTGCTGAGGTGTCATGGAAGACCAGGATGCTTCAATGCAGCCTTCAGCTCTTCTGCATTGTTCGGTCTCATGTCTCTCATCTTTCTCTTGGCAATGCCCCATAGATTCTCTATGGGATTCAGGTCAGGCAAGTTTCCTGGCCAATCAAGCACAGTAATCCCACGGTCATTGAACCAGGTTTTGGTGCTGTTGGCAGTGTGGGAGGTGCCAAGGCCTGTTGGAAAATGAAGTCAGCATCCCCATAAAGCTTGTCTGCAGAAGGAATCATGAAGTGCTCCAAAATCTCCTGGTAGACGGCTGTGTTGGCCCTGGACTTAATGAAGCACAGTGGACCAGCACCAGCAGATGACATGGTTCCCCAAATCAACACAGACTGTGGAAACTTCACACTGGATTTCAAGCATCTTGCAGTGTGTGCCTCTCCATTCTTCCTCCAGACTCTGGGTCCTTGGTTTCCAAATGAGATGCAAAAGTTGCTCTCATCAGAAAAGATAACTTTGGATCACTCAGCAACAGACCAGTTCTGGTTTTCTTTAGCCCAGGTAAGACGCTTCTGAGGTTGTTTGTTGTTCAGGAGCGGCTTGACAAGAGGAATATGACATTTAAAGCCCATGTCCAGGATCCATCTGTGTGTGGTGGCTCTTGATGCACTGACTCCAGCCTTGGTCCACTCCTTGTGAAAGTCCCCAACACCTTTGAATGGTCTTTTCCTGACAATCCTCTCCAGGCTGCGGTCATCCCAGCTGCTTGTGCACCTTTTTCTTCCACACTTTTCCCTTCCACATAACTTTCGATTAATGTGCTTTGATGCAGCACTTTGGGAACATCCAACTTCTTTTGCAATTACCTTTTGAGGCTTTCCCTCCTTATGGAGAGTGTCAATGATGGTTTTCTGCACAACTTTCAGGTCAGCTGTCTTTCCCATGATTGTGATTCCTACTGAACCAGACTGAGTCCATTTAAAGGCTCAGGAACCCTTTGCAGATGTTATGGCTTAATTAGCTGATTAGAGTGGGACACTTTGAGCCTAGAATATTGAACCTTTTCATAATATTCTAATTTTCTGAGATTGTGGATTTGGGGTTTTCATGAGCTGTAAGCCATAATCATCTCAATTATGACACATCACGGCTTGAACTATCTTGCTTTGCATGTAATGAGTCTATCTCCTATATTAGTTTCACCTTTTAAGTTGCATTACTGAAATAAATGAACTTTTGCACGATATTCTAATTTTTCGAGTTTCACCTGTATACACACACATTCTTTAGTCAGACTTCAGACAAACAGCAATCAGCAATTAGAGCACAGAAGCACACACAGAGAGGGAGAGATACATCCCAACAGGGCCTCTTCTTATTACAGGCTCTTAAAGTGATATCTGCCCAAAAACCTTGCCGATACATTCCCACTATTACATCATCATAGCAACTGGTCAGGTCTTAAATCATAACCCTGACATCCTGGATTTTGAAAAAATGGGATGGGAAAAGAATGGATGCTTTTGAATGTTGGGATGAGAGAGAAAACTCTTGAAGAAAAGCATGGGTAGCAGTGGTGGTATGTTACCGGTTCATACCGGTTCAGCCCAACCAGTAATAAAAAAAATCCTCCAAGGAGGGAAAAAAACCCAACAATCAGCGGAGAGGATAAAGAAAAGAAAATCGCATATTGTCCCACCCAGCCTCCCTTGTAATTTTCCTTCTGTATCCTCTCAGCTGATTGGCGCCGCAAGCCTCAGCTGGTGTGGGGAAAGCTGCGCACGCGTTAGGTGCATGCATGTTAGTTAGGTGTGCGCATGCACACGTGATCACCGAACCAATAGTGGAACAGGTAGGATCCCACTGCTGGGATCCCACCAAACGAATGGATAGAAAAAACCATGGATCGGAAAACCAACCATCAACCAATCAACCCGGAGTTCTCACTCAAGGTATCGATGACCAGGCTTAAACCATGCTAGATATGTAAAGACCAAGTTCCCACCCGTCACTCAAAGTTGACACTGATTTGATGGCACGTTACAGATAGTCCCCGTCTTACAACGATTCATTTAGTGACCGTTCAAAGTTACAACGGCACTGAAAAACAAAGTGACTGATGACCGTTTTTCACACTTTAACAACCGTTGCAGCATCCCCATGGTTGCGTGGTCAACCTTTGGATACTGATTCATATTTATGACAGTTGCAATGCCCTGGGGTCGTGTGACCTCCTTTTGTGACCTTCCGACAAGCAAAGTCGATGGGGGGAAGCCAGATTCACTTAACAAACGGGTTGCTCACTTAACAAATGCAGCGTTCCACTTCACAACTGCGTCAAGAAAGGTCGTACAGTGGGACACGACTCACTTCGCAACTGCCTCGCTTAGCGATGAAAACGTCGGGCTCACCTGCGGTCGTAAGTCAAGGACTACCTGTGTCACTGCCCCTCCTTTAGAAACATAATCTAAAGAAGGGAAGGGGAAATTCTTAGAAAAGAAGAAATGAAACTTTAAATACAGTGAGTGGGGCAGACATTCTACAGGACTGGGAAGAGTGACGTCTCGGGGCATCGGCTCATCAACCACAAGTGCCATCTCCCCGTCTTCTCTTCAGCCCACCCCCACCCCCCCCACCCCATCCCTGTCTGTCTCTAATGTTTTGTTTGGCCATAACATCACAGCATAAAAACCTGTGTAGGATTTTCAGCTTCCCCTTCAAGCATTCCGAGTGGAACATTTTCCAGAGTTGGAAACTTCAACCAGACGGCTGGAGCTGTTCAAGGACCACGTGCTGTTAATCAACTGACTTCTCGCCTTGCGTTCCTTCACACAACTCTGGCGTAAAATTCGCATCGTTCCCCTAACGTGTTTTCCCATCCGGTCGCTGGCATCGGGGACACCCACTCCATCCTTTTCATCGGCGAAAAATGGTGGTTTCCGGTTGCACTCCGTAGATGAATTGGGCCCGTTTCTGTCTCCTGCTTCGGTATATGAGGACCTTGGCCGATTTCAGAAGCTAAGCCTGATCTCAGCTGCTCGTGGGAAGTTCTCCAGGTTGTCGGCTCGACTGGAAAACGTCCCAGAAGATGGGAATTCTGCAATCTTTGCATCCTGCTCATCGAGTCTAGGGGCCAATGGTGGAAGAAGGAGTTTGCAGAATCAGAGGTTCATAGGAGGGTTTCCATACTGGGAGTAGTTGGTTCCATCTCACGCTTGCCGCTCTTTTAGAACGTTATGAAATTGTGGGAATCTAGAAAGGCAACAAAATCCGGAAGGGATTATTGCTTGATCAAGGGAGGGTTTACTGATATAGGCTCCTTCTTTTGGGAAAGGGAGGGAGGGTCCAGAGTTTAAGAGGGAAGGAAGGAGGAAGGGAAGGAAGGAGGAAGTAAAAACAGAGAAGGAAAGGAGGAAAGAAGGAAGGGAAGAAGGAAGAAAGGGAGGGAGGAAAAAAGGAAGGGAAAAAGGGAGGGAGGGAGGGAGGAAAGAAGGAAGGGGAAAAGGGAGAAAGGGAGGGAGGAAAGAAGGGAAAAGAGGGTCGGGTGGGCTTGGCCAACTGACCACCAGAACTACCCGTTTGCCTGAACTGCTCCGTACCAGTTGAATCCCAACCCGGAAGGAAGGAAGGGTCTAGTTTCAGAGGAAGAAAGGAAGTGAGGGAGGGTAGGAGGGAGAAGGGGAAGCAGAGAAGGAAAAAAGAAGAAAGGGAGGGAAGGAGGGAGATAAAAAGGAGGAGGAGGGAGGGAGAAAAGAAGGAATGAAAAGAGGGAGGGAGAAAAGAAAGGGAGGGAAAGAGGGAAAAAGGAAGAGGGGGAAGAAAGAATAAAAGAAAAAAGGAGGGAGGGAGGAAAGAAGAAAGAAAGAAAGAAAGAAAGAAAGAAAGAAAGAAAGAAAGAAAG
>NW_020769399.1:1263140-1279694 GCF_900518735.1 Pseudonaja textilis | reverse complement strand
AAGAAAGAAAGAAAGAAAGAAAGAAAGAAAGAAAGAAAGAAAGAAAGAAAGAAAGAAAGAAAGAAAGAAAGATTAACAGGAAAAGAAGGAAAACGTAATTTCTTTTTTCCATGAAAACTGAATGAACAGACAAAAGAATTGCAAGAAAAAAAAATTCTGGCAGAAGACTATGCCATATTGATCTATCAGATGTTAAGAAGGAAGAAACACGCTTCACCCATCTTTTCAGCAGATGGATAACCTCCCCTATTAAACATGTGAGTCACAGTTTGTGCTGTAGAAAAACAAAATTCACGGAATAACTACTCAATCATTTATAGATTACAATAGTGAAAACAAATACCATCTAAACTCCGAAAGGAAAAGAGGTATAGAAAGAATGAACGGTGCAGGGAAAGAAAAAGGGCAAAGTAAGAAAAAGAAGAGAAAGATTTAAAGAAGTGACTTCTGAACTCTGTTACTAAAAGAAGAAGAAAAACTTGGTAGCCCTTCGCCCCTTATAAGATAATAAATCTCTCTCTTCCCCATGCCTCCATCCCTTATCCATAGGTAAACCCAGAAATCACCAAGGCTTTAGTCCTGGTGTCAACAAGACAAGCAATGGAGGAAGCAAAATTCTCTTAATGACCGTGTGATTCACTTAACGACTGCTACAATTCGCTTAATAACCCTGGCAAAAAAAAAAAGGTTGTAAAATTGGGCACAATTCATTTAACAACCGCCTTGTCAGAGTGTTTATAGTGCGACTACTATTGTGAGATGACCCAGGAGCAAAACACAGGACATGGAGGCTTTGTCTTTTTACAGTGGTTCATATACAAGACTACTATATATATACATACAAGTGTTAGGCAAATACCAGGCAAGCAATCAATCTTCAACTCTACACGGAAGACTACAATGGAGATAGAACACGAGGAGAGAGAGACACCTTCACATGGCCTCCCTTATATAGACAGCTTCTTAAAGCGGCAATACCCGGCTGACTCATTCTCAGTTCATCATCTTGATTTACAGCCTTACAGCAGCTGGTCAGCTATTAAATCTTTATTACCTTAACACACCCCTAGGGGTTGATCAGGTGGGGTCAAACGTGTCATCAGTCTCAAGTCCTTTTGTGCCCACAAGAGATCAAAAAGTCCAACCTACCTTGAATTCCCTTGACTCTTATGCACTGTCAATTTGCTTTGACCATTAGTAGTTCAGATTCTTGTAAAGAGCCTTAGCATGCAATAAACCTGTATTCATTGGAACTAGATCCAAAGGCTCTCCGAACAAATGGGGCTATACCGTAGCTTCTGCTCTTTGCGATTGTGGTGACATGCAGACAACACATATATGTATCTGCCTTTGTGTACACTTAAGAACTTCATGGCAGTGCAACAGAATGCAATTAATGTTGCTAGTTTCTGGGCAAGATCCATTTAATTTGTCCATATTTGAATCCTGTACTTTCTATTTTAATGTTGTGTCATATAGAATGCGTTATTTTAATTATAATGATGGTCCTTGGTGCCTCTGAGCTTGCTTGTTTTCTCGCAGGTGTTTCTGTCATGCCCCTGTCGGAATCTGACTCGGAGGGGGAAGCCGAACAGCTGACAGGGAATGGGAGTGTGGCTCCGTTAGCTGTGGAAGAAACTGGGGAAAGGCAAAGTCCGGCTGGGCAGAGCAGGGGAGAGGTAGAGCAAGGGAGAGGGAATTCAGAGGAAGATCCAGGCCCACCCCCTCCTCATCCTAGGGCACGCAGGGAGGAATGGAGAAGGGACTAACGTGAGTTGTGTGGCTTATGGGGGAGGAAAGGGCCCTGATTCCCTTCATTAGCTGCAGCTGGGAACACAGTATATAAAAGAGGAAGCTGCATGCAGCAAGTTGTTGGGAGCAAACGTGAATTTATCTTGTATCGGCTGTGGCTTATCTATGTTCCTGCCGTCTTCCCAACTGGGTGAGTGTTGCTGTGCTTTCAAGTCTGAAATTCCTTCTCCTCCCTGTCAAGCTAATTACTTCAGCTTGGTTAGTTTGAATTTTAAGTTACAGTTTGTGGGTACCTTGTTTTGGACTGAATTTTCTACAGTTAAAGGCTGTTCCTGGGAGAGTTTTCCTCCAGCCGAAGGTATCCTGGACATTGGGGGCAAAGTTGGAGATAATAAAGGGACTCTTATTGCTTATGTGCCACACCCCGAGTCATCACACGTTTCATTACCCACATTAGGTATCAACATCAGTGTTAATAAGCAGATAAATACATCAATATTTTCCTTTATTGGCCATTGTCATGCTTCTGACATGAATAAACAAGCAAACCAGTACAGGAACGAATTCAAAGGAATGAAAAAGAGACTTTGGCATGTCAGGCAGATACAGAAACAATCTGGTCTTTAATCGCAGCAGAATCAAACTGATCATAAATATTAAGCGTTACAAAATATACAATTTGTTTTGATTCCGTGATTAATCAGCAAGTGAATAATAAGCCAGATCATATACCATTCGTGTTTTGAAACTGAAAAAAAAAAATAGCTATCCAGAATGTAGCGGGCCATCTTGAAACCATTCACATCAAAGGAAATACGGTTTTGGCAACAATAACCACAAAATAATCTGGAGGAAATCCTGCCCCATCATTTCCTTTTTATATGATAGAGCTAGTCTGGACATCCAGCAGCTCTCTCAGAAACGTATCTGGAAATAGGCAGGCTCCATCATAGAACTGTAGGACTGGAAGGGACCTTGGAGGTCTTCTAGTCCAACCCCTTGCTCAAGACAAGGGTCCTTATATCAGCCTGGACAAGTGGTTGTCCAATCTTTGCTTGAAAACCTCCAGTGATGGCACATCCGCAACTCTGAAAGAAAAGAAATTAATACTGTAATTCTCGTTGTCAAGAAAATCCTCTCCCTCTGACAAGCTTTTGCAGATCACAGATTAGCAGAGTTGGAAGGGATCTTGTAGGTCATCTAGTCCAACCTCCCACCTAAGCAGACCCTACACCATTTCTGACAAATGGCAGTCCAGTCTCTTCTTGAAAGCTTCCAGGGATGAAGCTCCCACAACTTCTGAAGGCAACTTCCATCAGTTCCATCAGTTGATTGTTCTCACTGTCAGAAAATTTCTCCTTATTTGTAGGTTGAATCTCTCCCTGATCAGTTTACATCCATTATTACTTGTCTGGCCTTTGGGTGCTTTGGAAAATAGCTTGACCCCCCTCCTCCTCTCTGTGGCAGCCCCTCAAATATTGGAAGACTGCTATCCTGTCTCCCTTGGTCCTTCTTTTTACTAGACTAGCCAGGCCCATTGTATGTTTTAGTCTCCAGTCCCCTAATCATCCTGGTTGCTCTTCTCTGCACGTTTTCTAGAGTCTCAACATCTTTTTTAAATGTGTGGTGATCAAAACTGGATACAGAACTCTAGGTGTGCTCTTGGTTTTTGTCTGGCCCTCAGGTGCTATGGAGAATAAATTGACCCCCTCTTCCCTATGACAGATCTTTAACTAATGGAATATGCTATCAAGTCTCCTTTTTATTAGGTTAGACACACCTAGTTCCCTTAACATTTCATCAATCAAAATAGAGCTGGAAGGGGCCTTGGAGGTCTTCTAGTCCAGCCCCTGCACAAGCAGGAAACCCTATACCATTTCAGACAAGTGGCTGTCCAGTCTCTTCTCTTGGGACTCTCTACCTTACCTGGAAGGTCTTGAGAAGAAATGTTTACTGGCAGGGTCATCGTCAGAGCACTCAACTGCTCATTTATGAATTATGGATTCAATTTGGATCTCCAATCTCTTTTGGAAAGCCTGAATCCGTTCAGAATATGGATCTGAATCAATTTGATGTTTCAGTGAAGCATTAGACGGGGTTACATTGATTCTCTGAAATCTTTTGGGAGGGGAAAGGTTTAAAAGTTCCTCCTGACTGTCGAATTGATTTTGAGGTACCCAATTTAGCAATCTGATGTACTTCTCCATTGGATTTAGGTTCATCCATTCTTCCAGCTATGTATGATGGCAACCGTGTACATTTCTATCCGTCTCCCCTCCCTCTAGATGTAAAATTAGCCTGCATTTTACTGAAGATAAAAACCCTAAAAGTACATTCTAAGTATCTTACCAAAAATCTAAATTCTTACAACAGTTGACTTACAACAGTTCATTTAGTGATAGTTCAAAATTACAATGGCACTGAAAAAAATGACTTACAACCGTTTTTCACACTTACAACTGTTGCAGCATCTCCATGATCACAAGATCAAAATTTGGATGCTTGGCAACTGACTCATATTTATGACGGTTGCAGCATCCTGGCCTCCTGTGATTCCCTTTTGCAACCTTCTGGCAAGCAAGGTCAATAGGGAAGCCAGTTTCACTTAACAACCGTGTTACTGTCCGAGGTGATTCACTTAACAACAGCGGCAAGAAAGGTTGCAAAATGGGACATTCACTGTCTCGCTTAGCAGCACAAATATTGTGGCTCCATTCACTATTCCTTCACTATTCAATATTGAATATCCTTCAATATTCCTAGAACCACATCCAGAAATCAATAGACTTTCAATTCTGTTTAATTTTACTGCAGAAAAGGACAACTTTACTTTACTTGAACGCTTCAACTGTATGAAGTTGCAGAAAGGATCAAACAGCTAACGAAGTCAGATTCCACCAGCATATGGAGACAATTTGAGAAACAGAAATTATACATTTGACTTCCTGGAAGTAAAACATTTAACTGTTGCTTAAAACTTTTTTTTTCTTTTGTGTGCATATTTGGTCTGTCTGATTATGGGCCAAAAATTTGAGTTGGACAAGAGATGTAATTGAAACAAATCAAAATATGATTCATTCCATGAGTCATGCAGTGGCCTAGATGTGGAGCCTCAAAATCAGTAGGCTGTGAGTTCAATCCTGCATAGAAGCAGATATTTCTCTCTCTGGGCACACTGAGAAATATATCTGCTTACATCTTATATCTGCTGGAAAAAAAACTCCGCATCGGTGACAGGAAGGGCATCCGGCCAGTAACCACTCGGCTCCATTCAGTGGCCCAGACTCCAACCCAGGTGGGATTATGGGAGCGTTAAAAGAGGATGGTGAAGAAAATATGATTCATTCCTAAAACAGTGAGGGCAGATAATGGGGAAATTTGTTTTTCTTGACCAGCATATTTTAATGGCAATCTCCAGAGAGTGCAGATTTTCCCAAAACTTTGTGCATCAAGCGAAGAAGGTTAATTCAAGATGCTTTCAACACTGGCCCATTTTACTTTATATGCTTATTAGTCATTATTAACCATGAGAGTGGCTGGGAATCCGGCAATGTATACATTGAATAAATAATAATAATTATTATTATTATTATTATCGACATCCCTTTTGTGGTGTATAGTTAGTTCTTGACTTGCTACTGTAATGGAGTTTGTTCTTGACTTGCTACTGCCCATCATGACTGTGAATTGTGACGGTCATAAAGCAGGTCACTCGCATGACTGACCTCATTTCACAGGCAGTCCTCAAATTATGACTGCAATTGCAGCCAGAATTAGTGTCGCAAAGTAAGACAGCTGTCAAGTGAGCCACACACCCAATTTGACAACCTTTTTCCGTTGGCTGTTAAGCGAAACCATGCAACTGATCAGTGAATCGAGCCCTGTTAAAACCGAATTCAGCTACCCCACCACTATTGATTTTGCTTGTCGGAAACTGAGACTTTTGATCCTATGACCACGAAGAGGTTCACAAGTGCGAGGACCTCTTTTTTCATTCAAGTAGACACATGTGTAACTTGGAAAAGTTACTACATACAGAAAAACAGAGTTGGAAGGGACCTTGGAGGTCATCTACCCCAACCCCCTGCTCAGGCAGGAAACCTGTGATGGTGAACCTATGGCACGCATGCCGGAAGGCCCATTTTTGAGCCACCTGAGGCTGCAGAGGCTTTTCTCAAGCCTCCAGGAGGGCGAAAACGGCCTCAAACAGGCCGAAAATTAACTGGGAGGCGCACACATGCGCAGTGCAGGTATGTTTGGCTGGGGCTCGCAATGCCCACACAAATGGCTCTGCATGTCACCCATGGCACGCGTGCCATAGGTTCGCCATTATGGTTCTAAGGCATCTGGGAGCAGGTACATCTCTCTTTGGGTGAAAATATAAAAAGGGCATCTCTGTGAGGCAATGGAGGAGGTTGTTGAAGGTTTCCAGATGCTCCTGGTGTTATATTTGGGCTGTGTGGGCTGGAGGTACAGTGTGACTCAAAATACGAGGAGGAATCTACGACCAAGGACATAGCAGAATCAGGCTTTCAAGACTGTCCTTTCTGAAGAAATAATGAAGAAGATACTAGAGTGTGCAGAAATAGACAGACTGGCGTTAAAAATGAAACTGAAAGAAGATAACAGAATATTGTCAAACATGGAATCTCATTTATCACAGGTTGGAAAAAAGGGGTGGAGATTAAGAATGTAATATGCATTGTTAAAGAAATTAAATACCCAGGCAACACAATGTTTATTAAATACTAAGAAATGTGATTAATAAAAAAATAAAAAATAAAGACTATCCTTTCCAAAGGACACAGCACAAATGTCCCAAAAGTCCAAAAAAGGGCTATTTTTAGCATCAAACCCCTCCTCCTCTCTAAATTAAAAGGAAGTCTGAGAAATTGAAGTTGTCTAAACTTATCGGAGTTTGATAAAGAGCACCTGTGTGGACTGGGGAGGGAGATAGTTGAGCTCTGCTTAATAAAATATGCTTAATTTCAATGAATGGTTGCAGCATTTGTTGCGTCTAACCTAATGAAGAGAAGGGATATGATGGCAGTCTTCCAATATTTGAGGGGCTGCCCCAAAGAAGAGGCAGTCAAGCTATTCTCCAAAGCACCAGAGGGCAGGACAAGAAGTAACAGATGGAAACTAATCAAGGAGAGAAGCAACCTAGAACTAAGGAGAAATTTTGTAACAGTGAGAACAATTAACCAGTGGAACAGCCTGCCTCCAGAAGTTGTGGGTGCCCCATCACTGGAGATTTTAAAGAAGAGATTGGACAGCTTTTTGTCTAAAATGGTATAGGGTTACCTGCTTGAGCAGTGGGGTCAGACTAGAAGACCTTCTTCAAGGTCTTTTCAACTCTGTTGTTCTGTTTCTCTTAAGTTAATGCATTAGAAATACTGTAGCACAAAGAAATTACTTGAAAAACAATAATTATCCATGTAATTTAGTCATAAACTTTCTCTGTCCCATCCTCCCTCTTTGGGTGTGTGTGTGTGTGTGTGTGTGTGTGTGTGTGTGTGTACACAAAGGTGTATAAATGACTATTGTTCGATCCTGGGAGTTACTGTGAATCTAGAAGTTCTTATCTCTAGATTGTTGTGCTTTTGTAAACCTGGTATAGAACTTTAATCATGATCCCAGCCAAAATGTCAAGTCCGATTGTGTGATGACCGTTGCTTGCGTAACTCTTTGTGGAGGATTTTTCTTTCTTTTGGTGTCCCTGATACCGCCAAGGGCAAATGGAACAGTTATTTTATCCAGTCTTCTCATAACAGCTCCAGACAAATCTTTTAAGCCATGCAGTAAGAGTGGCATCTGGTGGACTTTCCATGAAAGTATGGAAACAAGGTGGGGAGAAACATCTTCCAAAGGTCTTCTAACTTAAATTTGAGACTTTGAGTTGGCAAGAGTCCGTTGGAAATCAAAAGTTCAAAATATAGTTGGTTAACTTCAACATGGTTCACGTCGGGTATGTCTAGTCTAGCGAATAGAATAGAATTAAGAAAAAGAATAGAATAAAGAATAGAACAAAATAAAGAATAGAATAAAGAATAGAATAGAATTAACTAAAGAATAGAATAGAATAGAATTAAGAATAGAATAGAACAGAACAGAATATAGTAACTTTGTCAGTTTGAATGCACGCTGATCAGCATACTTTCAAATGAAGTTTCATTGCACTATAGATAGTCCTTGAATTATGACCATAGTGGACCCTGCGAATTACAAGTCCTAAGGCATGAAGGTCATAAAGTGAGTAGGCTATGTGACTGACCTGATTTGGGCGGAGGGGAGAGTGATTAAGTGAATGCAACAGTCATGAAGCAAAGCCATGGTTTGCTACGGGCTGGTTTTGCCGTAACGCACAGTCGGGTGAATGCTGCAAAGATCTATCAATGAAGCCCGATTGCTGAGTTCCTGAAGTATGGTGACTATGGGGCACAGGGGTGGGTGGGGGGGTCACACAATTGTCATAACTTTGAATCTGTGGTGGTCTGTTGTAACTTTGAACAACTGCTAAGTGGCCAGTTGCAAGTCGAGAGCAGAGGTGGGATTCAGTCAGTTTGGACCAATTCTGTAGAACCGGTAGCAGAAATTTGGAGTAGTTTGGAGAACCGACCAATGCCACCTCTGACTGGCCTTGCCAACCCCATCTATTCTCTGCCTCCCATTGAGTCCCAGCTGATCAGCTGGCTCTTCTTTGGTTGCCTTGCACGGGAGAATGGAGCTGGAAAGCAGGTTAGTAGGGTGGGGAGGGAAGGGGGATTTTGCAGTAACCTTCCCCCAGGAGTGAGGAGGGAATCAGAAGTGAGATTCAAAATTTCTTACTAATGGTTTTGTGAGCATGGCTTGGTGGGCGTGACTTGGTGGGCGTGGCAGGGGAGGATACTGCAAAATCCTCATTCCCTCCCCACCCCACTAACCTGCTTTCCAGCTCCGTTCTCCTGTGCAGGGCAACCAAAGGAGACCCAGCCGATCAGCTGGGACTCAATGGGAGGCAGAGGAGAAATGGGGTTGGCGGGGCCAGTCAGAGGTGGGATTGTCCAGTTCTCCAAACTACTACCAATTTCTGCTACCGGTTCTCCAGAACTGGTCAGAACCTGCTGAAATGCCACCTCTGGAGGGAATGGGATTTTGCAGTATCCTTCCCCTGCCACGCCCACCAAGTCACGCCCACAGAACTGGTAGTAAAAAAATTTGAATCCCACCACTGGTCGAGAGCTACCAGTCTTAGTTTGCTTAAACAGGATTTTCTGGATAAGGCACAGTTGTCTTCAGCCGATACCTTTCTTCTGCTCTGTTCTTAGGTTTTTTTCATAAGCGTACAGTTAGTTCTCCGTTTACAACCTTTTGTTTATTCAAAGTTACAACAGCACCGAAAAAAGGGGACTTATGACCGGGTTTTTTTTCCCACACTTACGACCGTTGCAGCATTCCCCACAGCCACATGATTTACATTTGGATGCTTGGGAACTGACTCATATTTATGACAGTTGCAATGTCCTGGGATCACAGGATCCCCTTCTGACACCTTCTGACAAGCAAACTCAAAGGGGAAGCCAGATTCACTTAACAATGGTGTGACTCATTTAACAACTGCAGGGATTCACTTAACAAGTGTGGCAAGGAAAGTTGTAAAATGGGGCAAAACTCGCTTAATTTTTCCCTTAGCAACATAAATGTGGGGCTCAGTTGTGGTCGTAAGTTGGGGACGTCAACAATTGTGGTCGTAAGTATGAGGTGCGAATGGCACCCTCCACTGGCGTCTTAGCTCTATTGCAACGCGGCTTAGGTATTTCCGTGCCTGAACTACCTCCCCCACAATCCCTCGCGGCAAAGGCGGGGGGGGTCCTCTTTCCTAGGATTAGACACCTAAAAGCCTGATTGATTTGCCTCCCCAAGTTCCCACGCCCGGACAAGAAAAACTGCCTTCCTCGAGAACGCACAAGTATCCCTGTTGTTCTAAATGGCTCGGGGGGGGGGGGGGGGGGGGCAACCGGGAGGCCGCTCCCCTCAGGCGCAAAGGGGACACTCCGCGCTCAGTGACGCATGCGCGCCGCTGTCAACAGGAGATTTTTTTTAAAAAAAAAACACAAATCCTGAGGACCTTTACCGGAAGAGGCGGGGCTTAGTGCCACCCCGCCCCGCGCCCCTTGTCATTGGCGGCTCCCGCTGGAGGCACCGCAGGGACGGCGGCGATGTCTTGCTGCAGAAGCGGCGCCGGAGGTCTCGGCCGCCTCCTCCTGCTCCGTAAGTGTGTGTGACCGTGACCGGCCGAAGGGTGGGGGGGGGGGGCGAGGTCACGTGACCGCGGGAGGGGGCCGCCCCGCCGACATGGCGCCCTCGGGGTGGGTGGGGTCGGTGGGTAGCTCTTGTTGTGAGGGGACCGCAAAGTCCATCATCCCCATCCACCCACGCGGCAGTTTCAGCCTGAGGCCGGCTGGGGATGAAGGGGGAGGTAGTCCAAAGGCGAGGGGGAAGGCTGGGCCACGCTGGCAAAAACGGGCCAGGAAAGGGACTACCTTCCCCCACCCCCCATCATCCCCAGCCGGCCTCATCCTGGCCATGGGCCCAGCTAAGGTTGGGCTTCAGGTCCGGCCTGACCTGGCCTGGCCTTTTTCCTCCTGCCAACCTGAAACATCTTCCCCCTTCCCTTCCCCCTAGCTGGCCCGGCCTTTTTTTTTTTTTTTTTTTTGTGCCTGAACTACAACTCCCATCATCCCCAGCTGTCAGGGTTTCTCTTCTCCTTTTTTTAAAAAAAAAACCATCGTTCCCAGCGCCTGGGGGAGGGTCGTTTTTGGGGGATCAAGGTGTCCCATTCAGGAGCCTTCGCCTGGAGTGACCTAAAACCCCAGAAATAAAGAAAAAAATAGAATAAATAAAGTTGAAGTCAATGAAAACCTCTTGCAGGGAAACTCCCTGAGCCCCTGTTTCTGCTAGAATTAGTAGGCCTGTGAGTTACAAGACAGTTGTGGCCTTCTGGCCTTGTGGTTGTTGTTGTTACTACATGGTGGTTCTCCTGGGAAGGAACCGACTCCATCCATTCAGATTAGGTGGAATCTATCCAGAGCGCTAAAATTTGGTCCCAGTGGTTAAGGCACCTGGTTAAAAAGCAGGTGATGGGGACTTCTAGTCCTGCCTTGGCTGTGAAAGCTGACTGGGTGTCTTTGGGCCAATCACCAGGGCATCCTTAAAATAACTCTAGAGTAGGGCAGGGTTAAATAACATTGTTTATTGTGATCGATTTGGTGATGGTGGGCATCTTTAATTATTAAAAAAGTCTTTTCCTGGTTGCAAAAAGAGAGTGGTCTTAACCATGTTGCTGGAAACAGAATAAGAGAAGAACAGAATTTGGAAGGGACCTTGGAGGTCCTCTACTCCAACCCCCCTGCTCAAGCAGGAGATCTTTTTTATTTATTTATTTTATTTTGTCAAGAGATTATAAAATAAGTATAAGTATAAACATAGTTATGAATACATGAAATGGATACATATGAGAAAAAAAGAAACAATAAGACAGTGATGGTAGGCACGTTGGTGTGCTTATGCACACCCTTACAGACCTCTTAGGAAAGGGGTGAGGTCAACAGTAGACAGTCTAAGGTTAAAGTTTTTGGGGTTTGGGGAAGAAACCACAGAGTCAGGTAGAGGATTCCAGACATTGACCACTCTGTTGCTGAAGTCGTATTTCCTGCAATCAAGTTTGGTGCGATTAACCTTGAGTTTGTATCTATTGTGTGCCCTTGTGTTGTTATGATTGAAACTGAAGTATTCATTGACTGGTAGGACATTGCAATGTATGATTTTATATACTACACTTAGATCGGACTGAAGGTGTCGTAGTTCTAGGGTTGTTGTTTTTTTGCCATTCCAGACAAAAGGTTGTCCAATCTCTTCCTAAAAACCTCCAGTGTTGGAGCATTCACAACTTCTGGAGGCAAGTTGTCCCACTGATTATTGTCATCCTTGTAATTAATTGCTTCTGATACTAGGAATGGATTCTTACCCATTTTCATAGAGGGTGTCTTTGATGTTTTTAACTAAACCACATCACGTGTTCTGAAGTGATCTTTTGGCTTTCACATCATGGTTCCTTAGAAACTCTGCAAAATGGTTTCTTTTGGAAAGAAAGTGGGATTTTCGTTGGAATATTTCCAGGCCTGTTGTATCCCGTATATCTGCAGAGAACAAGAGTTGGATACTTTCATTGCTAGAATTGTGATGAGTTGATATCTGTCCTGCGGGCAGCTGGTGTGTGCACTATCATCGCAAAAGTGTGTTTTGTTTGCAGATGGGGCTGGTCGATTGATAAAAGTATCAACAGGTAGTAAGGCAATTCTGCGTTCATATAGCCAAACTCATCCTTCGGCCCTGGCTCCTTCAAAACATTTAATTACTATTTGTTTGTACTTATAAAATGCAAATAGAACTGTCAATCTGTGCAGGAGAATCTCAGAGTTACATTTGCCCATTTCACTCTTAGTCCTGCTGACCTGCATTCCTTCTCTTTCTTAAACAGCAAAATAAAAATGTAATAAGTTCAGTTCCTGGCTAAGTACTAAGTAGGGCAAAGGTATGAGTCTTAATTGCTCTGTAATTCATTAGACAAGAGGTAACTACTGCAACAAGTAATAAATTTTGGGTGACACCCAGTATAGCAGAGTTAGCATTGGCAGCTTTTTAACACCTGTGGACTTCAACTCCCAGAATTCCCCAGCCAGCATGGGGAGGTCCTCCAAAGCATTTCAAAATCATAGAGTTGGACCTCTTGCCCAGACTGGTGAAATTGTGGGCTGTCATTTAATGCCTTAAAGTCTCAGAGAATCAGTTTTTGATTTTGTACCTCTGCTTTTTCTTTTTTAAAAAAATGCATGATTTATCATGTGGGTAGAGCTTGGAGATTCTCTTCACTGCATTTTTTAATATGGGGTTTACAGTATTACTCTGATCAAGTTAGCGGTTCAGTCCGTTTCCAGCTTTTTCCTATGCGTTTGTTCCAATGTCTTGTTTGTTTGTTTTTTGAAATAGCAAGGTGTCTCTCCCATAATTTTGAAGGAAGCAGTACGATGCACCATAAGCTGCTGAAAATTTGCAGATGCTCTAAATGTTAATAATTTGTCGTTTTTCCTCTTTTTTACTTTTAGTGCAGAAGAATGGGGTACGGCACTGTTCCTATTCAGCCACCCGGAAAAACCTGTACATCACTAAAGATACAAAGGTTATTTGTCAAGGTTTCACTGGCAAACAGGTGCGTGCCTGAATGGCCAATCTCTTGTACCTTTGCTCATGTTGTTTATTATCCAGTAGGTTTTGCTCTCCAAGTACAAGTAGGCCTCTACTTGCAATCTTAGCAACTGTTTGAAGTTTACAATGGACTCCCCAAAAAAGGATCCCGAATCTGAAGTACTGATGGTCTCTTGGACTCTCTCTCTGTCACACACACACACACACACACACACACACACACACACACTCAAGGTCACACAACTGCACTTCAGGGGCTTAGCAACACAGTTGCATGTAAGATGAGACAAGACAAGATGAGACAAGCAAGATAACCTTTATTGTCATTTTTTTTTTAACTGGGAGCACACTGACCCACATTAAAAATGAAATTCTGTTGCCCGCTCCCAAAAGAAATAATGTAATTTCTTATAATATAAGCTTGCTTCCTATCATTCAAAGATATTGTTTATAAGCACTATGTGCTTAGAACTCAAAGCATTGTTAGCGACCCCACACGCACACTCCACAGTCTGTTTCCGTTGCTCCTCTGTTCCCTAGGCCCTCCGTCTGGTAAATTTACAAGATTCGTTCTTCTTGCCATGTACATGTCTACATCTGAACTAGACTGTTATTTCTCTGTGTCATATAATACACGTGGGTGTATGCATATTTATTTATTTAGTCCTGTTAATGCAGTTTATATTGGAGACTGTAACCCTTTGAGAGCTGCATGCAACAAAATTTCATTTTAATGTATGCCAATTAGCGTACATTCGAAGTGATAATGAAGTTATTCTAAGTCCATTGAACCAATTGTGCTTTTTGATTGTACCTCCCCACACAGGGCACTTTCCACAGTCAACAGGCCTTGGAGTACGGCACCAATTTAGTAGGAGGGATTTCCCCAGGCAAAGGGGGCAAAACCCACCTGGGACTTCCAGTTTTTAATTCCGTCGAGGAGGTAAGACCACTAAACCATATGCCAAGCGATGTTGGGTCATTTCATTTCCATTTCGTCACCGTGAAGTTTTCTACGTAGCTGCTTTTAAATAATAATTGTAAACTTTGTCAGGACAGAATTATCAGGTGCAAACTCTGTTCAGCTAAGATTGGTTGTGGTAGAATATTTGTAGCTCAGGGTTGAACTATGGAGCTCTTGGTGCTGTCTGAGCTTGGTGGTTTTCTTTCAGGTGTCTCATTACCAACCTAAATAACATCATCAGTGCTAGAAGGGATGATTATCTTGTTTGTCTGCTTGATCAGCCATCAGCAGGCATGTAGAGATAAACAATATCTACATACCATTCAAAAAAACCAGTAAGAAAAACTAAAAGACCTCCTCGGGAGCAGTCAACAGCCAGATAATACTAGACCAAAATCAAATAGTAGACCAGACCCCAGTCAAGGAACTACCAGCTCAGGTAAGCAAGCTAACAGTAAACATTCTGATCAAGGAACCACAAAGAAGTCTTCCACCAACACTGACAGAGCAAGCCACTAGTGGATAAAAAGACCCTACTATCACTGAGAATGTTACCTAGATTGGTAGTGAAACATCTGCAAGAAAACAAGATTAGTGGCCTGTACATTTGATGGCTGAAGTTAAAATGCTGTTTTTGCCTTTACAAGTCCTGATTTTTTTGAAACCAGATTCTTGGAAATAATAGCCTTTACCTTTTACCTAACTTTTAAATTTCTTGAGGTTTTTCTCTCTCTGGTCCCACACAAACCCTCAGTTTGGTGGGAAGGAAGGACAGTAACATCTTTTTGACATGACTTCTAACCTTTAGATTTTCCTGTCATTAGTAACCTTCAAGCGGATTTTATAAAAAAAAAAAAAATCCATTCTTCTTTGTCTTCGTTTCATTTACTGCGTGTTTCCATTGCAGCTGATTCATTTGTTAATTTGTTCATAGATCCTTGTTTAAGATAATTGCATGTTTGATACGCTCTGTTAACAATAACCTGAATTTTACTTTTTTTTTTTTTTAAACTAGCAGGGGGGATTAAGCTGAAATGTAAGGTTGTAAAGGCATGTACCAAGAACATTTTCTAACAGAGTGAGGAGTTGTGTTGTTCAGTCAAAAGTTGTCAGCTCCCCGGGTGAAAATTGTGGAACCAGTCTCAAGAATAAAAAGTGGGCAGAGCATCTAATTGTATAATTACGCCCTCCTAACTTGGAAATTAGATATTTAGATTTTAGCAGGGCCGTGTGAAACATTCAGAAGAGCGCTTTGCAAAATGTATTAACGTGAATTAAGACCCTCTCGTCAAATTGTTCAAACATCCACATCGTTCGCAAAGCTTTTGTGCTGATGTGAACACTCCCCACCCCTGCAGACACAAGCGCAGCGGTTCAGGAGGTTAGGATGCTGGGCTGGCACTTAGCGGGTTTGTGTTTGAGACCCGGTTGCTGTCATGAGACGGGGTGAGCCCCAGTCACATGCTCTACCTCCTGCTGACCTAGCAATTTGAAAGCAGCGACTGCAAGTAGATAGATGGTTACCACTTTGGTGGCCAGTTTAACGGGGACATGAAAAGAGCCCCCAAGTGGGCATCCCCTTGGCAATGGGTGATATCACTGTTCCATCCTTTCAATCTGGAAGCACTTTGGTGCTCTCCACATGACTGGACTAGCGGTAGTGTGCAAACACAGCCATTGCCTGCAAAGGTGTGTGCTGAAGAGCCAGAGATGCCTTTTAAAGCAGCTATGTGAACCTTTCAAAAGGTGCAGCTACTTTAATGATACAGAAAAGAGGTACTTCGTTTGCACTCAAAGATGTTACAAATCATTTAATTCAATCGCCAGGAGACGAGTTCTAGTCCCACCTTAGGCATTGGCTGTGGGTGACTTTGGGCCAATCCCCAGGAGACTGAAATAGTTGTGACAATTCAGCACTTCCATTTTCTTTTTCACTTTAGAAGCTTTTCAGTGTCTTTCCTCTCCTCCACTTCAGGATGTTAAACCAGTTTTCTGAAGGCCTCATTGTCCCTCAGAGCATTTAATCTGTGCTGGAGAATTGCTTTCAACTTTTAAACAGTCCAATGAAATGTGGGCCATGTCCTTTATTGATCAGTTATTTGCTAGTAATCCTTAAGGTTGAGCATTATTTCAGCTGCGCCTCAGGAAAGCCAGAGGTGCAGGAATGTGAACGCCTAACGCTAGATGTGTTCTTATACAGCATGCTGGATGCCTCTGTGGAAGAGGGGTTCTTTTTTTTTTAAAAGAAGTCTATTTGGATCTTAGGCTAAAGTAAAAACGGGTGCTACCGCCTCAGCCATATACGTGCCGCCGCCCTTCGCCGCCGCTGCCATCAATGAAGCCATTGACGCAGAAATCTCCATTGTTGTGTGCATTACAGAAGGTATTCCCCAGCAGGACATGGTGCGCGTCAAGCACAGGTTGCTTCGTCAGAACAAGACTCGACTGGTCGGCCCAAATTGCCCGGGAGTCATCAACGTAAGAGGCGGGGGGCTTGGGACAGTGAAGCCGGTGGGTGGTGGTGGTTCTTCTTCTTCTTCTTCTTCTTCTTCTTCTTCTTCTTCTTCTTCTTCTTCTTCTTCTTCTTCTTCTCT
>NW_020769399.1:1250313-1263040 GCF_900518735.1 Pseudonaja textilis | reverse complement strand
CTTCTCCTTCTCCTTCTTCTCCTTCTTCTCCTTCTTCTCCTTCTCCTCCTTCTCCTTCTCCTTCTCCTCCTCCTCCTCCTCCTCCTCCTCCTCCCAATGGGTTCTGTGCCATGAGATTGGTAGCCTAAGGCCAGCTTAAGGGGAGGTAGTAAAAGCGTTGGAATAGTAGGCCACTCTGAGCAGTGGGATCTTGAAGGTTGACTTCATATCTCCCTCTCTTCTCTCCTCCACCCCTTTCCTGCAGTCTTCTCCCCTCTGCTTCTCCCTCCCCACCTCTCCTCCCCTGCCCTCCCCTCCTCTCCCCTTCTCCCTTTCCTCTCCCCTCCCTCTCCTCACCCTGTCCTCCCCTGCTCTTCTCTCCCCTTCCCACTTTCCTTCCCCTCTCCTTCTCCTTTCGTTCATCCTCTCTCTCTCTCCCTATCTGTCTCCTTTCCCCTCCCCGCCTCCCTTTCCCCCTTCTCTCTCCTGTCTAATCCCCTCACCCCCCCCCACGCTCTCCCTATCTTCCTGCAATCATCAAATGCCTCCCCATGGCTCAGATAATTCAACCCCCACCATACCTTATCTTGTAAGGTTTGAGGCTACGAGGCTAGCAGGGTATCCCCGGGGAGCTGCCTTGAACCCTTGGAGAAAAGAAGGTATAATAGGAATCTTTGGGTAATCCCTATTCTAACGCAGTCTTTGCCGTTATCCTTGGCGACTGTGATTTGATTCTACTTCTGCTTACCCGCAGATAGCTTAGCATTAGGGTTAGGCGCGGATAAATTCAAAAGCCACCTTAGCTCAAGAGATCCTCATTCGTTTGTCCAGCCTAGATTACAGCACTGTTGAGGCAAAGAAGATAGAGGATGTTTATAAGCCCATCGTTTTCCCAAGCTGGGATTTAAGGAACTTCCTCATTGCATAGTGAGGACATTAATGAAAATAAACTTTTTTTAAAAAGGTCAGCTTGATTAGTGCCACTTACGGCAGGGCTGATGGTCTGTGACAAATGAGTTTGAAAGTCAGAGGTTCTGCAGCAAATGTGTAGGAAATTCTGTGTATTCTGAATCCTTACAAAGAGAGGCTTTGTATTTCTAGAAAGCACATGCCTAGGTGCTTTTCTAATAACTTTCGCAACAGGTTTAAAAAGACGCCTAAAGACTCCAGTCTGATCATGTTTTGGGGTTCTATTTTGTTTTTAGCCTGGAGAATGTAAAATTGGCATCATGCCTGGCCATATTCACAAGAAAGGAAGAATTGGTAAGTTCTAAAAAAAAAAATAATAACAAGGTACATTTTTTAAAAGTCTCCTTTGCTCTGTTACCCAAATTTGAATTAACGTCCATATCTTTAAAAGTGCATGCGGATAAGGTGAATGAATCCGTACACCACTCTATAAAACCTTAGTAAGCACCCCTAGAATATTGGATTCAGTTTTGGTCACCACACTATAAAAAGATGTTGAGACTCTAGAAAGAGTGCAGAAAAGAGCAACGAAGATAATTAGGGGACTGGAAGCTAAAACATAACGAACAGTTGCAGGAACTGGGCCTGGCTAGTCTAGGGAAGAGAAGGGGAGACAGGATAGCAGTCTTCCAATATTTGAGGGGCTACCACAGAGAGGAGGAGGGGTCAGGCTATTTTCCAAGGCACTTGAAGGTCAGACAAGGAATAGTGGATGGAAACTAATCAAGGAGAGATTCAACCTGGAAATGAGGAATTTTCTGACAGAACGATCAACCAATGGAACAGAACCTGCCTTCAGAAGCTGTGGGAGCTGCCATCTGTTAGAAATGATGTAGGGTCTCCTGCTTGGGCGGGGGTTGGACCAGATGACCTACAAGGTCCCTTCCAACTCTGTTATTCTATTCCCCTTGCATTTCATTGCAATTCTTAAATCCATGATACAGCAGTTTTATGCCATGCGCACAGATAATGCTCAACTTAGGACTAGTCACTTAACTCTGAAATACTCAGGAAAAAAATCACAACCCATCCTCAAAGTGACGACTGCCACGCTATCCCCACGGTTGCAGGATCACAGTGTCGTGGTTTGCCGGCAGACGGCAGCGGAATCGGACAGTGAGGAAGAAAGGGGACCAGTCAGGGAATCTGGAGAGGACTCGGACGAGGGTCCTGCGTCCAATGCAGCGAGGGGGCCAGGACCATCTGGAAGTGGGGTGCTGCCTTCAGAGCCTTTGGAATCTGGCAGCTGCAAGGCAGAGGAATAAGGGGAGCCTGTTCCCAGTGCGCGTGTGCACAGAGCTGCTAGAAGGCGAGAGCAGCTGAAACAAAAAGAGCAACTTGGGAGTAAGGCTAGGAGGTGATTGCCCTTCCCATAAGGGATAAAAGTCAGACCTCAATGACGAAACCCTTGCAGGAAGCAAAGTCGTTCAATAGATTCCGAGTCCTCCTTGAAGCTCTGTGTACCCTGATCAGTTTTTCCTGGTACTTCGGTTGGTTTCTGTTATAATTAATTTGGAGACTTCTGTTTTGGGCAGCATTCCCCAGCACTGACAAGTGTGGGCTTATCTTGGGGTACTGTTTTAAGATTAGTTCTGGCTGGGAATGAAAGTAATTCCCGGCGTTGCATTAAAATAGGTTTTGCTTTTAAAACACGTTTGTTGTTTCATTACATTTGACGAAGCCTATGTCAGAACACACAGTACAGGCACTTGGCAATCTGTTCACACTTAACAACCCTTTGCCAAGTCTTCTGCCATCCTGGGATATCCGTTTGTAATCTTCTCTGCTGATATCCCCAGAAAGTCAACACACACGCGATGAAAACGCCCAAGAATGATCCTGAAATTGTTTGGCTCCTCCTTTGCATCGGAGAAACACTGAAAGCAATTATCAGCTCGATACTTCATTCTCCCCTTTTCATTTTATTTTATTTTTCCTTTTCCAGGTATTGTATCCCGATCTGGCACTTTGACTTACGAAGCCGTCCATCAAACAACTCAAGTCGGATTGGGACAGTCCTTCTGTGTTGGTGGGTTTGAAAGAGGCTCAGTTCATGTGTAAGACCACGCACATACGATTGTAGAAATTACATAGACACCCTTCCCCTCTTGCCTCCTCTCTTAAATGTGTATTTTGCAAAGAGAATTAAGGGGGGAAAAAAATTGAGCCATGTCGGGGGACGAATTCTGATGATTGGGGAGTGAACTGTGCATTGCCCCATAGATGTCGATGGAGGTTCTTGGGTTTTTCTTCCTCCTTGAAGACGCTTCACTTCTCATCCAAGAACCGAAGAAGCGACGTGTTTTCAAGGGGGAGGGAAAAAAATCAAGAAAAGTCCAGTTGCCTTTTGAAAAAAAAAAACAACGCATCTTTGGGGATCCCCGTAGATGCATTCACAAAATATTCTGAGTGTATTTCTTTAACCAGAAGGGTTAAAATGGAAGAATGGGTATCCTCCCGAGTTTGACTTCGTGACAAAATAATATCTGAAGCCGGTTCTGAAGAAGGGCAATGATAGAATATTCGATTTAGCATAAAAAAAAAATTTTTTTTTTTCTTCTTGATATTATCTTTATAAAACATTATCAAGGTAGATTTGGTATGATCTTATGATTTATTGCAAAATAAATTAAGCAAATTAAAGTTATCTCGTTAAAATATGAATTAACAAAATTACAAATGATTTTTTTTAGTGATGATATTAGGTTATACAATTATTGATTGATAATATGAGCTATTATGTAATATAATTATACTAGTGACTAGGAAATGGATGCACAAAAAAAAGTGGTAAACCAATTGATGCACTGTATGTAAATTTATGAAGGATATTTTTATGTTTTTTGTGTTATGTTTATGTTTATTTTGTTATGTATGCTTATGCTTGTTATTAAAAAAAATTTATTTACAAAAAAAAAAAGGACAACGTTAAAATTGCAGAGTTTCATTTAGTTTGCTCCTGATGCCTCTCCTCCTGAATAAAAGTTTCTGATTAGAAACTCTAAATATCTGAAGGTTTATAGAATTTAACAGAATTTGGAAGGGGCAATCCAACTCCCTGCTAAGGCAGGAAACCCTACACCACTCCAGACAAATTAGTTATCCAACATCTTTTTAAAAACTTCCAGTGTTAGAGCATTCACAACATCCAGGGGCAAGTTTTTCCACTGATGAATTTTTCTATTGTCAGGAAATTTCTCCTTAGTTCTAGGTTGCTTCTCTTCTCGATTAGTTTCTACCCATTGCTTCTTGTCCTGCTTTTTGGTCGCTGACGTGAAGTTCTGGACTTTGTTAGTTCTCCTGCGTGTAACCTGCTACCCTACAAAATTGCCCATGGGGGAATCGGATGACATAACTGCCTTCTATTTATAGGACAGCAAAGGCAGACCTTTGCCGTATGAGGCACACTCGCACACTCGCTGCATTCCTCAGGGTGGTGGTAAGACAGAGAGTAGGCTCTCAAAGGTTCACACAAAGTGGACTTGAGTCAGTGAAATGAAAAAGTTTAACAAAGCATCCATTTATATTGTAATGAGTTTTAACGAATTCATTCAGAGGTTTCCGGCACCCCTTCGGTAACTTCAAACGGTCACTAAACGAACTGTGGTAAGTCGAGGACTATCCATGTTTATATTTTGCCCAAACCAGAATGATCAGGATTTTCTTGCAAAATAAGCAGTTGAAAAATCACAACAGTTATTCAACGCTAAATCCTTTTACAGTAGTTAGTTTTTAAAAGAAAGCAAACTCCTCAGTGGCTTCCGAATGGCTATTATCGCTCCTTCGTGGCTCTTTAATCCAATTTTATTTTTTTTAACAGGGATTGGAGGAGATCCCTTTAACGGGACAAATTTTATTGACTGCCTGGATGTCTTCCTGAAGGATCCCCACACTAGTGGGATCATATTGATAGGGGAGATCGGTGGGAATGCCGAAGAAGACGCCGCAGACTTCCTTAAACAAAATAACTCTGTAAGTGGGAATGTTCCCGGAATGTCTTTCCACTCGGGGAGATTTTTATATCCCTGTATAGAAGGGTGACTGGGAAAGGTGAAATTCAGCCTGAAAATGTGCTTTCTTACACACAATTTTCCAGAGAATAAGAAGACAATCTTTTCTTATTTTGTTCTTTGGTGAGGTTGACTCTCCCTTCCTTCCTTCCTTCCTTCCTTCCTTCCTTCCTTCCTTCCTTCCTTCCTTCCTTCCTTCCTTCCTTCCTTCTTTCCTTCCTTCCTTCCTTCCTTCCTTCTTCCCTCCCTCCCTCTTTCTTTTTTCTTTCCTTCCTTTCTCTTTCCCTCCCTCCCATTCTCTTTTTCTCATCTGAATTTATTTTCCCTGCCATCTCTGCTCTTTTGTTGTTTTAAATGTTTTTAACAGCTTGTTAAAATCCATTCATGCTGCAAATCAGGTTAGCATATCAGTCTAGTCATTATTAGCACACAGTGAGCCAGAAAAAGGCCCTTTTATTTCTGTCATTAACATTTGACAACTTGTTCGTTTGTTTGTTTATGTAAAAAAATTATATGGCCGTCCAACTCAGCCAATTCCAGGCGGCATACAAAGGTAAAACCCCAGTTAAAAACAAAAATGAAAACCAACAAACCCCAACTTCTCTGGTGACAAAAATCAGACAAGCTATTTGATGGGTTCTATATCCCTCTGGAGTTCCCAGGCTCATGGGCAGAACCATGACCTCAGAGCCTTGTTGTGATCCGTCAGCAGCCTATGGAGCTGCGGAACATAGGCCAGTCCGGGAGTCTGTGAAGGACTCGGACAAGGGTCTTGCGTCTGGTACAGAGATGGGGCCTGGGCCATCTGGGAGTGATGTGCTGACTCCGGAGCCTCCAGAATCTGACAGCAGCAAGGCAGAGGAATAGCGGGAGCCTGTTCCCAGTGTGCGCATGCACAGAGCTGCCAGAAGGCAAGAACAGTTAAGACAAAAGGGGCACCTTGGGAGTAAGGCTTGGAGGCGGTTGGCCCCTCCCATAAGACATAAAAGGAGGAGCAAAGGGACAGGAATCTTTGCAGGAAGCAATTTTGTTCGTACTGGTTGGTTGAAACCTGGAGCTCGGTGTTGAATTTGTGTTCCATTTTGGCCTCGTTTAACTAGTTGGACATTTAGTCGTTGGCAGCATTTCAAGGAAGATAAAGGTATGTGCTTATCTCAGACTTATCCTGAAGGACTTTGGCAGACTTTCATGGGACGATTTATCAACTCTTTGAGACCCATAATGGGCTGTGAATGACTAAAATTCACAGCCTTTGAAATAATGAAAAAAGGGTTTGGGGACTAACGTGTGTCTGTTAGTATCTCCATAAGCCTTGGTCAGAACAGGTCTTGTGAAACAGTGTCAGAGTTGGGGTCCATGTTATCTCACCAAGGATGGTGTTCCATAAGGGAGCCACCAGAGAGAAGGCCCTGCTTCTTGGTCCCACCAGGTGGACCTTCTGAAGAGAGGGCTCCCATACCATGGCTCCCTGCTTTGGTGGGTCAGGTAGATAAAACTTCAAATAACATGGCTCCAAGCCGTGTAGAGCTGAGACCAGCCTATTTAAGCGTCCCTTCAGCTCTTCTCTCCTGCAGCTTTGCATGGCTCAGCTGCTCCGTGTTTGCTATCCTCTGTTTAAAAAAGAATGATGAAATAATTAGCTAAAATAGCTTGAATTCTGCATGTGCCTGTGTATATTGCGGGAGCCGCCATTCTATCAAATGGCACCAACGGGCTCAGTTGGAACTCCGTGTTCTGACCCAAGTTTCAACAAACGTAATTAATCACAAACTTGTTTTTAAAAGCAAAATCTATTTCGTTGCGACACTGGGAATTGTTCCCAGCCAGAACTAAATCTTAAACATCCCCCAAGATAAGCACACTTCTTTCAGTTTTGTGGAATGCTGCCAAAAACAGAAGTATCCAATGAACTATAAGAGAAACCAACCAAAGTACAAGAAAAAACCCTCCGAAGTACACAGAGCTACAAGCAGGACTCGGAACTGATCAAAGTACTTTGCTTCCTGCAAAGGTTTCGTCATTGAGGTCTGACTTTTATCCCTTATGGGAGGGACAATCATCTCCCAGCCTTACTCCCGAGTTGCCCCTTTTGTTTCAGTTGCTCTCGCCTTCTAGCAGCTCTGCGCACATGCACACTGGGAACAGGCTCCCCTGGGTCCTCTGCCTCGCTGCTGTCAAGACTCCAAAGGCTCCAGAGTCAGCACCCCACTCCCAGATGGTCCTGGCCCCATCTCTGCATTGTACCCTCGCCCGAGTCCTCTCCAGACTCCCAGACTGGTCCCCGTTCTTCCCCCACTGTCCGACTCTGCTGCCGGCAAACTACAACACTCAGCACCGTTTAGGGGGCCACGCAATGCCCGTTTTGCCCTCAAATATCTCCAACAAAAGCTGTTCTCTGTCTTTGCAACTCAGCTTTTATGGAGTTTTCATGACCGGCTTATACTTAGCACCACACTTCTGCTCCAGTTTCCTGGGCTCCTAGAGCCGCTGCTCTGGCATCCTTTTCTGAGATCTTAAATGCATCCTTTATTCTCTGACCGTGCTTGTGAATTACTCTCCCCCGGGCCGATTGTAATTCTGCTTGGCTTTCTGAAATGTGGCTCTTTCTTTTTCTCTCTCTCTCTCTCTCTCCCAGGGTCCGAACTCCAAACCTGTGGTCTCGTTTATAGCCGGAGTCACCGCACCTCCGGGCAGGAGAATGGGCCATGCGGGAGCCATCATCGCTGGTGGAAAAGGTGGAGCCAAAGAGAAGATTGCGGCCCTGCAGAATGCTGGGGTGGTTGTCAGTATGTCTCCTGCCCAGCTTGGATCCACAATGTACAAGGTTAGTCGTGAAAACCTGAATAGACGAGGCTGCTTTGGGGCAGAATCCAAATCTTGGCCATTATGAAGTCTGCCCTACTTCTTTCTTAGGTGGGGGGAAAATGGACAGAATAGAAAAGAAATAGGGATAGGATAGAAATATAGAATAAGAAGAGAAGAGAAGAGAAGAGAAGAGAAGAGAAGAGAAGAGAATAATAAAAGAAATGAAATGAAATAGAAATAGAATACAATTAGAATAGAACAGAATAGAACAGAATTCTTTATTGGCCAAGTGTGGTTGGACACACAAGGAATTTGTCTTGGTGCAGATGCTCTCAGTGTACATAAAAGAAAAGAGACATTAGTCAAGAATCATCTGGTACAACACTTAATGATAGTCATAGGGTACAAATAAGCAATCAAATCATACTAGGAAATGGTCAATAAAAATCATAAGGATAGAAACGACAGAGTTATAGTCATACCGTCACAAGTGGGAGGAGATGGGTGAAAGGAAGGATGGGAGGATTAGTAATACTAATAGTAATGCAGACTTACTAAATAGTTGGACAGTGTTGAGTGAATTACGTGTGTCCCAGCCCTTATTCTATCCTGCAAGGGGCCTTTCCTGGTTTAGCTCACATGTTTCTTGCGAGGTTAAAATGAGGCGATGCCAGGCTGAGATGGATGGAGGCATGGAGAGATGGATGTATGATAAGTAGATAGATGATTGGTAGGTAGGTAGGTGTGGGGGTGGAGAGAGAGAAAATAAATAGGTAGATGATGGTTAGATAGGTAGGTACAGATGATAGATCGATGATAGATAGATAGATATAGATAGATAGATAGATAGATAGATAGATAGATAGATAGATGATAGAGAGGTAGAGAGATAGAGATAGAGGTAGAAGGATGATAGAGATAGATAGATAGATAGATAGATAGATAGATAGATAGATAGATTAGATTAGATTAGATTAGATTAGATTAGATTAGATTAGATTAGATTAGATTAGAACAGAACAGAACAGAACAGACAGACATGTTACCCTTTTATGTTATTTTATTGTTAGCTGCCCTTAGCACGGAAAATAAAGGGGCATTTTACAGAATTACATTAACCAGGCTGTGCAGCTTATCGAGAGTTGCTGTAGCTCTCCGGATCAACTAAGGATTCACATTTGCCAGCCTCCGTCCCCTGCAGTTACACTCACCCGCCTTCTTGTGAGATCGGAGCATTTTAACAAGGTGCTGTTTGCATGCCAGGCCAGGCAGAGACAGTCTGGGACGAAGAAGAGAAATGGGAAAGGAAGACGATTGGGAAGAATTCGTTGCAGCTTTGGTGGTTGTTCTGAGGCACTTCCGGGTTGAAAGGATTAGCCAATAACATCACCGTTGCCCGGGGATGCCCACTTGAGGGCTCCTTTCATGCCCCCCCGCAGGAGCTGGAGCAAAGGACGGGAGCTCACCCCATCCAAGGACAACACTCGGAGTCTCGAACGCGAGCTTGCTAAGCTGAACTCAGCATCCTAACCACTGTGCAGCTTTGGTTAAAAACCTTTTTCTCTTTTTTTTAATCCTCCCAGGAGTTTGAGAAGAGGAAAATGCTATGAGAAGAGAATCTTAAAAACGGTCGGGATGTCCCTGCAAAGAATCACAAACACTCTTCACTTCCCTCCATGCCCTGTATTCTCTGCATTCTCCTGTTTATTTGTCGGAATACAGCAGCGGCTCCGTCTTACCAAGTCAAATTTTAACACCACCAGGGTTGATTTTGGTGGGTTCTTAATTTCACATATGATTGTACATCGATAGTCAATAAATCAATCTACTAACTACTGAATTTGATTCTTCGAAACATGGATGCTTGGTACCATTTTCCTTGCATTGCCAGCATTACATAAATGGGGGATTTTTTTAAAAAATCCAGTACCTTAAACTGTTTAGAAGTTTTACCAGCTGCTAAAATTTATATTTTAATGTTGCTTTTCTGTTTGCATTTGGGTTTTTTTATGCTTTGTGTTTGGCTGGCGGTGGTGCCCAATGCAGAAAACTATGCTTCCTTGTTCTTTGATTCACCTGTTAGTCCTCAAAACATTTTTTTTAATATACATTTTTTTCTCAACTATTTTTTTTTTCAAGTTGGCATTAAAAATCTCTGACTGAGTAAAGATTGCGGACTCAATTGTGCCAGAAGTGAAACTGCAGGTGCCTGAGGGTGCAATTCATATTTTGTACCGCTGCGTTATATTCAAAATCCAAATTTTTGCAAAACCACCTTTTTATTTAATCCAGATACAGCTATGCTTAGTCTTACAAAGTAAACTTTTAACACCACCACAGTTGATTTGGGTGGGTTCTTAGGCAGGTAGGTAAAATTCTTCCTTGTGAAATTTTCCTAAATGAATGAGTGGGAGAAGAAATATAAAAGGCTATTTTTATATATATAGATATATTCGTGGTTTAGGTATCTTGAAAAGTTTAAATAAAGGAAATCTGATCCTTTAGTTCCTTGCTCTGTTGAGCCAGGCGATACTTCTCTGGGATGTTACATGTCCTTAAATATTATGTAACAGTTTATTAATTCTGCATGTAAAATCCCAGTGTTGATTTCAGGATGCGGACAAATCTCCACGTATGTGTGTACTTATAACATCCTCCATAATAAACATTTTCCCATCAACTTCTCTGAACTCTTAACTTCCTGCTTGGTTTCTACGTTAGAATCTCTGCCAATAGCAGGGCCAAAAATGAAGCAACTTTACATCACATTCAGTGTTAAAATGGCTGACCTGGAATACCGCTACTTTTGCCAAATGCTCCAAAGTCCTCAAGTTACGAACGTCATGGAGCCTTCCCATTGCGATCATTAAGTCTTGACAGTCGTAAAGCCTCAAAAAGTTCTATAGTCTTTTTTCTGGTTAAATTTTAAGCAGGTACCACAGTCTTAAAGCAAACCCCTGATTTGTCATGGGTCAGTTTTTCCTGACAACTGGAAGTAAATGCCTTTTCTTTTTTTTGCAAAACCATCATAAAATATGACCCTGGGACCCTGCAGACAGTGGAAAATATGTGTAGTCATGTGACTGTCTGAATTTTGAATGTGGATCATAGCATTGGTGCTACAATGGTTAGAATGCAGTGTTGCAGTCTAATTCTGCTGACAGCCAGCAGTTCAATCCTTGACAGGGTTCAAGGTTGACTCAGCCTTCCATCTGTCCGAGGTCGGTAAATGAGGACCAATTCATTATGTACCCTTTGAAATTCAGCCTCCCAGCAGGGGGAAAGAGTTAGCTGCAAACACAGACTTTATTAGAAACCCAGAGATCGAGGTATCAACGGAAAAGAATATTTGTGGCTCAGGATCGAACCGTGAAGTCCTTGGTGCTAGTTGAGCTTGGTGGTTTTTCTGGGCAGACATTTTGTTGCCCAACTAGGTAACATCATCAGTGCTAGAAATGAGGGGAGTTTTCAGAAAGAAGGAGGAGGAGGACTGTGGGATCCTTGGTGCTCTTTGGACCTGGTTGTTTTCTGGCAGACATTTCATTACCCAACTAGGTAACATCATCAGTACTGATAAAGGAGAATATTTGTAGCTCAGGGTTGACATGAGGGGTCCTGGGTGCTCTCTGAGCTTGCTTGTTTTTTTTTGCAGACGTTTCAATAACCAAACTAGGTAATTTCATCAGACCAGCACCCCTCACTCAAAAATCCAAACCAGGACAAAGCCATTTAGCCATAATAGGAATTGCCCAGCACCCTTTCAGAACACAAGCCTCTTTCACTCAGCAGTCCAAACTTCAACCAAATCAGACAGCTCAAGACAACTGACAGAGCCAGCTATGACCCCTACATAACCCCTACAGCAGCCGATAGAAAACATGTTCTTGCACAGGAACAGGAAGCTCAAGTGCAAAGCTCAGAGAAGGTATAAAAAAACCCACCCTCAACTGCATGTGGTCAGCTTTCCAGAGTCACATGTCGTTCTGTTTCATCCTTGAACCATCTTTCCAATCAGCCTCCATGTTTCCAGTGTCTTTCTCCCAGCTTGAGACTGAGCCAGATGGATGTTTCTTCCCACATGACAATTTGCAAATGAGGTTGCTTGGAGCAAGAGGTCCCAGCTGGCACTTCATGGGGATGTAAGTACCAGGTTCCAATTCAGACCAGAAGAGCATCTTCCTTATTTCAGGAAATGTGGAAGACGCTCGTATGGTGAGCAGGATACCAACAGGGAAGGCATATCTATAAAGTTAACCTTGATACAGAACTACAGGTAGTTCTTGACTTATGACCACAATTGAGGCCTGAATTTCCATTGCTAAGCAAGACTGTTTGTTAAGTGAGCCACACTCACTTTTATGACCTTTTTGGCATGGGTCGTTAACTGAACCATTGCAGTTGTTATAAGTGAATTATTAGATTGTTAGACGAATCTGGCTTCCCCCAGTGACTTTGCAAATTGGAAGCTGGCTGGGAAAATCTGAATGGCAACCACATGATCCAACCCTCGTATCTCATAAAGGCATCATAAAGGCAAAACATGTAAAGAATGGTTGCAGGAATTGGCTATGTCTAGTTGAATGAAAAGAAGGACTAGGGGCTGACATGATAGCAGTCTTCCAATATCTAAGGGGTCGCCACAAAGAAGTGAGGGGTCAAGATATTCTCCAAAGCTCCAAAGGCAGGACAAGAAGCAATGGACGGAAATTAATCAAGGAGAGAAGCAACTTAGAACTAAGGAGAAATTCCCTTACAGTGAGAACAATTAATCAGTGGAACAACTTGCCTCCAGAAATTGTTGGTGCTACATCACTGGAAGTTTTTAAGACGACATTGGACAAGAGATTGTCTGAAATGCTATACAGGTTCCTATGTAAGCAAGGGGTTGGACCAGAAGACCTCCAAGGTACCTTCCAGCCCTAACCCTAAACTTAACCCTAATCCTAACCATACCTATAACACAA
>NW_020769399.1:1202571-1239707 GCF_900518735.1 Pseudonaja textilis | reverse complement strand
AGAGAGAGACAGAGAGAGAGACTGAGAGAGAGGCACAGAAACAGAGACACAGAGAGAGAGAGAGAAACAGAGAGAGAAACAAAGAGAGAGAAACAGAGACAGAGAGAGAGAGACAGAGAGAGACTGAGAGAGAGGCACAGAGACAGAGAGAGAGAAACAGAGAGAGAGAAACAGAGACAGAGAGAGAAACAGAGAGAGACTGAGAGAGAGACAGAGAGAGAGACTGAGAGAGAGGCACAGAGACAGAGAGAGAGAGAGACAGAGAGAGACAGAGAGAAACGGGGGGGGAAGAAGGCCCTCATTTCTGGCCCCCTTTTCTGCTGCAGGATCTTCAGGACTTGTATCAGGACGCAGCGGGTGACATCCTGGTGGCCCTCTGGAACCATTTCCCAGCTGAAGTCCTCACCAAGCTCCTGGAGGGTTTCCAAGGAAGGCTGGTTCCGTATCGCAGCATCCTGTGCGTGTTGGGGAAACTGGCAAACAAAGGTATCGTGTCTCTTTGCTCCCGGAGGCTTTTCAACTTTGTTTCTGAATCATTTGAAACCATGCTTGCTCCAGAGGCGTCCCGGTCTCAGGTCCTCCTCAGTGATTCCTTCTCTCTTGCGCGCAGCTTTCACAGAGAGCGACGCCTTGAAGATTGACGTATGGGAACGAAAGCTGGTGGAGGTAAGGTGAGAGCTCTTCTACCTTGACGCCTGGTCTGTTTAGAAGGTCTAGGCCCTTTCAGCTGCAGGGCTGAACCTTTAAAAGCCAGTCTTCAGGTACATCTGCACAGACAGGAGGAGAGGAAGCAGGAAAAAGAATACCTAGAAACAGGAGGCAGTAAACATTCGGCTGGAGAGTTTTTCCAGCAACGTAACAGAAGCGACATTGGAAAGTTATAGCTGGTGATATATAGCAGATATAACAGTGATAGCAGAATAACAGAGTTGGAAGGGACTTCAGGGGTCTTCTAGTCCAAACTGAGCTTCAAGCAGAGGATCAGTATTGTGCTTTTCCCTAAATCCTCAGGCTGACCACAAATATAGCAAGAAGAAAGAGGGAAAACCCAGCAAATGGATCCTTAGAGAAGTGGCCTGGTTTCCACATGGCCAGCTGTCGCTCAGTGCTTTCCTCCCTTCCTCTGGAGTAAAAGGTCCTGGTCTGTCCTTGTTCCAATGGGCAGTGCAGAAAGTATCTCCCTTGCAGCTGTTTCTGAGTTTGCCCACTCAGGTCGTATCTGTAGCCTTTTCCTTTTTTTTCTGCACTCACACAGGGGCTGCCATGGGACTGCTATGCCCTGAGCTTGCCCAATGCCCAGGAAGGCCACTCAGGGTTTGCCATCTTTGGCTGATTCTGAACTCCAGGATGCTACCTTGCCAAAATGGGCCCAGAGCAGGGGTGGGATTCAAAATCCCAGCAACGGGTTCACTGCCCAGTTGCTGGATGGGCGTGGCCATGGTCGGCGTGGCCTACCGGAACTTCCGGGAGGGCCGTTTTTTTGCCTTCCCCAGGGTCTGGAGGCTTCCCTTGGGCTTCTGGGAGGGTGAAAACTGCCTCCCCCGACTTCCAGATGCCTAAAACAGGCCTGTTTCCACACTTCCGGAACTTCCGGTTTGGCCGTTTTTCACCTTCCTCAGAGTCAGGAGGCTTCCCTCAGGCCTCTGGGAGGGCAAACCAGCCTTCCCTGGGCTCCAGTGGCCCTCCAGAAGCCAGAAACAGGCCCACTTCCAGACTTCTGGAACTTCCTCTTTGACCCGTTTTTGGTCCTCCCAGGGCTCTTGTGCAGACCCTGCAATTACCTGCATCCAAAACAGGCCACATGGAGACTCCTGGGAGGGGCGCAGTGGGCAGGGCCAGCTGGTCAGTTCAATTACCGGTTTGGTGAACCAAATATAAATTTAACATCCGGTTCGCCTGAACCACTCCGAACCGGTAGAATCCCACCCCTGGCCCAGAGAATATCTCTACCTGGAATGACTCCACCAGGATGTATCCCAAGACCCTCTATCTGTTTTATCTGTCACCAGGAGAACCTCTGCCACGTTAGGGTCCAAAGTATTTTAAGGGTATTTCTTAATCAATCCCTCCAGTAATACCTTTCCTGCTCTTGAAGGAAGTTGTGCCCGTAAGAATTAAAAATTATACCACGTTTCTTTCCCTAAGACTTGCTATCTATTAATTAATCAAATTTATAAACAGCTGCCCATCTCACCAAAAGCATATCCGGGAGGCTTACAGCAAGATGATATGATAACAGTCCATACAAACATTCAGATTAAAAATAAAGATGATAAAAATAGGTATATAAATCCAAGGCAAAGGAAGCACAAAGATGGCCACCTCTAAGCCAGTTTCCTGTTGCCTGGGTGGGCTGAGAACCGAGCCAGGTCTCCAGGGGCTTCTGTAGCATCAAAAGGGATGGGGCCGATCTAATTTCAGGGGGAAGGATATTCCCTAAGTGGGGGTGGGTGGGGTGTGCCATGGCTGAGAAACCATGTGCCACATCGTGGTACTCTCTTTTCGTTGGGTCTTTGCCCACGAAAAGCTGCCTCCTTTCTCCTTCTGTTAAAGCTCCTCCGCTTGCGCAAGTATCCATCCCATGACTGGTTGTGGTCAGATGGTTGCTTCCTGCTTTAGCTTCTTGTGGTCAACTAACATCCTATTAGGTACTTACAAAACCTATAAAAGGCACGAGGAAGGAAGGAATGAAAATAGCTCTTGGGGGGGGAACTATACTTTCAGGGATCATTTCTATAGCATCCAACTAGAGAAATGCACTCAAACCATGGAAGCTTTCAAGAAGAGATTGGACTGCCACCTGTCAGGAATGGTGTAGAGCCGTGATGGCGAAGCCATGGCACGCATGCCACAGGTGGCACGCAGAGCCATTTGTGCCGGCACGCAAGCTGCAGGCAAACTTACTTCACTGCGCATGTGCGTGCCTCACAGCTGATTTTCGGACGGTTTGAGGCCCAAAGGCTTCAGGAAAGCTTCTGCAGGCTTCTGCAAGCTTTGTAAAGCCAAAATCTAGCCCCATTTTGTCACTTCCGGTATTTTCAGAAAAACAGGAAGTGATTAAACGGGGCTAGATTTCTGCCTACAAAGCTTGTAGAAGCCTGCAGAAGCCTTCCTCAAGCCTTTGGAAGGTCGAAAAAGGCCTCAAACTGGCTGAAAATCAGCTATGAGGCACAGTGCAGGTGAGGGGGCAGCGGGGGTGGAGATTGTGCGCACATGTGTAGGGAACCTAGGGGAAGCGCATTGCCTTCTGGGCGCTGGTGCATGAGTGCGAGCATGCACACAGTTTTTGGCACAGGAGCCCAAAAAGGTTAGCCACCACTGGTGTGGAGTCTCCTGCTTGGGTGGTGGGGGGGGGGGTTGGACTAGATGACCTACAAGATCCCTTCCAACTCTGTTAATCTAAAAGGGGACAGAGGAGATTAGATTGTAACACAGTGGGCTTTGGCGATTGTGCATCAAAAGCAAAGCAAAACCCATGATTTCATTGCATCATTCTGTCCCACGCTGTAATCTTAGCAAGTAAAGCGAGTGTAGGGCCTCTGAGGAGGAAAAGTGCAGTGACAAGGAGTGACGGCTGTGTCCTCCGGTGTCTCCGGCACGTTGCTATCTCTCTGGAAATGCTGGTCTCTCTCTCTCTCTCTCTCTCTCCCTCTCTCTCTGGCTGCTGAGCTGAATGTCCCTCTCTCTGCTCCTTCCATGTGCCGCTTGACAGTTTGCGGAGCGACTTCTAATTGACGTCACCGACAAAGCTTGCTTTGATGAGCTCAATCAAGAGCTGAGGAAAGTGGACCAGAAATGCAGCACCCAAAACCCGGAAAGGGTGAGCAGGGAGGCGTCTTTGCTTTCCATCCCCCAAAACCATAGAACGGAGGTCCGGGGGCGCCTCCCCTGTGCAAGAGGAAGGCCACACGGGCTTCCAGCTACCGAGCCAGCCTCTCGCAGCCCCCCCCCCAAAGGTGGACCGCGCAACTTCTTGGTGCAGGGAAGAAGGTTTGCCTACCTCTGAGGCTGGTGATTCTGTGGTGGATTGCTCCTGTTCAGAAGTTCTTTCTCATGACCCACCAAAATCGGCTACTTTGTCATTTAAGCCCCGTGGTTCCTTGCCTAGATTGCTCCACTCGGTACTTGAATTCAAGCTGCAGGACAGGGTTGGGTCTCAAAAAATCTAGCAATGGGTCCTCGGCCCGGTTGCTGGGTTGGTGTAGCCATGGTGGGGCGTGGCCTAGTCAACCTCCTGCACCACAGCAGGGGGAGTTTTTTTGCCCTCCCTGGACTCCGGAGGCTTTCCTCGAGCCTCTGGGAGGGCGAAAATGGCCTCACCAGGATCTGGAGGCCTTCTCACAAACGGGCCCATTTCCAGCCTTCCCGAACTTCCGAGAGGCCCGTTTTTGGCCCTCCCTGTCCCCCCGCGCACGCCCTGCCCTTACCTGCATCCAAAATGGGCCACGTGGGGACTCCTGGGAGGGGAGGGGTGAGATGGGCAGGGCCAGCCAGGAGTGGGGTTTCTGGGTCCTCCAAACTGCGCAGAATCTTAGCTAGGGGCTCTCCCGAACCCCCAGCAGCCCAGCCCTGCGGCAGGACCCTGGTGGTTCAGGTTCCCCTTATGATCCACCAAGGCAACCAAGGCATCCTTTTCTGGTGCTCTTTACGGTTTCTTGTCATCCCGTAGGCCTGATGACCATGACCTGAAGTTGAGCACAGAGGACCTGAGCAGAGTTAAACACTGGACTGGCCTCTGTCTCCCATCAAAACATCCCATGCCATCCTATGCCCTTCACGCCGCTGGCGCATATGCCCGAACACCTACACGCATGCACACATACACGTGCAGAGTGAGGCTTGTCCCAGTTTTCCCTGTTGTTTTGGAAAGCTACAGCCAATGCGTCTTCTTTACGCAGATCTTCTTGTATCAGTACTGCGGAGCCATCCTGCGTGCCTCAGATGACCCTCAGCTAATCCAGGTCCAACTCTTTACCCTCTTGGCCATGTGCCAGCGAGGAGCCCTGGAGGCAAAGGTAAGAGGGCAACTACTAGGTGCGCAGGCGAACAGCCACCCTCAGTCTCCTTCTCCCTCCAAGCTGGAGAGAAGGACATCAGTTCAGGGGGTTATCATTGCAGAAGAGCCTCTGAAGGAGGAAGCCGGGGCTGGGGGGGGGCAGGGGGGCTGCAGGAGGGCTTTCTCAGAGGATAGAAACTCCCCAGCAAGATAAAAAGATAAGGAGTGGCGGTGGGAGTAATGCATACCTTAGATAATTGCTAGGCAGCTGAAGCTTCTGGCACGCAAGATTATTACTGGAGAGCATGATTGATGACTCTTGGCTATGGATGTGTCCCATTGGAGAGTATACATCTGGGAGGTTGGGGTGAAGATCAGGCTCAGGGGTGAGATGAATGGTGTGTCTCAGTGTCGGCTGCACCCAAGCAACACGGACATGTTCATTTCTAATAAATGTTTTTTTTTTTAATTCTGAAAGATGTGGCTAGGGACTCGTGATTCAAATGGGGGTGGATTATCGGAGCCCTGACACCCTGCTTGGGAGAGCAAAACCCCTCGTAGAGAAGCAGAGCTCCTGCTTAGCTCTTCCTAACTGCCGCTTCCCCCGCCCCAACCCTACTCCTCCTCCTCTTCCTCCATAGGGCATTGCTGCTGCTTGCGGCCTGGCTGCCTCTCGCCACATGGATGAAGTTTTTAAGGCACTGGACAGTTTTGGCAAAACTCTTTCCACCGCAGAGGTCCCCGTGTCTAAAACCACCCAGGTACTGTTAGAGAGCAACAAGTCAATGCTCAGAACATCATTAATCCTCTTTTTATTTTGACAGCGCCCCTTGGGGGATATAAAGGTGGGTCTGGAAGCATCTGTCTTCATAAGGTGAGCTTGTTCCTTGGGCTCGGTGACTTCTGCCCTCGCCACATCGGCTGCGGCCTGTCTTCAGCTCCCTTGCGCCAGACCGGTTCTTGTGCCCTCCTCATTCTGGGCACACAGCCACCAGACTGCTGCCCTTGACAAGAAGGGTGGGAACCAGTGGTGGTATGCTACCGGTTTGGACCGGTTCACTCGAACCGGTAGTAAAAAAAAACGCCTCTGAGGATCAGCTGAGAGGAAGAAACAAAAAATTGCTGAGAGAAGAAAGAAAAGCACAGGATTGGCCCTCCCACTCCCTCCTGCATTTTTCCTTCTTTATCCTCTCAGCTGATTGGCGCTGCAGGCCCCCGCTGGTGTGGGGAATGCTGCATGCGCACGCATTAGGTGTGCGCGATCCTCAAACCGGTAGCGGGACAGGTAGGATCCCACTGCTGGTGGGAAACGCCTTGCTTGGGGGAGCTGATGCGACGGCTGGGCCTTCTTCTCCACAGCTCTGCCAACGGAACACGCTCCTGCTCTGCTACGGCCGAGTGGCTCTGGGGATCAAGGAGGAAGTCCTGCCACGAGTGGAGCTCATCGTCGCCAAGATGATCGAATACTTCCTTATCGACCCCTCGGTACATTTCAAGCTTTGAACCATGGAACTGCATCGGTCAGCAACCTTTTCTCCTTGCCCGAAAGGCAGTGGGGAAAAGGGAGCTCGCCAGGGAAAGAAGGAGCCCAGATTGGCTGGGGGAAGCGAGAGGTTCTGGAGCTGGGTGTGGCTGTGATGGTGCAGCTCACGGCCTTTTGGTGGCCAGGACAGTAGTTTCTGGTTCTGTCTTCTTATTCTGGGCAAAGTTTCCTGTTTATAATGTCTGGCATTTCAATCTGCTTCGTCAGGAGCTTCCAGCTGTGGCATACCCATGGGAGGAAACATCCACTTGGTATCCCCATTTCCTGGGGGCCAGAACAGTGAAATAAAGTGGGGGAAACAGGCCTAAAAGAGCAGCGCAGGCACCTACCACCTCCTTCTTTTACGAGGGCTATCCACAAAATAGATTACATTTTTCGATAGAAAAAAAACAAAGTGTAGGGGAAAAAAATTATTATATACACTTGAAAGTGACACTTAAATACTACTTTTCAACATATTCACCGAACCAATTGAGGCACTTATCATAGCGGTGAACAAACTTTGTAATTCCCTTGTCATAAAATTCAGCCTCCTGGTGCAAGATCGGGGCTGTAGGGCGGATGAGGAAAAATCTCCCACTTGAAAGCATTCGGGACTTCTCGAGTGGGATTTGCTATGTGGGGTCGGGCATTGACATGCAAAAACAAAATTTTTGGTAGCTTAACTTTCCTCTACGCTTGTTCTGAATTGCTTTTCTTACGAGGATGGAAATTTCAATCGGTTTATGGTTTTTTGCCAACAAAAACTTTATCACGGATCGCACCTCACAACTCGTGGGATTTTCAATTGCAGCACACGTTTCAAACATTTGCTGTGAAATAACGGGCAATGATACGAACCTCCCACTAGCACGACTAGATGCAGACTGAGCGGCGCGTGCACAGACCAAAGATGGCTGCGCTAGCTCCGCCCCTTCTTGCTACAGATGAAAACGTAATCTATTTTGTGGATAGCCCTCATATTAATCCTTCTCCTCCTCTTCCTCCTCCTCCTCCACCTTCCTCTTGCCAACCTGATGGCACAGCCATACAGAGCTGTGGGGGAGGCAACTCCTCCAACACAGTCTCCTCCTCAGGGCTCCTGTACAATAAAAGGAAAGGACCAACACTTTTTGTGCTAGGTGGCTTAGCCTTCCAGGATACCCCAGCCAGCAGGATCATTTCTGAGAAGACGCATTTTTGAAGGGTGCCCAGTTGGAAGACACGGTGGCTCAGTGCCTTAAGACGCTGAGCTTGTCGATCAGAAAGGTCGCCAGTTCGGCGGTTCGAATCTCTAGCCCCGCGTAACGGAGTGAGCTCCCATTCCTTGTCCCAGCTTCTGCCAACCTAGCAGTTCGAAAGCATGTAAAAAAAAGGCAAGTAGAAAAATAGGGGGCCCCGTTGGTAGGAAGGAAACAGCAGTCCATGAGCCTCCGGCATTTAGTCGTGCTGGCCACATGACCATGGAGATGTCTTCGGACAGCGCTGGCTCTTCTTCAGCTTTGAAACAGAGATGAATGCCCTAGAGCCAGAAATGACTAGCATGTAGGTGTGAGGGGAACCTTCACCTTTACCTAAGTTGGAAGATCCTGGACTTGGCTGAGTTTCTGTATGTGCCTGCTGTAGCTCCCTGATCAGGATTTTTCACAATGACGTCTGAGCCATTTTCTACTCTTGGTTTTAGGACTTGACTCTGAAGAAGAACTTTCTGATAGCTGTGCTCATGCTCCTTGAAGCCATCACAGCCACGGGCAAAGCCGGAGCAATACGGCTGCACCCAAAAGCACAGCTGGTGGAGTGCCTAATAGTAAGTAGGCTGTCTTGACTTCCTGCTGACAAATCCAAGGGCTGGCCCTGCAAGGCTGCTTTATGTGGTGGTGCAGTGGTTAGGATGCAAGTATTGCAGGCTGACTCTGCCCACAGCCTGGAGTTTGATCCCGAGGGGACTCAAGGTTGACTCAGCTTGGAGTGGGTTGGCATTGGCCACACTTCTGGAGGCACACAGTAGAGACTAGACAATTGACAACCCACTGGGTCATCATTTCACAGCTATTTCTGAACCAAATTCTCGATGCTTTCAAAAATGACAGAGCTTCTAATGGGCTGGGAAAAAATTCTTAAAAATTCAGGGAGGTATTCAGAGATGCATCTATCTGCAAAGTCAATCAGAATAAAGCTGGAAGGGGTCTTGGAAGTCTTCTAGTCCAAGCAGGAGACCCTACACCATTTCAAACAAGTGGCTGTCCAGTCTCTTCTTCAAAACCTCCAGTGTTGGAGCATCCACAGCATCTAAAGGCAAGCCGTTCCACTGGTTAATTGACCTCACTGTTAAGGAAGTTTCTCCTTCATTAAGAAAAATAAAAAGAAACAATAGGACAGGGAGGGTAGGCATGTTGGTGCGCTTATGCACGCCCCCTACAGACCTCTTAAGAAAGGGGTGAGGTCAATAGTAGACAGTCTAAGGTTAAAGTTTTTGGGGTTTGGGGAAGAAACCACAGAGTCAGGTAGGGTATTCCAGGCATGGACCACTCTGTTGCTGAAGTCGTATTTCCTGCAATCAAGTTTGGTGCAATTAACCTTGAGCTTCTATCTATTATTTCCTCTTGTATTGTTATGGTTGAAGCTGAAGTATTCATTGACAGGTATGACATTGCAATGTATGATTTTATATACTACACTTAGATCAGACTGAAGGCGGCGTAGTTCTAGGTTTTCTAGGTCTGGAATTTCAAGTCTGGTGGCATAAGGTATTCTGCAACAAGTAGAGGAGTGGAGAACTCTTCTTGTGAAATATTTCTGGACTTTCTCAACTGTATTAATATCAGATACATAATGCGGGTTCCACACCAATGAGCTGTATTCAAGTATTGGTCTAGCAAAGGTTTTGTATGCTCTAGTTAGTAGTGTGATATTGCCAGAGAAATTATCTGGTAATATCACAGTATCATTCCAGGTTGCTTCTCTCCTTTGATTCATTTCCATCCATTGTTTCTTGTCCTGCCCTCTGGTCTTTTGGAAAATAATGCCTCCATCCTCTTTGTGGCAGCCTCTCAAATGCTGGAATTTTGACAGCTAACACCCTAGAAGATAGGCTCAAGATCCAGATGGATCTTGACAGACTTGAACACTGAGCCCTGTCGAACAAAATGAAATTCAGTGTAGAGAAAAGTAAAGTCCTACACTTAGGCAAGAAAAACCAAAAAGACACATAGAGACAGGGTGAAACCGGGCTCAATTGGTAACTGTGAGAGGGATCTTGGACTCTTAGTGGACAACCAATTAAATATGAGCCAGCAGTGTGCAGTGGCAGCCAAAAAAGCCAATGTAAAGCTAAATTGCATTAACAGAAGGATACAATCAAGATCCAGTGAGATACTAATACCATTCTATAAAGCCTTAGTAAGTCCACATCTAGAGTACTGCATCCAGTTTGGGTCACCACACTATAAAAAAGATGTTGAGACTCTAGAAAAAGTGCAGAGAAGAGCAACCAGGATGATTAGGGGACTGGAGACTAAAACATATCATGAACAGTTACAGGAACTCGGCCTGGCTAGTCTAGTGAAGAGAAGGACCAGGGCAGACAGGATGGCAGTCTTCTAATATTTGAGGGGCTGCCACAGAGAGGAGGAAGGGATCAAGCTATTTTCCAAAGCCCCTGAAGGCCAGACAAGGAACCATGGATGAAAATTGAACAAGGAGAGATTCAACCTGGAAATAAGGAGAAACTTTCTGATAGGGAGAACAATCAACCAATGGAACAGAAGTTGCCTTCAGAAGTTGTGGGAGCTTCATCACTTGAGACTTTCAAGAAGAGATTGGACTGCCATTTGTCAGAAATGGTGTAGGGTCTCCTGCTTGGGCTGGGGGTTGGCCTAGATGACCTACAGGGTCCCTTCCAACTTTGTTAATCTAATCTAATCTTTCGATTTCTTTTGTCTGCATTATTATATTATTTCTTGTTCGGGTTTGATCCAATTCTTTATTTGTATATTTTATGGATGCCTCATTTAGATAGTAACTTTTAAGATTTAATAATATTGTTCTATCGGGTTCCACACTACAACACGGTTGCAAAGATGAAGCTCTGGAGGACACCTTTCTTTCTGGCACGAAGTAACTGCATGAGCAACCTCTGCCAGCAAGAAGGTCTTTCTGCTTAAAAGTTGTGTGTGTCCCTTATGAGCTTCTGGCCGTCAGGAGACGAGGTGGGTGGGGGCTCAAGCAGCCAATGATCAGGGACCAGAGGAGTCTCAGCATCACAGGTGGGGAAAGCCTTGACTTTTTCAGCCCAAGGTTTTTAGCCTAGGGGCGTGGGGAAATGGGGGCGTGCAATTGGAGGCAACCTAGAACCACAGATTCCAGACCGGGACCCTCCTGTCGGGCTTCCCCTTGGCAAGGATCAATGCATACTGATGACAGGTATGTGCAGTGGTGCGATTCAACCTGTGTAACAACTGGTTCGGTGATCGTGAGCTTTGCCTGCGTGCCCACCCTTTTAAAAAGCCCATTTTCAGCCCTAATACTTGCCTTCTGCTGCAGCCCTGGTGAGTAAAACAGCTGAGGCGCGGCAAAACCACTCTGCCGCGTGAATCAGCTGTGCTCCAAAACAAGGAACTAAAGCGCAGGAAAAAACAGGGGGCGGGTGGGCAGTGCCAAATGATCACCGAAGTGACCGGTTCACCTGAACCGGTGTGAACCGGTAGAATCCCATCCCTGGGTATGTGGCCGGATGGGAGACGGCAGAGAAGGGCCCCTGAGGAAAGCCTTGGCCCCAAGTGCCGACCAGTGGTGGTATTCAATTTTTTTTTACTACCGGTTCTGTGGGTGTGGCTTGGTGGGCGTGGCAGGGGAAGGATACTGTAAAATCTCCAGTCAGAGGTGGGATTGGCCGGTTCTCCGAACCACTCAAAATTTCTGCTACCGGTTCTGCAGAACTGGTCAGAACCTGCTGAATACCACCTCTGGTGTCGACCATCCAGAAAAGAAAATGGTTGTTCTTCAGAGCAGCTCACTTTCCAATGAGGCCACATCCCCTGCTTGTCTCCAGGCCCTTGGAGGTCACCCAGGTGAGTGGGCCTCTCCGGCTGACCCTCACTTCTCGTTCTCTCTCTCCCACACTGGCTGGCAGGTGCTGATAGAAAGGGAACCCGTCCATGTTCTGGGCAGCACAGTGCGTCAAGATGCCATGTATATCGCTAAAGAACTCAGGTAGTGGGGCAGAATACTCACTTCCTGCGGGGTGGGATATGGTGGGGAGTGATTTTGGCCATTCTGTACATTCAAGAGCACCCTGCGTCATAACACGATGGCTTCTTTTGAGGAGACTAAATATGGTTTAGCACCTCACTTTGGAGGTCAAAACCGGGGGGTGGGGGGGGTGGCAGGAACAACAATTTTTATGTCCTTTATCCTGAATTGCCTCCAGCAAGACGGTAGAAAAAAAGGAAAAATTAATTTGCAGTTCATGGCAACAAGGGACAAGCTGTCTCAAAGGTGCTTTTTCAAGACCACCCTAACTGGGATGTCTGAGTATCTCCATAGGCAGCGGACAAGCTGACAATAAGCCGGGGAAAATAGTGAAGTGATAAATGGATCCCTTTATTTCACATTCACGAATTAAATGGAGCAAATGCAATGCAAGTGGCAACTCTAGAAAAACCTCCCATAAACAGTAAATCATCCAAAAACTGAGGAAGAGGAGGAGCAGGAGCAGGAGGCTCTTCTGTTCACTGGGCCTGCTAAATGAACCTCGGTGTAGTTTGAAGTGTGTGGACCCCATTTTCTGTTGAGATTTAATTTTGGGGGGTGGGAAGGTGGGGAAGGGTCCAAAATACTTCCGATTATTTCCCAATAATAGAGCTGGGAAAATGGGGGCAGCAAGAAGACGGAAGTGACTGAAATGAGGCAGAGGAAAATTCGTGTGGAGTCCAGGCGAGGGGCAGCTCCATCTTTCTCATCGTCCTGCCTTAGACTTTCGGGAGGGGGGGAGCAGAGTGGGGTTCATCCGGTTCAAACCAGTTCAGGTGAACCGGATGTTAAATTTACATCTGGTTGGCCAAACTGGTAGTTGAACCGACAGGCTGGCCCCGTCCACCCAGGAGTTTTCACGGGGCCCGTTTTGGATGCAGATAAGTGCAGGGTCTGCGCAGAGGCTCTGGGAATGCAAAAAAAATGGGCTGTCGGGCCCCATATTCAACTACCCCCCACCAGTAATAAAAGAATAAAAGATGTTAATCGTGGGTCCCTCCCACCAGCAGCGAAGTGGATGCAGAACGGGGATTCCCTATGACGTGCCTCGCACTGCTACCTGGGAGTGGGAGGCTGAATGGGAATTCCCACATGACCGGGGCACTCCACTGTATAAGGTTTTAGTGCGGGGAGGGGGGATTAGTGCAGGGAGGGGGGATTTATACACTGGGTGTTACAGGGTGTTCAGGGAAGTAGTGGGGATCAGTGATAGGGAGGATGCAGAGCGTTTGAGGTTATGGCATGGGAGTAACTAATTAGCCATATTAGGAAATGTTGAATACGTGTAATTAGAATAGGGCCATCTACGGGAGGTAGCTGCGATTAGATGGGTGGGTTTATGCTATAAAGCAGTGGTCCCCAACCTTTTTTGTACCAGGGACCAGTATCACGCAGAAACACTTTTTCAAGGACCGGGTAGGGGCGTGAAGGTTCCAATAACAGTAAATAAATAAGCGATGAGCCCGTAACTTACCCTTTCCAAAAAACCTCTCCAGTGAACTCTGTTTCTGGCTCATTTTGCGAGGGCTAGCTTGCATTGCTGATGTAGGATAAATACGTGCCAAAGAGTCAAGCGCGGAAGTTAGGTGAGGGCGGAAGCAGTTGTCTTTCAAAATAAGACACCCGGAAGCAAAAACATATTTTTATATATATTTTAATCACGATTATTCATTCTTTGTGGCCCGGTACAAAATGATCCACGGACCGGGACCGGTCCGGGGCCTGGTGGTTGGGGACCCCTGCTATAAGGTGCACTGGAAGGCAAACGCTCCCAGCGCTAACCTAGATTGGAATTCAAGCCATTATCGCTGGATGGGATGTGCGTTACTTGTACAAATAAAAGACTGCATACCTCAGAGTTTGTCGGTTTGTATCTTGGGAACATGAACATCCAAAAGACCGGATAGCATGGGCCTTCTGGAAGTCTGGAAATAGGGCTGTTTCAGGATCCTGGAGGGCCAAAAATGCCCATCCTGGAAGTTCCAGTAGGCCACGCCCATCATGGCCCTGCCCAACCAGCAACTGGGCAGCAAACCAATTGCTGGAATTTGGGAGTAACCCTTGCTGGGAGGCTCAATGCATTCTCAGAACATGCTGAAGGTAAAAGGGTGGAATCCCCTCTGTGAAGAATTCCATGTTTCCAGAGCCAAGAATGTGGCTCTTATACACCCTCAGGATTCAAACATGTTGTCTTTCTGTTCATTTTGAAGTTGAAAGCGAGGCTGTAATCCATTGGGCAAAGTCAGGTGTGTTTCATCATTTCTTGTGGCAGCTAAATCTCAGGTGTGTTTCTTTTCCACCAGCCACCTGAAGCCTCTCCTTGAGCCACAGAAGAAATCCAGCCTCCTTCATGCTTCTTTCAAAAGTGTCTTTTGCCTGGCCCCAATGGAGGTCCTGGAAGGACAGTCTTGCAAGAACGAGAGGACGACGGACATAAAGGTGAATCCTTGGAGTATCTTATCCAAGCCCGACTAATTTCCCAGGCTGAGTTTTTTATTTCTGAATGATAGTTCCTGCAGGGGTTATGACTCTGCTTTGGTAATCTGGCCTAACAAGATGCAAATCTATGTATAAATTTATTTTACATAGAACTATTTCAAAAAAAAAAATTCCTACACAAAGGAGCAGGAAAAAAGGGTGGGGAAACCATGGTTCGGTTATGGAGATGCCCTTTGGCTAAGTACTGTACGGGAGGGCAATGACTTCTGGGTTATGGGAGGTGAGTGTCCTTTCCCCATGGACTTGCTAGGTGCTGTTTGGCCCTAGTCTGAACATCTCAGTGCCCGGGTTATTCCATGCTATTATGGGAAGCAGCCTCACTCACGAAAAAGAGAGAAAGTCCTGGTCTCTGCCGAATAAATATATGAACCTGACAGGGAGAGGAGGGTGAAAGCAAAGGGTTTGTTCACGTGTACGGAAAAGGGGGTTGCAGCGGCCAGCAATTCTGTCCCGAGAAGCTCTCCAGGGTGGAGGAAGCTTCCTTGGGTTGTACCCCCCCCCCGCACATGGTTCGTCTTGTTTGCCCACCCGGGACAGCTCCCATGGTGGCCTTAGTCTCACTGGCCTGCTTGTGCCTCAGGCCAGCTACCAGCAGACGGTCGACTGCTTCGAGGAGATGCTGCAGGCTCTGCTCTTGGAGAACCCACAGCCCAGCGAACTCAAGCACATGATGGAGGTAGGCAGAGAGGAAAGGTGGCGCCTGAAGGGTGACTCTCTGGAGGGGGTCAAAGCCCCTTCCTGACATAGGCAGGGGTGGGTGGGCTGCTGGGGGTTCGGGAGATCATCTAGCTAAGATTCTGCACAGTGCACAAAACCCCCCAAATTCCACTCCTGGATGGCCGCGTGGAGACTCCTGGGAGAGGAGGGACGGGGTGGTGCCTCTACGCCAGGGCCTGTTCTTCCTTGGGCTGGCCCTGCCTGCTTCACGCGACGACCACGTTTTCCTACCTGCCTTTCCTTCGATAGCTCATAGAACCATGGATGGTATCGAAGTTAGATCATGTGCGCGAAAGAGCCGTGGAGACAGCAATGAAGCTCTTGAAGTTTGTCGCTGACCGCTTCCACCTCGATGTGAGTATCCATAAATTGAGCTGCTCGCCTTCCTAATTGGAGCTTCATCTCCTTAAGAGGTTCAGGGTTTTCCTCAGTACGGTACGGGACACAGACACATGGACAAAAGTCTACTAACTACTAAATACGACTTCAGCAACAGAGTGGTCAATGTCTGGAATACTCTGCCTGACTCTGTGGTTTCTTCCCCAAACCCCAAAAACTTTAACCTTAGACTGTCTACTATTGACCTCACCCCTTTCCTAAGAGGTCTGTAGGGGGCGTGCATAAGTGCACCAATGTGCCTACCGTCTCTGTCCTATTGCTTCTTTTTATTTTTCTTATATGTATCCATTTCATGTATTCATAACTATGTTTATACCTGTTATCTTATAATCGCTTGACAAAATAAAATAAATTTTAAAAAATTTTAAAAAATTAAAAAATGCAGTGGCTATTTGGGTATTGGTTCTGATAAGCAGGAGACACTAATTGAAAGGCCAGAGGATCGCCATCTTCGGAGAGAAGGCAGATCATCTCCCATTCCAGTCTGGACCCCTTCCCTTCCCTCTCTCCCTCCCTCCCATCATCCACTCTGCAGACTGATCACCAGATGCATCTTGTCTGGGCTCAGAAACTAAGCTGGATCAGGCCTGGTTAATATTTGGATGGGCAACTATACTGTATTCAGAACCAGGATTTCAGTTGGTTTTCCTAGAGTTCATAAATGAAAAAGAAATAATAAACCCATTTCAGCTTGATGAGGTTCCTGTTTCAAGCAAACCGCCTCAATTTGATTCATTTGTGGTTAAGATTCTTATCTGACACATTGCAAAACGGGTTTAAAAGCAAGGTTATAAATCAAAACAAAAAGGCACATATTGTGGGGAGTTTGGGTGGCTGAAGCCATTAGGCGACATTAAGCATGGCCAACCCAACAGTCCAGAAGTCTTGACTTTCAGTACGGCCCACGGTGGGTGTGCGGGATGCACTTTCGGAAGGTTCTGGGTCTCTCTGATGTAGAGCAAGAATCAGCTTTGCGCAGGCGTCGGCTAAGAAGCACCCAGAACCCGCTTCAGTCTCAATTATTCCCTCTTCTCCCCGTTGTTTCCTTAGCTCTCTCGGGAATTTAACAAGTTGGCCCACCTGACAGCCCTCTTGATTGGTCTGTGCAATGACCGGGTGGAGGGCATTAGTTCTTTCGCCGTGCAAGGAGTCAGCTGCCTCTATGAGATCTTACTGCACTGTAAAGGTGAGGCCTATAATATTAGCTATCTCTTTCTCTGCTGCCGCTGGGAGGGAATCTGCATGGGGCAGATTCCATAGTGGGTTTTTTGGGGCCCTGGGAGGAAAGAGCCGAGCTCAGGGAACACCAAGAACCCAACCGGCCAGTCCTGAACGCTGTACGCGATCGTAACGACACCTGCTCCCTTCTGCTCTAGGTCTGAGGACAAGCAAGCAGAAGAAGCGGAAGTGGCCGATGAAGAGGAGCGTGAAATTCCAGGAAGAAGACAGCCTTGCTGGTCAAGCACCAGGTGGCAGTTGGCAAATAGCAACGGTATGGTGGCTGCCTTCAAGGGGTGCGAAGTGCTAACTAGTTCCTCCACTTATGACCGCAGTTGGGACCAGAACTTCCATCCCTTGCAGTCATAACTTAAGTCAGGCCTGGTTTTATGACACTTTGTGCAGCGGTCATTAAGTGAGTCACCATGTTCATTGAGCAAAAGCAGCTTCCCTGGTGGGCATTCAACGGGCGAAACAACGGGCGTTCCTTTGACTGAAATAAGCAGAAATGGCCCTAAATTGCAATCATGTGACTGCCGGACACTACAACCAGTTGGAAACACCACTCCATCTCGTCAGGGCTGGATTGACCTATCCCAAGTCTCGTTTAGTCTGCAGGCTCTTTTCCCAGGTCTTCTCCAGCCTGGCCTTTTGAACCCCTCGCAGAAGAAACTCTTGGGGAAGGGCACAGGGCTGTATGGGAGGCTCTCTGGCCCTGTCCGTTTGGGGGAAAGGGCGTGATGGACGCCTGCCCAAATCTCGTGTTTCTCTTCGTAGCATTGCGGTGACCAGCTCTTCTCCGTTCAGTTGACCAACCTCCTGCTCTCTGTTCTGGACTATTTGAGAGGGTCCAGTCCAGAAGTCCTGGTGGCAGCAGAAGAGGTCCTCAGTGCAGTTCTGCAGAACCATGCCATGAAGGTGGAAAGGGTGAGAAGGTTTTCAGCCGCAGCGTCCATCCCCTCCCTCGGATTCTTCCTGCTTTTAAAAGGCAGCATTTGTTTCTGGGTTGCTTGCTCTGAGCTTAGAGTCCCCTCCGACTGTGACTGACTCCAAGCAGGACTAATCTCACACTGTTACCCACCACAGTGAACGGGTGAACAAAAAGAAATCCTTGTCTTTCTGGTCTCTTCTACTCTGAGCAGCCCTGGGCTCCACTCAGTTGTAACGGATTCAGGTCACAGGAAATGCTTTCCCAGGTCCTAAGCTACGGCAGGATCTTGCCATTTATTTACTTGCTAACTGATGCCCCGCCTTTCCTCCCCTCCTCACCTGGAGATGGCCCGTTTTTGCCTGCCCTGTAAAGAGGGAGCGTCGGGGGCAGAAAGACACTAGACCAGGGGTGGGCAAACTGCGGCCCAGGGGCCACATCCGGCCCATTGGTCTTTTTAATCCGGCCCGCCAAAGATTGGTACAGAATTAAGGTTTGATGTGAATGATTGAATGATTGCATTCATTTGATTTTGACTTGTAATGACAGGCATTTTGACACAGGTGGCGGCCCATCTGTCAAATTTTAAAAGTCAGTGAGGCCCCCCGAGCCAAAAAGTTTGCCCATCCCTGCACTAGACCGACCCAAATCACTCTGAGAGTTGCCATGGCTGAGGCCTCCTTATGCCACTCCCTCACCTCTACCCTGCCCTAGCTCTCCAGGGCCACTGACTGGTGGCATGTTCCAAGGAGGTGGGCAGGCAGAGCAGCCATGGCAGCAAACATCCTTTGGGTAAGGAGCAGTGGTGGCATGCTACCGGTTTGGACCGGTTTCTCCAAACCGGTAGTAAAAAAAAAAAGCCTCCAATGATTATCTGAGAGGAGAAGGAAGAGAAAAGTGCAGGACAAGGCCTCCCACCCACCCACCCACCTCTTCTTTATACTCTTAGCTGATTGGCACTGCAGGCCTCAGCTGGTGTGGGGAAAGCTGCAGGCGCACATTAAGTGCATGTGTGTTAGGTGCACAGACATGTGCATGCGATCACCAAACCAGTAGTGCAACAGGTAGGATCCCACTGCTGGTAGGTAGGCACCCTGTTAACACACAGCGTAATCCCCTTGGTCAGTGGTCACCAACGGGTGGCCCGGAGACCACTGGTGGTCTGCGGGAATATTTTGGTGGTCCACAGGGAAATGTCCCCCCCAAAAGCACTTCCCCCAAAGCAATTAATCCAGGCTGTACTGCCCCATGACCCGCCCACCCGCTAGCACCCACCCCTCAGCTGAGCACAAACCTTAACTTGCACTTGTGCAAGCGTGCTTGCACTTGTTTTCATCTTCTTTGCAAATGTGGTAAAGCGCCTGGTGCCCTCTGAAGTAGCGCAGGACACCAAAGGCTGCAGAACTGACTAATAGTGAATGGAGAATCCTGTTCTGACCTAGGCTTCACAAAATCACAAAGAAGACTCCTTGGCCCCACAAAACCCCTTTTTATTAGGCTAATGTGAATTCCTAACATTCACATCCAGCAAAATCCCGGCACACAGTCTTTCAAGGGTGAATTTACAACCACAGACCTTATCAGGCTTGGAGAGCTGCCAGACCCTGGGATATCACTTCCAAGCGCGACAAGGAAATACTTGGCAAAAGAGTCTCTGAGAGTCACAAATAGATCTGCACACTAATTAAATGAATGAATTGTCTCCTGCGCTCCCCTTTCACTCCTCTTTATTCCTTATAGGAGGGGCCAGTCACCATCCACCTGTGCCTTTACTCCCGAGTCGACCCTTGTTCCTTAGCTATTCCCTTCTCCTGGCAGCTCTGCGCATGTGCACATTGGGAACAGGCTCCAGCTGTTCTTCTGCCCCACTGATATCTGACTCTGAAGGCAGCTGATAACTGTCGGAAGGCCCTGGCCCCATCTCTGCCTCTGACACAGAGCATTCATCAGAGCCTTCTCCAGACTCCAGGACTGGCCCATGTTCCTCCCAACCTTCTCACTGTCCGATTCTGCCGCCAGCTGTGCTGGCCACTGGCAGGCCACAACAAGTTTCAGCAAGCCCGTGTCCTGTGCATCATAGAGAATGTCCATGCTTAACTAATCCAGCCATGAAAAGAAGGCAGAAATGGGGTTAGGCAGCCTCCCCCAAGCCCAGGGAGGCCGAATGTCATGATCCTTGCAGCCAACATGGGGATCTACAAGCTCTTTCTCGGAGGACAGCTTAACTCAATGTTTCTTCTATGGCTGCAGGTCAACGATGTGGTTGCAGGCATCTACATGTGCTTGCAACCTGCCCATGTTTCCTGCTGGACCCAGAAGGTAGTGCTGAAGGCTCTAACTATGATGATCCCATGTCGCCTGGAGGAAGTCATCCAGAGCTGCTTGTCCTATTCCATACCCCTCAACAGGTAGGGCCTCCTACACTTCCTTGCGGGCTCCTTCTCCCCTTTGAGACCCTTCCCCATTTGCACCTTTCACTCTCGTGTTGCTGATTTCCCAGGCAGGCCAATCAGCTCTGGACAGCCATGGCTTCCAGCCCCAAGGTGGCTGTGCAAATCCTGCACCTCTTACTAAAGAATCTGCAGATGAAGGACCTTTCTGGGGACAGAGAAGAAAGCACAACCATGTCGCTGGCGGTAGGTGACATCCCACCCAGAGCCATGGGTGCTGGTCCTTCTTCTGAGCTTCTCTCTCTTTCCTTCCCACTCTCTCCTCTCCATCTCTCTCCCCCTCCCTCTCTTTCCCTCTCTCTCCTCTCTCTCCTTCTTTCTCTCCCCCTCTCGCCCTCTCTCCTGTCTCTCCCTCCTTCTCTCTCCCTCTCTCCCCGTCCCTCTCTTTCTCTCCTCTCTCCTTCTTTCTCTCTCCCTCTCTCCCCCCTCTCCCTTCTTCTCTCTCCCTCTCTCTCCCTCCTTCTCTCTCTCTCTCCCTCCTTCTCCCTCCCTGTCTCCCCCTCCCTGTCTCCCTCCCCCTCCCCCCTCCTCCTCCCTTCCCCTCCCTCTCTCCCCCTCTCTCCCTCCTTCTCTCTCTCCCTCCCTCTCCCTCCCTCTCTCCCCCTCCCCCTCTCTCTCCTTCTCTCTCTTTCTCTCCCCCTCCCTCTCTCCCTCCCCTCCTCTCCCCCACTTCACCTCCCTTCCCCTCCCTCTCTCCCTTCTCTCTCATTGCTTTTCTCATGGGGGAAAGGCAACCATTATTTGACCGTTACCCTTTGTTCTGAACCCTGCCTAGACTACACCTTAGTTGGGCTGGTAACTAAATTTCATTCTTAAAACGCAATCAATGCCCTCCTTGGCCAGTGAATCAGCCCATTTTACATTGCAGATGGTGCCCCTTGCATCTCACTTAGATGGGCATGTGCGGAGGAGGCTCCAGGATTTGGGCCAATCTGCATTAAAGGAAATAACTAATAATATATTATTGTTGCATACTGTCATAGCATTTATGCCAAAGGAGAATTTATTATATCAATTTTTGGTTATACCTAAGATTGCTTTTTCAAAGCTAAATAAATTATGCCTCTCAGGAGTGCTATTATTTTCCACTTTTCTCAAAATGATTTTCTTAGAAGCGTTTTGGAATTGATGCAAGTGTAACTCCTCAAAAATAGTCAAACCCAAACATTTTGGAACATAATTTGGCATTAACATTAAAGGATTTCCCCATAAAGCTTTGATGTATGTTAAAATACAATAGTTTGATAACACTTTTTTTAAAAATTATTTATTGTAGCCCGGGTAGCAAAGAAAGCAAACAATATAGTATAAACAACCATTGATAACAGTAAACGATGCGTAATTGTAAGCAGGAGGACTCCCGGCCTAGGAGAGGAACTAGTGCCAAGGCTTCCTGGCCAGGTCTACCACCTGCTCTGCCAAGAGGCCAGAAAAAGTCCCAGATGACTCACCAGCTCTGATGGATATCCCAGTTGGAGTTACAGATGGCAGAACACAGAAAGCCCACTGCCAATGCTTCCCTATCCAAGGTCAAAATCTTCCTGGCACTGGAAACCACTCGCAGTGCAAATAAATCAGCACATTCCTGCTGAAAACACCTTTGAATCCTAATTTTGTGTAAGGTGACTTCAATGTTGTAGGGCAGAGGTCTCCAAACTTGGCCACTTTAAGACTTGTGAGGGAGAGAGAGGGAGAGAGAGAGGGAGAGGGAGAGAAGGAGGGAGAGAGGAGAGAGAGAGGGAGAGAGGGGGGAGGGAGGGAGAGAGAGGGGAGGGAGGGAGAGAGAGGGGAGGGAGGGAGAGAGAGAGAGAGAGAAGCTGGACCACAAGTCTTAAAGCGGCCAAGTTTGGAGACCACTGTCCTAAGGGCTCCGGGCTGGCCTTGAGGCCAAAAACCCAACTGGTGCTTGGTGGGCTTGTGGAAGCAAAGGCCACAGTGACTCTCCCTTTGCTGGAGGATTCTGGGAGTTGAAGCCCACAAGTCTTAAAGTTGCCAAGTTTGGGGACCCCTGGTGTAGGGTCTCCTGCTTGGGTTGGATTAGATGACCTACAAGGTCCCTTCCAACTCTTAATCTGTAAGTAAGTAAGATCATGGTTAACTAGACCAGAGAAAGAAAGCAACATCAGTAGATCAGGGCTCTTTCCAGTGGTGCGATTCAACCAGTGTAACAACTGGTTCAGTGAGCCTGTGCTTTGCGCATGCGCACAGAGCATTTAGGAAAGACCATTTTTAGCTATAATGCTTACCTTCTGTTGTAGCCCCGATGAATAAAACAGCTGATCAGCGGCAAACTTCTCTCCCATGCAAATCAGCTGTGCTCAAAAACAAGGAAGCACAGGAAAAGGGCAGGGGTGGGTGGACAGGGCCCCATCCCCAGCTCTCACTTTATCATTGAATGAATCTCCTGTCAGAGACATTTCCTCAAGTTTCCTCAAGATGCAAGACCAGTGGTGGTACTCTACCAGTGTGGGCCGGTTCTGCCGAGTGGGTAGCGCCGATGAGCAGCGGAGACCGAATCGGTTCTCTCCACCCAGGGTTCCAATACTCACCTTTATTCCCTGCTTTTGAAGCACAGCTGTGCTGTCCAGACAGTATATAGTTAATTGGGAATTGAGATAGTTAAGTAGGAATTGGGAGCTGTCCCCTTAAGGGAATGCCTCATGGTAAATGTAGTTAATGCATCCTGGGAAATGTAGTTCATGTCAGGTGGTCACATCTGTAATCCTGATTGGTCACTGAATTGACTCTTGGTTGGGTTGGGGGAGTTTCCTTTCTCCTGATTGGACCCCAGCAGCGTGCTGGTATCTTACCTTTGCTCCATCGTTATGGCATGAAGATCGCTATAATTTTACACTATGAAGTCAGCTATGCAAAGATTTGGAAATTAGATGAACTGTCTCGACATAACTGTGAGTTACACCTTGAGGATGCCCCATGATCCAATAAAGAAACTTTGTATGGAAGCCTTTGTAGAGTTTGCCTGCCTGTCTTTATATTCAGCCAGCAATCTAAAGACAGAACAAGCAGCTGCTTTGTGCGGCACAGCAGAGTGCCGCGCAGCAGCTGCTGAAGTGACCGGGAGTGGTGAGTTGGAATGCCTCTGCACCTGCGCAAAGTGCGTGTTTGGTGCATGCCCAAGCCACGCCCACCAAACCGGTGGTAAAAAAAAAAAATGAATCCCACCACTGTGCAAGATCCTCTGTATCCTCTTGGTACAGGTAGACCTTGACTTAAAATCATTCATTTAGTGACAGTTCAAAGTTACAATGGCCCTGTTTTTAAACCAACCAGGGTCACTGAGAGCGAATGGGCGGCCAGGTAAACCTTGTAAGTTGGAGAAGCAGAAATAAATTAGACAAGGGAAATTTCTTCTTTCTATAGAATTAAAAAAAAAATAGATAGAAAGACTAAAGGTTTATAGAGGTTAGGCATTTTTTTAAAAAATGCATGTTTAAATAAGAGGATTATTTAAATTTGGTAAATGTGATAAAAATACTAATATGTGATACATTGGATTAATATGAATGATACTCAGAACTAACACTGTTCACATCAATATGGATGGAGAGAGAGGGAGAAAGATAGATAGATAGATAGATAGATAGATAGATAGATAGATAGATAGATAGATAGATAGATAGAAAGATGATAGATGGAGATAGAGATATAGATAGAGATAGCTAGCTAGAGATAGATACATAGATAGATAGATATAGATACACAAATAGATAGATAGATAGATAGATAGATAGATAGATAGATAGATAGATAGATATAGATATAGATATAGATATAGATATAGATATAGATATAGAATAAATCTTTTAAATAAATAACAACTGTGGTGAGGGAGGACATAAAATGGGGGGAGGGCAAAATTTACTTAACAATTGTCTTGCTTAGCAACAGAAACGTTAGCATCAATTCTGGTCATAAGTCAAGGACCAGCTCAAATGGCCTTCCCCCTGTCCCTCAAACAAACTGAATATTATATAATGTGGGAAATATCTTATCAATGGCTGGAGAACAAAAACGGAAATTAGAAACCAAAGGAGACTAGCAAAAAAAAAATAGTAAACATGTGAATAAGAATTAAATACGCTAAGAAGGGGATTGTTATAATAAGTAGAGATATTATGCATAGTAGCATAAAGTAAGAACAGAGTACTGATATTATAGTAATGAATATGTATTAATTGTAATTGTTATGGCACAAGATATCTGTACCCAGAAAACACGCTGTTTAAACAGAAGTTGGATTGTTTGCATAGAATAAAATTTAAAAAATTATTAAGAAAAAAAGGTGGGGCAAGGATAAAAAAGGAGTCGCTGCCCAGGTGGGGCTTCCTTCTCTGAGGGCGGCATCTCCCCGTTTCTCCCTGCCAGGCCATGAACGTCATCTATGAGACCTTCCACATCCCGGGCTATAGGGCAGCCCTGGGCGAGATGCACCTTCAACTCTTCATCCCTCTGCTGAAGCAGGTCCTGTATGTGATGCAGCTGGAATTGCCGGAGGCCTTGAAAACCAGGCAGGACCTCATTCTGAGGGAAAACCCCACAGCGCTCACCTTCCAGAGGTACCAAAGGGAGGAGGCTCACCCCTCTCCGCACCAGGTGGCCCCTAATTCATCCCCCACGCCCCCCCCCACCTCCTGGACAGAGGAAGACCCACAAGGGCAGGTGGGGTTTTGACCTCCAGGACAGCATGCCAGCTTCTCCCTGCTCACCACCACCCCCCACCCCGAAACTTCCCTGGCTGGGCCTAGTCCAGGATTCCCAAAGGAGCCTGTATTGAGAAAACGGAACATTTTCAAGAGGGGGAAAAAGAACCCAGAAAGCCCAGTTGCTTTTGAAAAACACCTTTCTTTAGTTTAGTTTAGTTTAGTTTAGTTTATTGTCAATTGCACCTCGTACAACGAAATTAAACACCATCTTCAGCGTACATTATGACTATGAAAACAAACCCAAACACATTCTATACCCGTGATGGCGATCCTATGGCATGCCTGCTACAGGTGGCACACAGAGCCATTTGTGCTGGCACGCGAGCCGCAGGCAAACTGCGTGTGCGTGTGCCTCACAGCTGATTTTCAGCCTCCCAGAGGCTTGAGGAAAGCCTTTGCAGGCTGAAAAATAGGCCAGTTTCGTCACTTCCTGTAAATACCGGAAGCGGTGAAATGGGCCCATTTTTCATCCTGCAAAGCCTGCAGAAGCTTTCCTCAAGCCTTTGGGAGGCCGAAAAAGGCCTCAAACAGGCCAAAAATCAGCTGGGTCCATCGCAACTGTTATGTATTGAATGTATATAGTTGTGTAAGCCTGCTAAAGTGAAACTAACCTTTAGATGACCCTAACTGTTAAATCTGCTAAAAGTGAAACTAACCTTTAGATCAGGGGTCGCCAACCTTTTGGACCTCAGGGACCGCCAAACTCATAATCTTAAATCCTGCGGACCAGAGACCCTGAGGAAAAATTTTAAAAAGTGTGCAGGAAAATTCCCCACCCTGTTTTTCTACCGATCAATCATTCTTTATTTGGGATTGCAGGATACTGTCTCCATTCTCAGGGGGAGGGGGAGAGAGAGAGAGACTTTTGGCTTCATGCAAGGAAAGCAGCAGAAGCAGCAGAAGTCTTTCTTTCTCTCCCCCCAAACTCTGCCAGAAATGAGTCTTTGTGAGGGACTGTGGAAAGTCTGGGCCCTTATATGCAAGGAAAGCCCCCTCCCCAGTCTTTCTGGGCCATCCTGAGATCAACCCCAACTGTGGGCTTTCTGTGGTGGGTCTGCCTGCACTGTCAAACAGGGGAGTGGGGCAAAGGGCTGAGACTAGAGCCGTGATGGCAAACCTATAGCACGTGTGCCGGAAGTAGCACACAGAGCCCTCTCTCTGGGCACACCAGCTGTTGTCTGTTGCTCTTCTGGGTTCTCTTTGTGCACAGGGGAGCACCAGAAACCAGAAGACCAGGTTTCTGGCACTGTTGCAGATGAACACCAGGGAGCTGCTCTTCCGATTTCCGATGCATGCGTGCTCCCTTTTTGGCACTCAGTGCCGAAAAGGTTTGCCAACACTGGGCTAGAGCAAAGGAATGGGGTGCTCTGCTTTTGGCCTGCTCCTGGTGAGGCTGTCCCCATAGGCCAGCTTCCCAGCAGCCCCCACCTGAATGGCCACGCAGGAACCCTCTCCCGGGCCGAGTTGTAGGCCATGGCTGGAACAGCAACTCCCTCTGAAAGAAGGAGCCCTTCGGCCTGGAAAAGGACCAGGCCCTGCACATGTGAGAGAGAGGGGAGAGAAGCGCAGTGACGCCTGTTTTCCGTCTGCAGCACTTCAGTGGAGATTGTGAAGAGCCTCTTCTCTGTGGCCGGGGACTGGGCAGTCTATGCCTGCATCGAGTTCCAGCAAGGCTGGGTGGTGCTCAGCAACCCTCAGCACTTTTTGCAGGGCACACGTCTGCTGGCACGGTAAGAGGCAGAGGTGGGATTCTACCGGTTTGCACCTATTCACTAGAACCGGTTGTTAACATTCTAAGCAGTTCAGAGAACCGGTTGTTCGAAGAAATTCCTGGCCTAATCCTGTAAGGAAGGCAGGAAGGAAACATTCTGGTGTTGCTTACAGAAACTGCCTCTCCGTTAACCCTTATTACATTCTTGGCAGGACTAGACTTCCTGTCTCAGGAACTTCTCTGGAATTTTTCCCCCCCTCCTTTGCTGGTACTTCGCTTGTGTGGAGTGACCATTCAAAGTTACAGTGGCACTGAAAAAAGTGACTTATGGCCCTTTTTCACACTTACGACTGTTGCAGCATCCCCACAGTCATGAGAGGCCAGGCGAGGAGATGCGTGCCTCGATGTGAGTGATATTGAGTTGGCCACGCCCAGCCAATAACATGACCACCAAGCCACGCCCACCACCTAAGTCACTCCCACAAAACCGGTCGTTAAAAATTTGAATCCCATCCCCGGTAAGAGGCCTGGCCATTAAGTGCCCTCCCACCCCCCCAGGGCGGCTGAGTCCTGCACTGCCCCCCACCTCCTGCTACTTCCTTTCCTCCATCCAGGGGTCCTACCTGTCTCCCAGACACACTGCCTCTGGGCTCAGATCAGGGGCGGGCTTCAACATTTTAGCAACTGGTTCTCTGCCTGGTTGCTGGGTGGGTGTAGCCATGGTGGGTGTGGCCTAGTCGGCCTCATGAACCATAATGGCATTTTTGCCCTCCCCAGGCTCTGGAGGCTTTCCTTGAGCCTCCAGGAAGGCGAAAATGGACTCCCCGGACTCCTGAGGCTTTCTGGAAGCCAGAAATGGGCCCATTTCTGGCCTTCCTGAACTTCTGGGAAGCCCGTTTTTCACCCTCCCACAGCCTCTACGCACACCCTGCACTTCCCTGCATCCAAAACAGGCCATATAGGGGACTCCTGGGAGGGGTGGGCGGCCAGCCAAGCGTGGGAGTTGGGAGTTCTCCAAACTGTGCAGAATCTTAGCTAGGAGCTCTCCCGAACCCCTGCGAACTCCCAGCAGCCCAGCCCTGGCTCAGAACCCTCCTCCAGGAACTGGGGGGGTGGGGCGCATTCCTTTCTCTATGCAGCAGCCCCCCCCCCCTGGGCTGGAGTGGGGCAAAGGATCCGTTTTAATCAGCCCAACATGAAAGAGCGAGTCAAGTTGGACGGCACCCTTTTCCCGTCCTTCCAAGCAACGGGGAAGCTGGTGGGGGAGGGGCTATATGGGGCTCCTCTTGGGCCCCTCCTGGTTCTCCTGACACCACGGGACAATTGTCACCACTCTCTCCCTCTGCCCCTAAGGGAGCATCATCAGGCAAAGCACTCGGGTGCCAGGTGAGGCTCTCAAGGGCGTTCTGCTCCCCGAAAGGGGCATGGGAAACTGAAGGGGGGAGGGGAGCCCTGCAGTTCTCTTGGCTGCCCCCAAGTGGCCTCTGCCTCTCACAACACTGTCTTCCTCCTCTGTCCCAACATCGCGCAGGGCCATGACTGAATGCAACAGTGCCCAGATCCCGGGAATCTTTGCAGAGGCTGCTCTCATTCTCAGCAGTGAGGAGGATGAGCTGAAGAAGGTGACGGCCTTGGCGCTCGTGATCGAGGTGAGGACTCGCCTCAAGAGGGAGGAGGGGGGGGGTCTCTTGCCCCCAAGCCACCAAGCAAGGCGGAGCTTTGTGGATGATGCTGCCTCCAGCTGAGCTTGTTCACACACACAGACATATGCGGGGACACACACACACACACACACACACACAGATGCATGCTGACCAGTATCTGGAGCCTGTTCATGTCCTTTAGCCTTTCTAAATGTCTTCTAGTAGAATCACCTAGATATATAAAGGCGAAATACCACTCACACATCATCACAAAATCTCCAGAACCGTAAAGTCCACAAACTTGACATTTAGCATATATGTTCCTCTTGGCTTCTAGGTGCTCGCTAAGAAAGGATTTTTGGAAATGGCCACCAGAGCGTTAGTATTTCCTATATTATTATTAATGCGCTCTGATGCTAAGGAGTTCTACTCCCCCTCCCCCACCTGAAAAGAAATCTCTTCCAAATGCAAAACACAAGCAGAGGACAGGAGTTTCCGTTTCAGTTTTAGTTTCACAGGAGCAACTAGCTTTAGTACAGAACAGTTGAGCTAAGCCATGCCCAGGCTCCTTGCTGTCTCCTTGCTCACACAGCAAATACTGCTTCAGTTTCCAAACAGCCCTGAATTCTCTCACATACTGACAGGACGCTAGACAGATGAATACCAATGGATGCTGGTAGGCAGAGGCAGAATTAATTTCCCGTTATTTTCCTCCCCGACCACATAGTTTCATAGTGAAGCACGGGTATCGAGCTAGTCCGCTAATAAAGAAAAAGTTCTTCTTCCTCGCCAGTTTCTCAAGAGTCCCTCCGCCATCAAGATGATGAACCGATTCAGCCTCCGGGAGCATCTGGAGGAGGGTCTGGCAGCACCCAATCCCGCCGTGCAAGACCTCTGCCTGAAAGGGCTGAACAGCTTCGTTTTCCAGCAAGGGAAGGTAAGAGCTCTCCGGAGAAATTGCCCCTCTGGGATTCCTGCCCTGCCCAGGTCAAACACCACAGGTCAGAGTTCAAGATGGATTGACACCGAAGGCGAGAGCATTGAAGGTGATCCAGGCCAGGTGCGACACCCTTTTAGAGTCAGGTATTAACTTTGCACACATTTAGCTCCAAAATGGTCACGTTTTACTTTTCCTGCTAGGCAGAATCTGCTCCCTAGAGCAGTGATGGCGAACCTTTTTGTTGTGGTGTGCCAAAAGCATGGGCCAGCACCCACAATGCAATGCACCCTGCACCCCTATGCATGACACCCCGCTTCTTTACCTGCACTGCGCATGCGTGCATCTCCCAGCTGAATTTCAGCCCGTTTGAGGCCGTTTTGACCCTCCTGGAGGCTTGAGGGAAGCCTCTGCAGCCTCAAGAGGCCGAAAAATGGGCCTTCCGGAAATACCAGAAGTGCCTATTTTCAGCCTCCGGAGTGCTTCTGGAGCCCAAGGGAGGCCATTTTCACCCTCCCAGGGGCTCAAGGGAAGCCTCTGCAGCCTCGAGAGGCTGAAAATGGGCCTGTTTCCAGAAGGCCCATTTTTCAGCCTCCTGAGGCTGCAGAGGCTTCCCTCAAGCCTCTAAGAGGCTAAAAATAGCCTCAAACAGGCCGAAAATCAGCTGGGAGACGCACGCATGCGCAGTGCAGTTAAGTTTGGCTGGGGCTTGCATGCCTGCACAAATAGCTCTGCGTGCTGCCTGTGGCACGCGTGTCGTAGGTTCGCCATCACGGTCTTACAGCATTGTGGTTTCTTCTCATTCCTTTCTTACTGTCCAGGTGACCCTCTCACTTGTGTATAAGGGCAAAACATAAAATGGCACCAGAAGCTTCCTGATCATTACTTCCCAAGAAACTCCTTTTAAAGGCACATCTTTCATTGACATTTATGGCTTAATTTCCTGAATTCCCATGTGCTTAAGCAGGGCAGCTCCACAGTGCAAGGTTAGCCGACTTATAAACTTGGAACATACAATAAACCACTTAGAGGTAGAAAGTGACAAAATCCACAAAAGTACAAACATATAGGCTACCCCGCAAGCCAATGCTACCCTTTGACCAAAGTTCATGAAGTCATTTCTAAAGGGCCAAACAAGCAGGCTGAATTCTGGTCATCTGTACTGGAGGTTTGCCTGGACTACAGTCAAGACCGGTGGCAAAAACCGACTTCAGGTAGGTGTGACGGGCCACGTGGACCTTCAGCCATCTTCCTGAAGGCACAGGTGGTTCCTGGAACTTGGGAGGGCCCACCTCAGCTGGACTGCAATGATGTAGTCTTCCAGAAAGAACAGTTCTAACTCAGCTTTCCTGGTCAATAGGGAACGCAGTTCACGATCCAAAGAAAATACGTGGATTCAAAAAGTAATTTCCTGTTACGAGGGCCAAGCAATGAGCATCTAAACCAGGGATCTGCAACCTTAAACACTCAAAAGAGCCATTTGGACCCGTTTCTCACAGAAAAGAAAACACCAAGAGCCAATAATTTAACAACCGGTGTAACTGGGTGGGTGTGGCTAACTCGACATCACTCACTCCCACCCAGTCACCTCCTGCTCTGGAATATGGAGTGAGTCTCCATCCCCCACCATCCCCCTTACCTTCTCAGGCCAGGTGAGAAGTGACGGGGAGGGGAGGGGACATCCAGTGGTGGGATCAGCAGGGAGCCACAGCAGAGGGCCGAAAGAGCCGTTTGCGGCTCCAGAGCCACAGGTTGCAGACTCTTGATCTAAACCTTGAGTTGTACAAGGAGGATGACCAAACGTTTCATGGGAAGTCAGACCAAAATCTATTTTGGGGGGGGTCTATTTCTCAATTGAAATCATACAAGAGGCAACATCTGTAGCTCTTGACCAATTTTGCCCCATAAAATTTTAGTTTTCCAGTTGGTTCCCCATTCCCCCACAAGACCAGGAATCGCCCAGACAAACTTGTTGTAGCCAAAGCAATAAAATCACTTTGTAAGTATGAGAAAAGAAAGTGGATGCACCCCTTTCTTAGTCCTTGACCAAGAAGAAGCACTAGAAGCACTAGAAGCTTGGCACATAAGGCATTCCAGAAGCTTCTACCTAGATTCCAAGAGCGAATCAGTCTCTCTGAATGGCATCTACAATAGCTTGGGTGCCACGATGTCCAATGTGACGAGAAGAGCACGTGGAGCTGTTGCTCATCCGTCAGAAACCATCTGGAAGGAACCTCTCCGAGAGGCACTGTTGAGCCATGGGCTGATAGTGGGTGCAACCAGTGGTGGGATTCAAATAATTTAACCACCGGTTCTCCGCCCTAATGATTTCTTCCAACAACCGGTTCACCAAACTGCTCAGAAAGTTAACAACCGGTTCCCCCGAAGTGGTGTGAACTGGCTGAGTCCCACCACTGGGCGCAACATCGGAGAGAAATTTGAACAGGAAACACAGATGTAAACATTGAAAAAGAGAAAAGTCGGCCCACTTAGCAACCCAATCAGCACAGTAGTTACCTTTGGTGAAAGTAGGGTTCACCGCGTTGATAAGAGGAACAATGAATGACAGCTGATGGGAGAAGTCGCACTTCTAAAAGTGAAAGGACCAGGACTGCGTGGGTGCCTGAGAAGGCCAAAAACCCTCTGTAGCCACAAGGGAACAATAGCATGGCAAACACCAAAAGCATACTTAGAGCCAGTGAAAAGACTAACAGTTTTATCTCCAGCGATATAACAAGATTGAGTTAAGGCAATAAGTTTATTTGTTTGTTTATAAATAAATAATGCCACCTGAGCGCAGCAAGAGCTACATCTGCAGAAAGGCTCAACAACTCTTTCAGGAACCGGCTGCTCATCACTTTCAACAAGTTACAAACATTTTGTGGGCCCTGCATTGGTGCCAGAAGGTTCTGTTCTGACCTAGGCTTCCCCCAAAAGCACTAAGCATATTTTTGTCCTAGCAAAACCCCTTTTATTAAATGAAGGTGAATTTCTTGCATGCACATTCCGCCAAAGGCCTGGCAAACAGTCTTTCAAGGGTGTAATTAGGAGCACAGACCTTATCTAGCCTGCAGAGCTGCCAAGTACATTTTTCCAAATGCAGTGCTGACAAGGAAGGACTCGGCACATAGTCTCTGCGATGCACAGACAGATCTTCACACTGCTGCAACGAACAAATTGTTTCCTGCAAAAGCCCCCTCTCCTTTTGTTCCTCTTTTAATCCTTATGGGCCATTCACTGTCCACCTGTGGCCTTACTCCCACATCGACCCTTAGTTCGTAACTGTTCTTTTCTTTTGTCAGCTCTGCGCATGCATCATTTAACAGTGGTGTCACTAACAGCTGCAGCAATTCACTTAACAACTGCAGAACAAAAGGTCATAAAATGGGGCCAAATTCACTTAGCAAATGTTTCACTTAGCAACAAAAATTTGGGGCTCAAGTGTGGTTGTAAGCTGAGGATTTCTTGTATAGCTATAGAGATAGAGAGAGATATACACATATATACATATACAGTATATACATACGTATATAGGACAACTGCAGCAAAATTATTGTATGCACCAAAGACTTGACATTACATACAATGGAAGAATATTTGGTGAAGATGGATGGAACTCACTAAGATGGCCAAGTTGATTTGGTTCTGTAATTTAATTAGAGAAAAGACAATTTCTATGTTTATTGCTAATTGGAAATCCTCTTTGGCTTTTCCGTGATACAGAAAAAAATGAACATGACTTCTTGTTTTTAGGATTAGAAAAAAAACAGATAATACAAAAAAGGGTGTTTATTTCTGTAACCGTAAAGTAGGAGGGAATGTTGTATTTATAATTACACTTGCTCAAAAGGAAGTTGAACGCAACTTTTCTTTTAGCGCTTTTGACTTTTTTCTTCCTTCTCCTTTTCTTTTTTGTATTAGGTTTGTTAATTCCCCCCCAACCCATTTTTAATTCTTAATTAAAAACTATATTTTAAAAAAACCTGAGGGGTAAAAAAAAGCTGAGACCATTTATTCTTTATCCAGAAAGAAGGATATTTTTGTCCAATCCACCCCACCCTGGAGTCTCAGCAGTCCAGAGAGGGACTTCAATACAAGGCCCAGCCAAGGAGGTTCGGGGTTTGCTCTCCTATTAGCGGCTCTAAGAAGCCTCCCTCCTCCTTCTGGGCTTCATTTCCCAACTGTTGCTCTACTTTCTGGTACGCTTCCACCACGTTCACCTCTGACAGCAGTAGAAAGTGGTGTGGGGGCAGGAGGGGGAAGCAACGGTCCCTAATGAGAAGGAGTGGGGGGGATTGATTCACATCCCAGCTTTTCTATACGAGGGGCCTACAGAGCAGTTCCTCTGTGGTAGTTTGGGCGGAGGGGATCTCCAGCTGAGGGTCTCCTGGAAACCCAAGGGTGGGCTAGGGTCTGTATCTCCCCTCTTTTGTCTAACTGCTGCCACTCCCCCCTGCCAAGGCTGTTCTCTCCCCCTGAGTTCGCTCAAAAATGTTAGCATAGAGTTCTCTGCCTGGTTGCTGGGTGGGCGTGGCCATGGTGGGCATGGCCTAGCTGGCCTCCTGCACCATTGTAGTAGGATGGGGCATTTTTGCCCTCCCCGGACTCCGGAGGCTTTCCGTGAGCCTACGGGAGGGTGAAAACAGCCTCCCGGGGCTCCAAAGGCTCTCTGGAAGCCAGAAACAGGCCCATTTCCGGCCTTTCTGAACTTCCGGGAGGCTCATTTTTTTGCCCTCCCCAAGCCTCTGCGTGGGCCCTGCAGTTACCTGTATCCAAAACAGGCCACGTGGGGACTCCTGGGAGGGGAGGGGTGGGTGGAGCCATCCAGGAGTGCGATTTGGGGGGGTCTCCAAATTGTGTGGAATCTTAGCTAGGGGCTCTCCCAAACCCCTGCGAACCCCCAGCAGCCCACCCCTGGTTCGCTCCCTGGAAAGTTCACTCCCACCTCTTCCTCTCAACGTCTTTACAGTCCTGCTCACCCCCTGGTCACCCACAAAAACGGCAGTCACAAACTCTGAAGACAGACCCCCTCACGCCTGATAAGGAGGCAACAAGAGTCTTGGGCCGCTTTTTTAGGCAGGCTTTTGCACTGTCATCTAAACACAAACGGACAGATTTGAAAACCAGAGGATTTGCGGAGCTTCATCTACGCTCTTTCTTTCCGAAGAAGAACGCAAGACGAAGCAGGGAAGGTCCCATCCTGGTCCCCATAGGCAGGGATTACAGTTCCCCATTTGAGACCCGGTGCAAACTTCCCTCTCCAACCTGTGTTTACCTCCCTTTTGTCTGCTCAGGTTAAGTCCCTACGAGACCAGCTTCCAACCATGATCAACTCTATTTTCAGTGGATGTGAAGACGTTCTGGAGGGGCTGAACGACATAATGACCACACTCTATGAAATGGATGGCCAGGGAATTGGGCTCATCTCTGTTGACCTTGCTCTGAATGTCCGCTCATTTTTTGAGGACGTAAGTTTTGGAGAAATGGGGTTGGGGCTTCCATAAAAACATAGGAACACCTGCTGAATCACCTCAGGGGTATCAAGCCCTGGAAGGCTTGTAAATTCAGAGAGGGGATAAAAAAACCACTTGATTTCTGATATGGTCACCTTCACAGTGGGGAGGATATTTGAAACCAGTAAAGGCAATTTTCTAAATCTCTATTTTGAATGAAAGAACGTTTCCCAGGGTGCGGGGTGTTCGAAAGAACTTGAACAATCCCCAGTTCATCCATTGAAATCTCTCTACTCTTTTGCTGTCCGGTGAAATTCTCTGGGGTTCCCCAAAGCATCCAAGCTGGACTGCCATCACAGAAAAGCCGCCCCTTCATACAAGCTTCTTGCTTTGTGTGTCTTCATCAGGAAAGAGCGGAAGTCCGGGCAACTGCCATCTCCTTGTTCGGGCAGCTGGTGATGAGGTCCAAGGAAACCGAGAAGGCCCTCCTCAAGAAAGAAGTGGTCTACAGCCTCCTCCCCCTGCTGCTTCATTTGAAAGACCGGGAGACCACGGTGGCTATGGCAAGTTCAGATGCCTGCAGAGGGGGGGCCTCTCCTTTCACACCGCTGGAAAGGGGGGGGGGAGTTCAGGGGTAGAACATCCGTTTCTCTAGTGCAGGGTCAGCAACCTGCAGTTCTGGAGCCACATGTGGTTCTGTCATCCCTCTGCTGTGGCTCCATCACTCAAAATATGCCTCACAACCACCGGTGTGTGATGCCCACTGGCATGTGATTTATTGAGCTTTTCAACCCTCGGTAACCATGGATAAATCCAAGAAATTAAAAGCTTCAGACGAGAACAACTACACATGCTAGTTTTATGGCCGCTCCAGAAATAATCAGGCATGGGAAAGGTTTTGTGGCTCCCAGTGTTTTCTTTTCTGTGGGACACAGTCCGAATGGCTCTTTGAGTGTTAAAGGTTGCTGACTCTTGCTCTAGCAGAAGGCACAGAGCTCCCCAGCTTGGCCTGGGAAGGGTCCCCTCTAAAACACTATCATCTACGCGAACAGAAAGGACACTAACAGACCAGTCTTGCCTATATGCAGGGGTGGGATTCTACCGGTTCGCACCTATTCGGTTGTTAACATTCTAAGCAGTTCGGAGAACCGGTTGTTAGAAGAAATTACTGGCCTAATCCTGTAAGGAAGGCAGGAAGAAAACATTCTGGTGTTGCTTACAGAAACTGCCTCTCTGTTAACCCTTATTCCATTCTTGGCAGGACTAGACTTCCTGTCTCAGGAACTTCTCTGGAGTTTTTTTTTTCTCTCCTTTGCTGGTACTTGGCTTGTGTGGAGTGACCATTCAGAGTTACAATGGCTCTGAAAAAAGTGACCATTTTTCACACTTACAACTGTTGTAGCATCCCGACAGTCATGGGAGGCTAGGTGAGGAGATCCGTGCCTCGATGTGAGTGATATTGAGTTGGCCACACCCAGCCAATAACATGACCACCAAGACATGTCCACCCTGTCACATGACCATGAAGCCACACCCACCACTTAAGCCATACCCACAGAACTGGTTGTTAAAAATTTCGAATCCCACCCTTTCCTATACGGCCTTGAATCTAGGAACAAGTCAAACCTCCAGTGGGGGCGACCTTCTGAGGGGGTGAAGATTGAACTCGGTTCAATATCACCAACATGAATGTAGAACTTGAGGATTCAAAGGGGGCACAGCAAAGCTCAACAAACATGGTTTGCAAGGGATGTTTAAAGTCACAAGCCAATACTCACGACAGAACCCCTGGCTTCAGTTACACAATACCTGAGGACAGAAGCAACCTTGGAAGAGCAGACCGTGGGCAAACAGGAGTTGTCCCCGTCCTTCGGCCTAATGAACATGTCCCACCGCTAGGAAGTGTGAGGATTCCAACAGGCATTCGAGGTTTAGATAAGGGTGGGCACTTTTGTCGTTTGAGGGGTGTGATGTCGCTGAGCTTGGCGGTTAGATCGGTGCTGCACAGTGGTGCGATTCAACCGGGGCTAACAACTGGTTTGGTGAGTGCGCGCCAAAGGTGTGGTTCGTGCGCGGGCTCTACATTTTTAAAAGCCCATTTTCAACTCAATTACTTACCTTCTTCCGCAGCCCCTGGGACTAAAACAGCTGAGGTGTGGCAAATAGTTCTGTCATGCGAATCAGCTGTGCTAAAAAAAACCCCAGGAAATAAAGCACCGGGAAAAACAGGGACAGGTGGGCAGGGCAAATGCTTACTGGAACTACCAGTTTGCTTGAGCCAGTCCAAACCAGTCCGAACCGATAGAATCCTACCCCTGGTGCTGCAGCATGTTCCCTCTTAGGCTGAGATGGCTCTGGGGGTCTGGAGAGATGTCCCCTTCTGCAGAAGGCAACTCACCCACCTGCCACCCCTTTATTCCTGGTTGCAGAGCTGCAAGTTGACTCTCTTGCACTGTGGAGTCTTCCTTGGCTGGGCCCATCTGAAGCTGATGTTCCGCAGTCTAGCTTGGGATGATCTCCGGAGCTGCTTGGTGAATGCGTGGAAATACTTGGTCAGTGAAGGGTTACTTGGCAGCTGTTTGGGTGGTTTGTTGTTGTTTTTTCCTTAAATGGAGGCCATTTACAAAGTTAGTATAGGCCAGGGGTCTTCAAACTTGGCAAGTTTAAGACTTGTGGACTTCAACTCCCA
>NW_020769399.1:1164482-1193297 GCF_900518735.1 Pseudonaja textilis | reverse complement strand
CTTCCTCTTCCTCCTCATTCTCCTCCTCCTCCTTCTCTTCCTCCTTCCTCCTCTTCCTCCTTCTCCTCCTTCCTCCTTTTCCTCCTCTTCTTCCTTCTCCTCTTCCTCCTCCACTTCCTCCTCCTCCTTCCCCCTCTTCCTTCTCCTTCTCTTCTTCCTCCTCCTCTTCCTTATCTTCCTCCTCTTCCTCCTCCTCCTCCTCCCCCCTCTTCCTCCTTCCCCTTCTTCCTCCTTCCTCCTCTTCCTCCTCCTCCTCCTTCCTCTTCTCCCTCCTCATTCTCCTCTTCCTCCTTCTCCTTCTCCTCCTCCTCCTCCACTTCCTCCCCCTCCTCCTCCTCGCCCTTTCCTACTGGCATCCCAGTCGGGGCAACACAGCACCAGTTTCTCAGACACAGGCCCTGCCGGCCCTTAGGACACTTTATTGCACACATCCTTGGCAAGCAGCATCCCCCGTTCACCACCCATCTCAGGCCCAAATGAGAGTCCCATCCCTGGGGGAGATACAGGAGCACCCCTGACACTGCAAAGGGCAGGTCAGAACAATATGCAGGAGGGTGGGGTGGGAGAAGAAGGGATTGCCAAATGGGCATATAAGGTGGGAGCAGGGCGAGAGTCCGGAACAGCCCCCAAAGCCGCCAGTCGTGCAACTGATGCCAGCGCTCTCAAGAACTGTCTCCTGCTGGCTTGGCTCCCAGTCAGGGGCTCAGTGCAGCTCTGCCAGGTAGAGGTTTCCCCCTGCGCCAGCGACGGCCACGGGCTGCCCTTTGGAAGCCGAAGCCACGGCATGCACCGGCTTGTTGGACAGCAGGACTTCCCCGATCACCTGTGAGAAGCAAAGGGAACACCACGAAAGCTTGCGGCGGGTAATTCTGGCTGCGATCGGCAGCCACCCCTGAGCCGGCTGCTGCTCCCGAGACTCTACCTCTCCCCCCCCACACACACAAAAAGAGCCCTTACCTGGCCTGTTCCAGTATGGATAATCCCAGCCCCGCTGGTACCGCTGCCCCCGGCCACCACTACGTCCTCTGTGCAGAACTGGCCAGAGTAGAGGAATTCTCCCTGGGTGGGGTTGCCAGGAAAAGGCACGTTTTGCCACAGGCGGGACATGCGCAGGTCCCAAAGTTGTAGAGCGTTGTGAGGCACCCAGGAGGCAGTCAGGATGTGTGCTCCCTATTTGGGGAGGGGAGGAGGCAGGTGGGTGACTTCACTGTCCTCTCCCTCTTTGACAGGAGATTTTTAACTGCTTGGAGTTTCCAGGTCACCGCTGGAGGGTTAAACCCAAATAGCCTACAAGTTGAAGCTTTGAAGTCATTTGCAGCTGATGCAGTCATTTGCAAATGACTTCAAAGCTGGAAGCCCAAGAAACACAGTGGGTGGGGAGGCTCCAGAGGTGGTATTCAGCAGGTTCTGATCCAGTGGTAGGATTCAATTTTTTTTTTTACTACCAGTTCTGTGGACTTGGCTTGGTGGGCGTGGCAGGGGAAGGATAGTAAAATCTCCAGCCAGAGGTGGGATTTGCTGGTTCTCCGAACTACTTAAAATTTCCGCTACCAGTTCTCCAGAACTGGTCAGAACCTGCTGACTACCACCTCTGTTCTGACTGGTTTTGGAGAGCTGGTAGCAGAGATTTTGAGTAGTTCGGAGAACCGGCCAATCCCACCTCTGACTGGCCCCGCCAACCCCATCTCTTCTCTGCCTCACAAGTCCCAGCTGACTGGCTGGGTCTTCCTTGGTTGCCCTGCATGGGAGAACAGAGCTGGAAAGCAGGTTATTGGGGTGAGAAGGGAATGGGATTTTACAGTATCCTTCCCCTGGAGTGGGGTAGGAATCAAGGCTGGTATTCAACAGGTTCTGACCAATTCTGAAAAACCGGTGGCAGAAATGTTGAGTAGTTCAGGGAACTGGCCAATCCCACCTCTGACTGGCCCCACCAACCCCATCTCTTCTCTGCCTCCCATTGAGTCCCAGTTGATCGGCTGGGCCTTCTTCGGTTGCCCTGCACAGAAGAACGGAGCTGGAAAGCAGGCTAGTGGGGTGGGGAGGGAAGGGGGATTTTGCAGTATCCTTCTCTTGCCACGCCCACCAAGTCACACCCACCAAGCCATGCCACGCCCACCAAGCCACGCCCACCAAGCCATGCCCACAAAACTGGTAGTAAAAAGTTTTGAATCCCACCACTGGTTGGGGCTCCCATCTGCTACCCTGTCGGGTCTCTCCATCACCTGAGGAGATGAGTTTGCACTTGGTGCCGGTCTCCCTTTGGGAAGTTCAGAGGATGCGCTGCTGTCTCTCTGCCTATATCTGATCAGCCCAGCGGATCTGGCTTCGGAGGCTGCCCACTCCGTAACCAGGCCGGCTCCAGGCTTTCCTTGGGGGAAGCATACCGGAGAGGGGCTCCCGGCCACTCCCTTTGGCCTGCAGCAATGGCATCCTTTCCTGTGGCGGAGGTGGGAATCCACACACACACACACACACACACACACACACACACACACACACACGCCTCAGACGGGACTCACCTTGATGTCGATCCCCGGACCGCAGATGTGGGGCCCGTTGATCACGCTCTGCGCCCCTTTGGGCACGCGCTTGTCCCAAACCTAGCAGAGAAGGACAGGCGGCAGCCAATCGCTGACCCGGGCGTCGGGGGGTGGGGGGTGGGAGGGGGAAAGCAGGGGGCGGGGGGGGGGGGGGGGGGGGGGGGGGGCAGCCCTTGCCTTGACGGAGTTGTCCCAGCCGCCGGTCAGGAAGAGGTGCAACTCGCTGGGGTGGAAGCGCAGCGCGAAGATCCGCCGGGAGTGGCCGCTGAAGGGCGTGAACTCGTCCCCGGCCATGAAGTCGGGCGCGCGCACCACGTGGACGAGCTGGCGAAGGAGGAGAGGAGGAGGAAGAGCCGCGGGAGGCGAGGGCAGGTGCCGGGGGAGAGGGGGGGGCGTGGAGGGCTCACCTGGTGGGTGTGGCTGTCGTAGAGGCGGATGTGCCGGTCTTTGCCGGCCGTGGCGAAGGCGCTGCCGTCGCGGCAGAAGTCCAGCGCGTGAATCTCATTCTCCTCCTCTGCGAAGGCCGCGAGTAAGGAAGGGTGGGAGTGGGGGGTGGAGAGAGAGTCAGTAGCTCCGCCGGAAGGTCCCGCGAGGCTGTCCAGCCGGGCCCCTCCCCGTCCGCCCGCCCGCTCGCTCCGGACCCACCGGTCAGAGAGGCCGCGGCGCTCCCCGCGCGGAGGTCGTACAGGACGACGACCCCGTCGGCTCCGGCGGCCAGCAGCAGCCCGGGCTTGGCGCGGTGGAACCCGAGCGCGGTGACGGCGTGCCGCGGACGCCGGACCTGTCGCAGGCAGGGTCCCGGCGCGCCCGTCCCGGCGTCCACGAGCTGCGGGGAAGGGAGCGGCGTGAGCTCGGGAGGAGGCGGCGGTGGCCCTCGTTTCAGAGCGCCCGCCGCCCGGCCCCGCTAACCTGCACGGCCCCGTCGCCGAAGCCGGCGGCCAGCTGCGCGCCGCTCGCGCCGAAGCAGAGGCTGTAGACGCCGTGCGCCTCCCTGCCCAGCGGCACCCTGCGCGCCACCGCTGCCGCCGCCATGCTCTCGGCCCGGGCGTCCAGCGTCGCCCCGGCAACGGCCGCTCCGTTGGCGCCGCGGGACCAGCCGCACGCGGACCGTTGCCTGCAGCCCGCAAGAGAGCTCCGGCCTTCTTCCCGGAGAGACCGGCCCTGCCGCCCACCTGGGCCGGGATGCTCCGGGGCCCTCCATCGTACGAGACCTGCTGGGAGAAGGTGCCGGGTGGGAGCGGGCCCTCCCAGCAGAGGCCACTTGGGGCGGGTGGAGCCTCCGCCTGCCTGGCTTCAGGGGTCCCTGCGGAGTCTGACTGGTTAGAAGGCGAGTTGTAAGCCAGAGGTCTCCAAACTTGGCAACTTCAACTCCCAGAATTCTCCAGCCTTAAAGTTGCCAAGTTTGGGGACCCCTGTTGTAAACGCAGTTTTACTAGGCTTATAGTAAATCCCCCAAATTTTAGGACCAGGCAGTTATGTAAGGAAACGTGATAAATATACGTATGTGTGTGAGAGAGAGAAAGAGAGAGATCCTCCATTCCCATCAAAGACTTCCCACCGCCTCCTCTTATGTAGGAGGCAGCCGCTTACTTGCAGCAGCACCCAAAGCAAAGCCTTGCCAGCCAGGGTGCCAGAGCATCCCTAATAAAAATATTTCACTTTTCAAATCTAGATGTTACTTTTATCATTTTTAACAACCATGTGTGTATTTTTGTCCACCATGTATAGTAACAAGCCTATGCATGTCCACCACACATGGTAATATGATCCGAGTGTCTGTTGGCACTTCCAGTGAGTTTAATGCCAAAATCTGTGGAATGCAAAGCAGTACAATAACTCCAGAGCCTATTGTGGTAGATAAAGGTGCCTCGAGGTGTGTGTGTGTGTGTGTGTGTGTGTGTGTGTGTGTGTGTGTGTATAAGCTGCATTCGGCTTCCCAATATACATGTAAGTTGCTTTTGGTATTTGCAGGATGGATGGTGAACTGCTCAAAGTCTAAGAAAATATTCAAAGTCTAAGAAGTCATTCCCTTGGCACCAGGAAGAAAATTCAGTCAGGGATATCTGGCCCAGTAAACCAACTTGTTTTTATTCACTGATCCTATCTCAGAAAAAGTACGGCTGGCATGCTGACCTAATAAAAAGCGCTAAATAATGTCCCACAGATGCTTTCATCCAAAATATTCTGACATCAAGCTGTACTTTTCACGGCATCTGCTTTTTCCTTTGGCTTGCTATTGATGTAGGCGGAGCTGAAAGCACACAAACCCTGTTCTGCTGTTGCTCGTGGCCATGAAAGCTTTGCTGTGGTAACTGATGGCTGGCAAATAAAACCATGTGTCTTCAACGTGCTTTGATTGCTTTAGGTGAGAAAAGTTTTGGAAATAACAAGCAAGCATGCATGTGAGGCTCTGCAAAACACCCACTGCCTGGACTGCTACAGAGGGAGTTGGCAAGAGAGGAAGGCAATAGCGAGGAAAAAACGGAGAGGAAAAAAAAGGTTGCGGTTGTAAAACTCAGTGCAGATGTGCTGGAAGGAACATGCCAAATGCAGTACTCGTCCAGCTAGCATTTTGCAAAATGCAGCAGTTTTAGGGGAAGCTGATTTAAGGCAACAAAACCCTCTTTTTCCTTTTCTTTCCTTGCTTTGATTAACAACAGTGGCTGTCTTCAAACCACAAAGAGAAAAAAAATAGGTTAATACACATCAAAAGTCTTCATGATCCAGAAGAAGGCGTAGACAAGCATACAGGAGAGATTAAACATGATCTACCAGAAAAGGACATGAATTTAATTTTCAGCCAAGAAAATCAGGTGGATATTAACAACCAGGAAACTATAAATATAATCCCTCCCAAATCAGAAGGCCCCCAAGAAGCCCCTGGAGTAAAACTGAGCTCCAGTGGAGGCAGCAGCAGCTTCGGGGCTTCCGAGGTAGCTGGGTTGAGGTGAGAAAGGTGCCCAGAAGCCAAACAAGGCATATCTTCTCAATTCAAATCGTGTGATTGGTAATCATCTGTCTTTAAGTCCTGAATTGCCAAATCTAATCCTTTCGAAAGCCACACCATAATCTATTCTGGACCATGATTTATGCTAGTTTGAGTTGTATGTATATTGGTTTTCGTCCCAGTATGGTAATCTCCCAACTGCTGGAAGTGTGTTAGGAATCTGTCCACCAATTAGTTGGGTTGGCAATATATAAACCAACAATGTATGTTTGTAGCTTTAAGACAAAGTCACTGTATTGATTTGTACTATGTTCCGGTTGGTTGATTGTATTGTGAATACAATAAGAGGGAGCTAGAGATCATGGCTTGTTTTGTCTGACATTCTGTATCTCTGACATTCTGTTGCTCTCAGTTTGACTCTGAGACTCTGTTGTATTATGCTGTGCTTATACTTTGATATTTTTGTTTACTGCAAATGACAAAGGCAACCGGTAAGAAGACTTTGTAGTTGGATATTCTTTGGACTGTTAAACGTATATGACCTGGACCGTTTATTGGACTGTGCTATTTCTTAAAGTAAACTTTAACTCAATTTAGTGTATCTGTGTGTGGCTGAATAATTATTCATAACTATTCTCATAAATGTTTCCATGTGCATATCCTTGTTACTCAAGGGTTATTCTGTACATATCATAACAAAGTGCATGAAAGAACGGGGTACTTACTATCACACATGGTGGACCTGTAAGAAAGCACAGGTCTTTTATCGTAGAATTTGGTCATGGTTAGAGGAAATGATGAGGAAATGAATCCAGAGATGTTTTTATTAGGAATAATGAAGAAAAATGTAAACAAAGTTGACACCTATTTAATTATGCATGTGATTACTGCAGCAAGAATAACATTTGTCCAAAACTGGAAAGCAAGAGAGATTCCAAGTGAGGATGCTTTGATTGGGAAAATATTACACTGCGCTGAAATGGTTGGGTTAAGAATTGAAAGAGGGAGATGAACTAGAATACTACAAACTATGGAGCAAATTTTATAAATTGAAGGACTTGAAAGGGTGTTCACAGAACTTAAATAAGTAGAGAATGTGATAAAAAGGTACAAAAGATAAATGGAAAATATGCATAAAAATGTATATATGTACATAAATGTATAAACTTTTTATTTTTTTATAATGCTTTAGTTTTCCATTTATACATAATACCAATAGTTATTAAACAGCGCTGTGAAATTATATATACATTTATGTGTCCTATCAAAACTTACAATACACAATACTTCCATACCCTCTTATCTATTATACACATTATTTACATTCTATTCTTATATCTATTATCAATCCAAATAAACCATGTTTCCCATATTGCATTGTATTCTGTCTGCTTTCCCTTTTAATTCCATAGTCAATAATCCATTTCCACACACTCTAAAAAAAAAAATTATTATTAAGCCTTCAGATGGTATGGAGTTTTTCTTCCAGTATTGAGCATATGAAATTCTTGCTGCTGTTAGTATATGTAATATAAAATATGTTGTCTTTCTGTTATAGTTTTTTTTTATTATTCCTAAAAGGAATAATTCCGGGACAAAATCAATTTTGTTTTTAGTTAACTCTTCTAACCATGTTTGAATCACTTTCCAGTATTTTTTCGCTTCGGAGCATGTCCACCAAGAATGAAAGGAGTACCTTGTTGTTGTCCAAACTTCCAACAATTTGGTTTTAAATTTGGGTAGATCTTAGCCAGTCTTGAGGGTTCCACGTGCCAAAGATAAAACATTTTATGTTGGTTTTTCTTGTATGCCGCCGATTTTGTATTTTATAATTCATATTCCAGATCTTTTCCCATTCTTCCAGATCAATAGTATATCCAATGTTCCATGCAGTCATCGTTCCTTTCACAATTTCTTCCGCCCTTTCAAATTCTAATAAATGTTTATATAACTTAGATAATAATTTCTCATCTGGGCCAATCAAGATTTTATCTAGTTTTGGTTATTCATTTTTTATTTCTAATTGTAAAGAGATTGGACAGAAATGTATGTCAAAGAAGAGACACCACGTTCACTGTTTTTAATGTTTATATTTAATAAAATTATTATTTTTTAAATCATCTGGCTTTAAGTGAGTTTGTCGTTAAGCAAATCTGACTTCCCCTATTGACTTTGCTTGTTGGGACCCAGCCAGGAAGGTGTTCTGACCCAACCGGGTTCCAAGAGAGCAAACAGAGACAAAGGCAGCAGCCCCAACCTTTTAAGGTTAATCACGAATTTTATTCCTTTACAGATAAAAGGCTGCTTTCCACTAATTAGAAAAGGCCTTGCCAAGTTGTTTGTCAAAGGCTGCCAAAAACCCAGAGATAAGAACTAATTTACAAGATTCTCCAAACACGAACTAAGATATCCACAAATTGAGCTTCAGAGCTTCTTTGCCTTCTGCAAAAGATGCTTTTCCAAACCTGGCTTTTATCCTCTTGAGAGAGAGGCCATTTCCTTGCAGCCTTACTCCAGAGTTGCCTGTGCTGCTATAATTGTTCTTTCTTCCGAGTAATCCTTCGTGCTCGTGCACTTGGCACAAGCTCCTTGGGAGCCTCCTCTTCACACTTTTCCAGTTTCTTCTGGGTCCAGAGTCACCTGTGCATGGGGAGTGCTCTTCTCCAGAGCTGGCCCCACAGCCTGCCCCCCCCCCCAAATCTCTGAACACCCACAGGGCAACTTTGCAACTCTCCTCCTCTCCCCCAGGCCTTCCTAGGAAGTGGGAAGTTGGTCAGTGTGGATGAGCCCCACTTCAGCAGAAGAGCCTCAGGAAGGGGAGGGGAAGTTTAGTCTGCAACACCCATCACCCCCACCCCATACAGTTATCACCCAAAATGAGACGTCTCAGAAAACAACAACTGCATGAAAAACTGCTGGTGACCTTCTACCGCTGCACCACAGAGAGTATCTTAACTTACTGCACCTCTGTATGGTTTGCCAGTTGCACAGGGGCAGATAGGAAAGCGCTCCAGAGGGTTTAATGTCATTGCCCAGAGGATCATGGGTTGCCCTCTCCCCTCTTTGGAAGAGCTTTACAGCTCCTGATGCCTTAAGAAAGTTCAAAACATTCTCAAAGATCCATCTCATCCTTGGAACCTTTTTTTTTTTTTTTTTTTGAACTATTACCATCTGGCAGACGGTACAGGATAATAAAAACAAGGACAAATAGGCTGAAAAACAGCTTCTATCCCAGGGCAGGAGCTCTATTGAATTCTACTGTATAGTGCAACATTAATGCAACATCAGGGGTTTTCAATTCAATGTACAGAATGTGAAGGATGTGTGTTTGTTTTCATAGTCATAATGTACACTGAAGATGGTGTTTAATTTCGTTGTACGAGGTGGAATGACAATAAACTAAACTAAACTAAACTAAACTGCTGTTGATGAACCAGTTAGTGAGGGACCACAACTCAAAGGTAAAAGCCAGAATTCACTGTGGTTGGCAAAAGCCACCCACCCACCCAAAGAACACTGCATTATAACCTTTGGCTACCTAGCCTCATGCAGAGAAGGGTCCACCACCACCCCACCCCAAGGCAGGGGGTCACAGCTGGATGAAGATGAACGGGAGTCCAGCCCTGCCTTGTCCCCCAGGGCTTCTGGAAGGGCTCTGAACCAGCCTGCCTTCTCCTCTGCAGGACAGCCCTGCTACCCCCCACCTCCATCCCCACAGGGGCCCGAACCCCCCCAGGAGTTCTTGGTACATTTTCCCTTCCGGGACTGAATGGGAACTTCTCCTGACATGCTTTGGTCGCGTACATTGTGGCCCTTGTTGCAGGCCAGAACTGGCCAGGCTTTTGCCACTGTCATCACAAGGGTAACTTTCTGACAGTGAGAAGAATCAACCAAAGGAACAGAAGTCGCCCTCGGAAGTTGTGGGAGTTTCATCGCTGGAGGCTTTTCAAGAAGAGATTGGACCGCTGCCATCTGTCAGAAACGGTGTAGGGACTCCTGCTTGGGCAGGGGGTTGGACTAGATGACCTACAAGGTCCCTTCCAACTCTTGATTATCTGGTATCTGGAGATGCAGGAAGGCACCACCACCTTCCTGGGTGAACTGCTGCCCAGCATCCACGCGGGGCTTTGCGTTTGCCCCCCACCCACTTGAAAATCGGGGCTCCCTGGGATGTAGGGCTCACCCTCCCCTCCTTCAATCCAACCTTCTGCTGTTTATTATCTTCCTTACGGGGATCTCTGCCCTTTCCCTCCCTCCGCAGGAACCCCTCTTGTAAGCTAAAGGGAAACCTTCGGGGGTCCCGTCCGAGCCTGTCATCTCCGGGCGCGGGGGACCCGCGGGGGCGCCGGAGGGGCTTCCTCGCCCGCTAACATTGCGGCCGTCCTTGAGGCGGGCCTGGCCTTCCTCGCGCCGCCCGGGGGAAGTTCGTCCCTCCTCCGACCAACCCCGGAGGAGGAGAAAGAGAGGGGTGGGTCGCCGCCCTCCCGCCCGGCTCCGCTTGGCCAGCCGCTCTCCTCGGGGGGTGGAAAGAAGGCCTGCCCGCCCCCACCCACGAGTCCCGGCTCGGCTCCCACAAAGGGCGGCGGAGCGGAGGGCCCGGCCTCCTCTCGCTGCGCCTTTCTCCGGAGGCCATTTTAGTTGACTTTAGTTAATAAGTCAGGGGGTCCCCAAACTTGGCACCTTTTAAGACTTGTGGACTTCAACTCCCAGAATCCCTCAGCCAGCCAGCCTCTTCTGTGGCCACGCTATGCTGGCTGAGGAATTCTGGGAGTTGAAGTCCACAAGTCTTAAAAGGTGCCAAGTTTGGGGGTCCCTGATTTAGGCCGAGAAAGCGGGGCCCGTGGCAACAGCTCTGACAACTCCCAAAGATGCCCGTTTCTCGACCGCCCTTCATCCCAGCGAAAGAAGGCTGAGGCCCGGGCCTTCCTCCCAGGCTTTTCCCTCTGGATTGACTGAGCTGAGGGGGCGCTCTGCCGTGGCTGCCCTCTTCTCCTTTGCCCCGCCGAGGCCCAGCGCCTTGGCCCTGGAGGGAAAGACTTGGCCTGAAAGAGCGTCTCTTCCTCCCCTGCCACACAGACCACCTCCTCTATGTAAGGGCTTCTCATTTGGAAGACAAATCCATGAGCGGCCTCCAAATGCACCCCTAGCTCTGACTGAGGGGATGTGAAGGGCCTGATGTGGTGGGGGTGGGGGTGTCCTTGGTGCTCCCTGCCTTTGGTGGTTTTTTGGCAGACATTTCGCTGCCAAACTAGATCACATCATCAGGGCTACAAGGGAGCGGGGTTTGTTCCTATTTTTATACGTTAGAGCGAGAGTCTCCAAACTTGGCAACTTTAAGACTTCTGGACTTCCAACTCCCAGAATTGCCCAGCCAGCATGACTAGCTGAGGAATCCTGGGAGTTCAACTCCACAAATCTTAAAGTTGCTAAGTTTGGAGGGCCCTGTGTTAGAGTCATATGTGCTAAGCTCTGGAAAGTATCAAGGCTCCCACAGCTCAGCCCTGAGCTACAGATACTCTTCAGTAGGCTCTGATGTGGCACAAGATCTTCTCTCAAAGGCTCCCTAGACAATCCTCCTCGTTGGGCTGTCCTGGTCTTGAAAAAAAATACAATCAGGTTGTCCTCTTGGTGGTTTGGAATTAATTACCCAGGTGTTTTCAGTTCACAGTCACTCTTAGATTTGGGGTTGGTTTAATATAATTCAAAATGTTATATATCATTGGCTTAATATACTGTATATAATGGCTTAATATAATTCAAGGGTAATTCAAATTGTTATCAAACCATGGCTTAATGTTATGTTTAAACCTATTTGGTGCATATATAAGAATTGTTTTAGAATTGTAGGTTTGTATGGAAAGACCCCTAGATAAGTGGAGACGGTAGCAGCCAAAATTCCCAACAAGAATTCCCCTTAACTATTCAAGCCAAGAATCCTGGAAGTGGCCCTATAAACAGATTTGGATAGGCTGAATAGAACAAACCTGAAAGTAGGAATTGCTGTACATAATGCCCACCTTCACCCACCAAGCCATGCCACGCGCACCAAGCCACGCCCACCAAGCCATGCCCACAGAACTTGTAGTAAAAAGTTTTGAATCCCACCACTGGTTGGGGCTTCCATCTGCTACCCTGTTGGGTCTCTCCATCACCTGCGGAGATGAGTTTGCACTTGGTGCCCGTCTCCCTTTGGGAAGTTCAGAGGATGCGCTGCTGTCTCTCTGCCTATATCTGCTCAGCTCAGCGGATCTGGCTTCGGAGGCCTCACGGTTTCCTCTCTCACGACAGGCGGGGTGCTGCTCTGCATCAGATATGGAGCTGCTGGTCTTTGACACCCTCATGCTTTTCTTCCACCCCCTCCAACATTTCTCTCTCTGACATCCTCTATATATCTATCTTCACGAGTGACAATGTACTGTGAGAAGAGTCAGCTCTTGACTTCTACTTTCCAGACAGCCGCAATCTCAAATGCGTTCAGAAAACCATGAGTCCCAGAAGGCAAAGACCCAGTATGGTTGAGAAAGGTCCTGCCACCACCACTGCTCGTTCCAGGCAATCTCCGCGGATCCTGGTGGTAGACATCCATCCTCCCCATTGGGACAACACCTGCCGCAAACTCTGTGAAGCCTTGGAAAATGTCTTCTGCTTAGCCTGCAGCTTGACAGGCTCATCCCGCATCCCTTCATTCAGCCTCTATGTGGTCCAAAACCAGCAGGAATGCCTGCTGCCCTTCGTGGTGAGTGCTCCCTTACACACATAAGCCCATCTACAGCAGAGTAAAATAACCGATGGTCCCTCTTCTATTTTTCCCTTTGTGCTAGCTATTCTGCTCTTATATAACCTTTGGGAATCTGGCTTCTCTTGCTTGGGAGCTTTTACAGGTGACATTTATAGAGTTTAGTGTTTCTATACCCATGGTGGTTGGCAGCCAAAAGGCTTAAGATACTCAGGTCTTGCAATTGGTGGCTACCTATTGTTGTGGTAAAGCTCATACATACCCTAAGCCCATCTTGCCCTGTTTGGGTGTGATGCCATTCTTTGCCCGCCCCAATCTTCATTTGTGGTTAAGATTGGGCTTCCAGTTCTGGTTTATTAAATATGCCCACTAAGTTATATTCTGTCCAGCTAAAGATCAGGAATTGTTTAATGTGAGGAGACAGAGAAGGGAGAAGACAGTCTGGTAACGGAGATGCAAATCTCCATCACACTTTAACAAAGCCACACAATATATTTGATGAAGGAAGCTGCAAGTCACAAAAACTGACACCTTTTAACAAAATGTGTTAGGCAGAAATGCTGCTACCAGATTCTATCTAACTTTTGATCACCGTAGACTGTCACGGTTCTCCTCCGGCTAAAGGTTATTTTTAATTACGTCCTTTTTCATTCTTTGTTAATACATTCTGTAACTTTCACTTTTGAACTCCTTGGTGTTTTCTGACCTTGTTTCTTAACAAGACATTTCATTATCCAAGTAACCCTAAACAGAGTGTGCAATTTGCTGTAAATGTACAGTATCTTGCACTGCCAGTGTTGATGGCCGTGTGGTTTCCTCCTTGGTAGCTCCTTGATGAGGGTGTTTCTTTTCTCCTTGATTGTTTGTGTGGTGTTTGTTAAGTTCGGGAGATCGGTCCCGGGTAGATCGGGTCGCATAGAGAGGCAAGACTCAAAGTGCACATTCAGCTCTTTATTGAATATACAGTTTGGTCCAGGACCTGCGAGCCGCTTGGCTTTATTCAGCCGGCGGGCGGCTCAGCGGCCGATGGCAGCGCTTTGAATTTCCCGTGATCAGCTCGGCCAATCGCGGTGGATTCTTAGCGCACCAATCACAGTTTAGTTAGCCAATCAGATTGTGGTCCGCATGGACCAATCAGAACTCAGGATTTCGAGAATGTTAATATAGAACAGTGTTAATCCCTTTTTATTTGAGAGTTGGCTGTTGGCGAGGAATTCATCTTGCCTTTTTGTTTCTTTCTTACCTTTTGTATTGTCTCTTTTGACATAAGCTGTTCCAAGTAAAACTGACTTTTGCAATTGACTGGTCGTGATTTAGTCTGTCCCAATGGTATTCAAATGCTGCTCCAGGATGTATTGGAGTTATTATTATTATTATTTAAACTTAGGTATTCCCGGATTCCCAACAGCTCTGGATGACTCACAACAGTAAGACAGATAAGTTACAATAAAGCCAAGGAAAGGTGATAAGAGGGCAAATCAGCCAGACTGGATGGAACGAAGCAAATGGTCTCTCACTCCCCCTCATTCACCAAAGGTGCGGAGAAGAGCCAAGTCACCAGGGCTGCTCTAAACAATGGCAGAGTAAGAGTCATCTAGATATCAGCAGGAACTTCGTACCCGGCGCTGGGATTCAGCTTTGCTAAAATCAGGGTTATGGTATCCATAGCCTTCCCCCTGTTTACTCGCGTCCTCCTTTGGACAAAGAAGGAAACGAGTTCATTGTTCATTAGATGTGTAAATCCTTAAGTGCCGCCTTTCTTATTTTGTCTTTAATGAGATGAAAAGTCCAATGTTCCACTAGTGGAATGTTGCAGTGGTTTTATCACCCTATTGTGTTGCATTTTCTCTGATGCATTATGACATCTAGCTTGTCAGGGTTCCTGCGATTGCCCTAATTAAATCATGAGCCTCGAGCCAACCTTCAAAAGATTCAAAAAGATTTATTAGGAGCCAGATGTCGGCATTATCTCAGTTGAAGCCAACTCTGACCCACATAATTCACAGTCATCTGTGACCCTGTTTCCCCCCTCCCCCCTGGGTATGTCATACATCAGACTCTCCAATGAAGCACGGGATTGGGTATCATCAATCACACTGTCCAATAAAGGATTTTCGGGGGCCTAGAAGATCCGGTAGCCTAGCTACAATCTTTGTAAGATAAGCATGGAATGTACTTCTGGTTCCCCCCCCCCCCCCCCCTTTTTATGGCAACTTGGAAACAGGCATGCTTTACAAGTTGACATAGCCCCTTGTCGTAAAAATAACTCAATAAAAGAGGAACACAGATAAACTACAGGCAATAAATCCTACTTTGAGATCAGAGGTTTATTTCATGAGCAATTTGGAACATGAACAGCCATCATAACATAACAGCATTTCAGTAAGATAATACTTACAAACAACCCATTGCAGTGAGGTCCACTGACATGGCTGAATCCGGCAAGGAGTAGCCAGGGCAGTGGCCCCGAACACATCCCGAGACATTCTTTTTATACTTTTCTGCATGCATTTCACAACTTACTTCTCTGTTCTTTCTTACTGACGGACAGTCTCCACATGTACCCATGTACATCTCAAACCTCTATGCATCGGCTACTTTCCGTTCCCTATTTCTCATGGTTTTCAAAACTACGTACTTTGCAAAATCACATTCCACAAAACAGCTCAGCAGGATTACAAATAGCTCTGGTCCTTTTTGAAATCATCCTGTTTAAAACTTTGGTTCGCGTCTCTTTTATTCTGGGGTCTGCTATCATCCAAAGGCCTTATTGAATCTGATAGATCAATAGCCTATTTTTTCTTCCCACACTCTTTTAACTTTTTCTGATTATAAAATATAGTTTTCAGACAAGCATATTTAGCCCCGAATACATGGGTAACTTCTTGCTGCTACATTTTATGCTCATCACTCGGTAGTTTCACGTAAACTGTATCAGGAGGTCACATTTGAACAACATTTCTCAGATCCAGCCAAGGGGGTGTCCGTGCGAGTAGTGGTGGAGAATGCCCTCTTTGCCGGGATACCTGGAAACAGGAAAGTAATCTGTATTTCTTTCCCATTTCCCCCACAGGCTCTTAAAGGAGGCTTCCCTCGGCTCCAGAGCTGCTTTGCAGAGCTTGGTGCCTTGCCGAAAGAAGGGGTGGTCCAGCCCAAAGAAGAGGCTGTGGTTCAAGCGGTGCTGGATGGACTGCAGCAGTTCAAACAGTACACCGGTCAAGGTATGGCCGGAGCCTGTCTGAACAGCTCTTCTGTGGAGGTAAGAAAGTGGGCACAACCGAAAGGGCAAGAGGTCCAGCACATCTGAAGCAGGAACAAGGCAGAATAGCCCAAGCGTCCTCAAAAGAATTCTGCCACCGCCAGGATCCCCCTATAGGGGTGTCATGAGCAAACCCCGTTATTGTTCTTTGATAACAGGGACCTGTTGGGTAAATCAGGTATTTGGGCCATAGCAACCAATATATCTTTTGGATAAAAGTTTGCTGGGGGTTTTTGGAGTTGGTTGCGCAGTTCTACCCAATGGACGCTCAGAAATGTTTCTGCATATTTCTACCAATGAATTTTTCTAGGAGAAAATAAACAATGGGTCATGGCCACCTCCACCTTTTGGAGGAGATTTATCGTGACATTTACAAGGCTTTTAAGCTGCTTTAATCAGAACCCACCCGAGCAGCATACAATACCTTATCTTTAAGTTACAATAATAATGTGCAGAAAGATATAGTATGTTATACCCTTCTTTACTATTATCAGCCTCTCAAGGAAAAAAACACGGTCATGCAAACTCCTAACAGCCGGCTCTTGCCCAATAAGCGGTTTCACGGGAAGCGGGCAGTGATAGAGAAGACATGTAGCGCTGCTTGAGCGAGGGGACATAGAGGGCCCGCCCCTCTTGATCTGATGGGGCAGACGGACGTGAGTGGGAGAAGCCTTCCGGCAGATGTCCATGGTGGGCGTGACAGGGGAAGGATATACTGCAAAATCCCCCTTCCCTCCCCACCCCACTAACCTGCTTTCCAGCTCCATTCTCCTGTGCAGGGAAACAAAAGAAGATCCAGCCAATCAGCTGGGACTCGGGAGGCAGAGAATAGATGGGGTTGGTGGGGCCAGTCAGAGGTGGCATTGGCCGGTTCTCCGAAGTACTCAAGATTTCTGCTACTGGTTCTCCAGAACTGGTCAGAACTGGCTGAATACCACCTCTGGGTGGTGGGCCCAGCAAGAAGCGGCTATCACTACTTAGGTGGCTGTATTTGGATGAAAAGAGTTTCTGGGTGCTCTTCAAGGTCAGCCCCACCCACACAAAGTGCATTGCGACCATTCACTGCACCAAAGGCTGAGTGATTAAGCGAGGCCTCCTGTTCCAGGAGTGCTTAGAACTGAAAATTTCCTCCACGGTGATCAACAGCCTGATCAATAACCTGAATCATGGTTATTTCAAGGCCACCCAAACCCAAACAACCCTGGACCAAGGAGATTTTGTGAGATTTCTAACTAAACAGGGGTTTGAGCTAATCTCCCTTGGGCGACCTGTCTCTTTCTCTAATGCAGGGGTCCCCAAACTTGGCCACTTTAAGACTCGTGGACTTCAACTCCCAGAATTCCTCAGCCAGCTTTGCTTGAAGTCCACGAGTCTTAAAAGTGGCCAAGTTTGGAGACCTCTGCTCTAATGCATCTGATGGGCATTGTAGCTGCCCACCTGGGCATGACAAAGACTGGTGAGCGGCCATCACGCCTGGCTCTGCTTTGAGCAGTTATCACGAGGAGCCTGAGTGTGCTGTGGATTAGTACAGAGAACCCTCTTCTAAGCTGCTACACTTTGACTTTTCTTCCAGATTACAATCCTGACTAGCCAGCCCAGCAGGAAAATAGCCAACCAACTGGATGCTGGATTGCAGGGCATTGACCTGGTTAGCCTCCACCAACTACAGGTGGTTGAGGTTTCTCAGCGGGCAGATCAGGAACTCCCTGGGGCACAGTGGGACGGAGAAGTATCCAGCGGCAGTGGGGGTGAGTACAGCAGCCTGACGTTTATGCCGAGAAATTGGAAAACCTGACACCAGCTACACCTACCTCTGATGAGTGCAGTCAGTCTAACAAAACTCCTCCAGGAATGGAAGGTGAGCCCTGGAGCCCATGACAATGTCAGCTGTTCTTCATCCGTGCTTGAAATCTCAAAACAAAAAGCAGGCTGGCATTAAATTGTCTCTTCCCGTTGCCAGAGCAAGTGAGAAAAGCTCCTTACAGTTCCAAGCCGGCTCTTTGTTCATTTGTCCACCGTTTCTTTCGTTTTTGTAACAACCTGTTGATGCAGAACCTGAAGCGTGCCTGCCACAACCGTTAGTGAATTTTAGCCGATCTAATAGAGGTACCTGCTCAAACTGTTAATTCTGGAATTGATTCAGAAGGTTTTCTTTTTCATTTTTCAAAAGAGCGAATGTAAAAATGGACCGAAATGCAGATTGTTGCCATCAACTGGATAGCAGTGGATTGTTGCCACCTACTGAAATCTTTTGTTTCAGCTTCGTGCTGTGTCAATGCCATTTCTCCAAGATCTCATTCGTCCCTGCTGGCTCGGATCCCATGAATCTGCATGAATAATCAGAATCTTTGGCACCAGTGGGTGTGCTGTGGCTCTCTTCAAGCGCTCTTGTGGTGGTGGAGAGACTTCGGCACACTCAAAATCATCCCTCGAAATTAGACTTTCGATGAAAAGCTGCTGTGTGGAAAGGGAGCAAATGTAGGTTGCCCACATCTCAGCAATCAATCCGTGGAACAACTTGCCTCCAGAAACTGTGAATTCTCCAACACTGGAAGTTTTCAAGGAGAGATTGGACAGCCACTTGTCTGAAATGTATAGGGCTGTGATGGCGAACCTGTGGCACCCGTGCTGGCACACGAACTGCAGGCAGACTTACCTCACTGAGCATGCGTGTGCCTCACAGCTGATTTTTGGCCGGTTTGAGGCCTTTTGGGGCCTCCCAAAGACTTGAGGAAGGCTTCTGCAGGCTTCTGCAGGCCGGAAACTAGCCCCGTTTAGTCACTTCCTGTTTTTTCCAAAAATACCAGAAGTGACGAAACGGGGCTAGTTTTCGGCCTACAAAGCCTGCAGAAGCCTTCCTCAAGCCTTTGGGAGGCCGAAAAAGGCCTCAAACCGGCCCAAAATCAGCTGTGAGACGCAGTGCAGGTAAGGGGGTGGGTGGGTGGGGGTGGATTACGCGTGCATGCATAGGGGGTGTGGGGGGGGCCCGCATTGCCTTCTGAGTGTTGGCATGCGAGTGCAAGCGTGCAAGCGCACGCACAATTTTTGGCCCAGGAGCCCCAAAAGGTTAGCCGCCACTGGTATAGGGTTTCCCGCCTGAGCTGCGGGTTGGACTAGAAGACTTCCAAGATCCTTTCCAACGCTGTTATTTTGTTTTACCTGTGAATCCAAAGGACCGTTTGCATCTCATTAGACTTGAATCTATCTTCACGGCTCACCAACTCTAATATCCTCGATAAAGGGGCCGCCTTTCCCTGAGCTGCTGCCCATCACGCAGCCACCCTGGCTGATATTTGCCCTCTTTTTTTTCTCCTGCAGCTGCTGAGAAGGGCTGTAAATGCAAGCAGGCCGCCACGTATCCACGTTTTGATCACGTGGCCACAAGGGCACTGCGACGGCTGTAGGATCAGCTATAATTACCATTTGTTCAGTGCTGTCCTGATTGTTCTAAGACTTGATCCAGATCCTTAGTTCTGTTAATGGACCCCAAAATAGTGTTTGCCTATCTCAGGCATTTCTGTGGTGCATATTCTCTGTATCCAAATGTTCTCTGCTTTTGGAAAGCGTAAGGGAATGATAGGATAGGATAGGGAATTGGGAAGAATAGCTTAATGCTTTGCACAGGAACTTCAGATTCTGCCTCACCCCTTAGGAAAGCATGGCTCTTGAAACCATTAGTTATTCAAAGGAACTTTTACTGGGAGAGAGTGACTGTGGAGAAGTCAGGTAGAATCTGAAGTCCCCACGCAAAGTGTTAAGCTATTCTTTCCAATTCAAACCCCACCCCTGTTCACTAGTCCACCGGTAGCCAATACAATTCTGCATAGGTGTTTTGAGAACTCTGAGGCATTAGCTTGATAGCAGTTCATCCCCAGGACATGACAACCTTGGTATCAGGCTGGAACCTGATGGGATAAAATCCATCTGTCTAGGCCTCCCTTCCTAAATCCCACGTGGTTACAGCAAAAGTGTGCAGAGAATGCAACCACAATAGCCTCCTCCCCATTCCTCCATAGGAATGGCAGCGTCCCAGCAGGGGACCTGACAATAGGATAGGATAGGATACAAGAGGATATGATACAAGACACAATATGACAGAGTACAATACATTACAATAGCATACAATAGAGTAAAATAACAGAAGAGTATAGAGAATATAAACTAATTGAAAATAGAAGAAAATAGAAAATAAATAGAAATAGAAAAATAGAATAATTTATTGGCTAAGTGTGATTGAACACACAAGGAATTTCTCTGGTATCTAAGCTCTCAGCATACATACAAACAATAAATAAATAATAAAATCAGTATACATACAAACATACAAGCAACATGTACATATAAACAAGTGTACGTACAGAAAACAAGGTAATATAAGATACCAATAGGAGAAAGTAATACAGAGGGTGAGAAGGACAATAGCAGTACAGCCCTACTATATGGGTAAACATCCTTAGGCATAAGACAGTGCTGCTGTGGGAATTAAGCGTTCAGCAGAGTGATGGCACAAGAGAAAAAAATTGCCTTTTTGTCTAGTTGTTTTGGCAGGCAATGCCCTACAGCACCACCCTGAGGGGAGGAGTTGAAACAGTTTAGGTCCAGGATGTGAGAGGTCTATAGATATTTTCTCAGTCCTCTTTCAGACCCGCGCAATATACAGGCCCTCAGTGGAAGCGGGATGATTGCAATCGTTTTTTTTTCCTGCAGTCCTAACTATCCGTTGAAATCTCTTGTCTGTCCTGTTTGGCTGCTGTGCCAAACCAGACAGTCACTGAGGTACAAATGACAGACTCAATAATTCCACTGCAGAACTATATCAGCAAATCCTTGGGCAACCTGAGCTTTTTGAGTTGGCGCAGGAAGAGCACTCCTCGTTGTGCCCTTTTTAATGATGTCCCGCTTAATCTCCTCTTCTCTTGCAGAGAGCACAACAATCTTGAACACAGAGGTTGATTTACACACTGTGGAGAACAACGTGGTAGCCTTAGAGGACTTTTTCAAAGCCTGGTTGCATGACCACGCTCCAGATCAAGAGCATCTTCATCTCCTCCTGCCTGCCGGGACCACCGGCCACTCTGGGGCACCCAGCAACAATGCAGGTAATCTTGCTCTCAGGTGCCAGGCAGGCATCCGTGACACCTTGGTGCCATTTTCTTGAGAAGCGAATTACAATAAACAAAAGCAGTAAACCATAAAAGAGACCAGCAAGAAATTGTGTGTACTGTCCAGGATTATACACATACTGTGTTTTCTTGCTAGCCAGAGACTTGAGTGTTGCGTGTCCGTGTTCCTGGCTTTTTTGGGTAGCAATTTTTGCTACCAGTTCAATCGAACTGGGCTGAACCAGTAGCATACCACCACTGTGGATATTCCTTTACTTTCCCTTACATGAACAGAAGATTCAAGCTCTTCATCGAAGTTTTCCTAGATCTCAAATTCATGTTATACCTGCCCTTGGGTGGGTGGGTGGGACCGGGGAAGGGGTATTCTTTTTTCCTTTCATTTTACTTTTCTAGCCAAATAAGGTTTATTACATTTTTAAAAAAAAAAAGTGAGGAGAACACAATGACCACAAGAGTAGGAAAGACGCAAAGAATACAAGTCTCCTTTTATTCAGAGGCAGGTATTCTTTTTCAATTCAGTTTTCTTTCTTTGGATTATGTGTTGTAATTTTATAAGTAATTCATCAACTCTCCGGAGTGGAGTCATTCTGCAAGGCTGAAAACCGGAGAGCAAAAACAGATCAAAGGGAGGACTTCTTCCCATCTCTGGAATTTGCTCACGCCACCAATTTCAGTAGTTTGAGATGGGGCTCGGGCCATTCTAGGGGAGAACATCAGGAAAGTCCTTTTGGATTCAACTGTCTGTGGGACAGGGGGCTGGACCGGCTGCGTCAGTTTCACTGGGCTGCTACCTGCCTGCTCCCACCGCAGCTTCTGCTGCCAATGGGGACCCTCTCCCACAGCAGAACAGGTGCTTTGAGCCCCGCTCCCTACACACACACACACACACACACACAGGATCAGCTGGGCAAAGAAACAAAAACCACACCACACACCTGCTTCAGTGATAGGCCACTTGGGCCCTTCGTTCTGCTCTCCTGCCTCTACAGCCTGGCTGAAGTGTGATGTCCAGGAAAGATTTCTCAGCCCCGCCCAGCTTCCTGCCGCTTGTGAGGGTGGAACAGCAGGAGCGGACAACGCTGCCGGTCCATTCTGGATGGCACCCGGCCTGGCCCCGCGCAGACTGAGAGTCCTCAGGTACCCGATTGGGTGACGGTCGGTCCCCGTGACTGTCCCACACTTGCTTCCTAAGAAGGACGACGCTTCTTCCCTAGCTCTGCCCAGACACAGATTTGACTCCTCTACTCTTAAATGGGGGTTTCTCCTTCACTTCAGGCCTGCAGGCAGCCTGCTGTGTTTTGATAATACTACTGCTGCTGATAGCACGCTTAAGGGCTGTGAATAGACCTCCCCACTCCCCTCTATTGGCACAAATCTGGTGCAGGCACATTCCTGTGCAGTTCTGGGGCACTGCCCCTCCACGGTCATTGTGGCTTTGGCCATGGCAGACTGGCTTCCTGGGTTGTGCATGCGGGGAGGGAGGGATTGGTCGTCAGAATATTGATTTCATGCAAGACCGGCCATGGTCTTTCGGGAAATCCCTTGTTTTGTATCCCAAAACTCATAACCTAAGAAGCATTCCCGGGTATATTAAGACAGATGCACGGCAGACCTCTAGTGAGCCTAGACTTGTGTCCAGGTGGTCTGGCAATACCCCCCACCCCACCCCACCTGTCGCCAGGAGAAGCGGCTCCAGTAGCACAGGAGCATCAGAGCAATCACAGCAGAGTGGCTGGGAAACTACCGGCAGTTTTTTTTTTGGCAAGGTCACTGTTCTCATAAATTAGAAATTCAGCATTGTTTGGCAAAGGGATTTCCTAGGAGCAGAAGTGGCTTTGGAGTAAGGAAGGGAAGCCTCATTCCTAGGTTTCCAAGTGTGGAATAACAGCTTCCCTTCTCTGGAAAGCGGGCTGCAAAGAACGGCCGATCCGGCGCCCTTTTCTTTTAACCCTGGGCTGGGAGACAGGCAGGCCTGCCAGTCATGTGGGTCTAGTTTATTCAAGAACCTGCCTCCTGGGCTCTCACCAAGGGCTCTTCCCCCCCGCACAGCTGTGCCTTCCTCAAGTCATGAGTCAGCAGAAACCGGTGTAATTCCCAGCGCCCAGAAAGCCGAGTTTCAGTCTGCCTAACAAAGCAGTTCACAATTTAAGAGCAGCATGCGGCAAATTGCTCAGCCCAGGTAGACCGGCTCCCATTTGCCTAACGAGACAATGCACGCCACTCCAGGACCATTCTAAGCGCAGCAGCCCATGGGGACGGGCCAGTGGCGGGATTCAAAAAATTTTTACTACCGGTTCTGTGGGTGTGATGGGCGTGGCTTGGTGGGCGTGGCAGGGGAAGGATACTGCAAAATCCCCCTTCCCTCCCCAGCCCACTAACCTGCTTTCCAGCTCCGTTCTCCTCTGCAGGGAAACAAAAGGAGACCCAACCAATCAGCTGGGACTTGGGAGGCAGAGAAGAGATGGGGTTGGAAGGGCTAGTCAGAGGTGGCATTGGCCGGTTCTCTGAACTACTCAAAATTTCTGCGACAGGTTGTCCAGAACTGGTCAGAACCTGAATACCACCTCTGCTCCCCACCCCACTAACCTGCTTTCCAGCTCAATTCTCCTCTGCAGGGCAACCAAAGGAGACCCAGCCGATCAGCTGGGACTCAACGGGAGGCAGAGAAGAGATGGGGTTGGTGGGGTCAGTCAGAGGTGGGATTGGCCGGTTCTCCGAACTACTCAAAATTTCCCCTACCAGTTCTCCGGAACCGGTCAGAACCGGCTAAATCCCACCTCTGGGGACGACACATGGGGCATTCCCTTCCCTTCTCCCCTCCCTCCCACTGCTGAAGGAAGGTGAGGCACCTAAGAGGCCCCAGCCATCTCTTGGGATGACCAGCCAGATGGGAGCAGGCCGACATGGGGAGCTCTCCATGCGTCCTCCCTTCCCCCTCACTGAATGGCCAGCCAGCACCTGGGCAGGGACGGGTTTAGTTACTGGCCTTCCTGGGACTCTTGTCCCCAAAGGGAAAGGGGGCAGTTCCACCCCACTGTCCAACAGGCTGGGTGGGAGTTCCTAGAATGCCCTGCGCAGAAGGCAAAAGGGCGCCGCCTCCCTCCCACGGGGAGCATGGATGCGCAGTCCCTCCTGGCAGAAGCAGTGGTACCCTCACAGGACCGACAGCCCTGCTTTTGACGGGGGAGCTAATTGGTTCTTTGCAAGCGCACAGAACACGTATGCGGCAACGGGTCCAGTGGTGGTGAAGGGGCCATTTGAAAAGGGGCCTTTGGAAGAAACACCACACCACACCACACACCCCAATTGGCTGGATTGGAAACAATTAAGCAGACATGCAAGAATCAGGAAGTCCCGAGGTTTATTTGCAGAAAAGCTCTTTTGAAAAACTTGGAGCGGCCCCAACACTTTTATTTTGCTGAAGTCGGTGTTCCATTCCAGTACTGCTTCCTCTTCCCCAAACGGGGCGTTCCCCTCTCCGTCCGGCCTGCAGGGTCGGTCAGGGATCTCTGTTTCAGGGAAGGAAACGGTAGGGGAGGCTGCCCCAGTGGGTGCCTGGCCAAGACAAGGTCGGTTTTGCCCAGCAAGCCCTCCCCTTCCAAGCATTTGTGCAAGCGGTGTCCCGATTGCAGCATTGGGGGGGCTCTGCAGCATTGGAGTCACCTGGAAGCCACCTGTCCCGTTTCACCCACCCACCCACCCACCCACCTCTGCCGCTTCCCTTGGATCATTCAAGGAACAGTTCTAGAAGAGTGGAAAACCCATTCTCTCCACAGGCTGCTCCCTTCTGGAAGCTGCCTTCATCCTAAAGAAGAAAAGGCGGTTAAAAAAAACAAACGAACATGGTGACAAACCTCTTCCTCCAACCCACCCTCAACCTAGCTGGCCATGTTTGTAAGGCAAGGGCCAGTCCTCCTCTCGGCCACCCCAACCTTCAGGGGAGGATGCAGGGGGGAGGGGGGGAGGTGCCTGCACAGCTCCTGCCCCTCCCTCCCTCCCTCCCTCCCTCCTGAGCCTGCCTGTTTTGTCTCACTGGGGGGCAGGGGGGCTGTGTCCACCTATCTTCAGGATATCTGTCCTCACTGACCGGCCTTGTAAAGATCTCCTTTAGCGCTTTCCTTGCCTCGCCCCCAGCCAGAAGCTTGACATTGGGGGGTGGGGGCTGGGGCTGCCTGCTCCCCAGTGACAAAACTTTCCTCTTGCAGAGCGCTGGAAGCCGATGGAGTCTGTGCATCGGTGCTTTTTGGTCTCCCTCTGGTCGTAAGGCCCACAAACTGTTGGCAGCTGAGCTGGGATGAACTGGAGACCAACCAGCAGAATTTCCAAGCCTTCTGCCACTGCCTACGAGTGAGTCCTAAGGGGAAAGGGGGGGGGTGTCTGCGGCAGGCGGGGGTGGAAAAGCCACCTTGCTGACACCCCCAAAGCTACCCAGCCTCTGGGGCAGAGGGGAGGGGAACCTCCTCTGGTTTTCCAGCAGGCGGGCCAGCCGTACTGCCGGCTCTGTGTTGGTTGCACCTCTCACGCCCACCGGGCAGGAGCATCCCCCTACTTTGTGGCACGCGGCACAACGCATACCGGTTGTCTTCCAGAAGCGGAAATGGCTGCTGCTTGCCAAATATGAGGCCTGGGGTGGGCCAGATCTCAGCGGGGGCCTCTCAGCCGGCTCCTTCCAGGTCCTGCTACCCTCGGACTCCGGCACCCTGCTGCTGCGCCCGTTGGTGGGCCGAGAGCTGCTGCTGCCTTGCAGCTTCCCTCCCCTCCCTGCTGACCTGCCTGAAGCAGCGCTCGCTAAAATGGAGGTATGTGTCAAGGGCCCCCGGTTGCGAGGGAAAGGGGCACCCACCCCGCCCCCGCCTTCCCCCGGGCACAGACCTCGCCTCTTCCACTCCAGGGCATCCTTGGCAGCCTGGAGTTTGAGGCAAGCTACGATCCCCTGCGGGCGACCAGTTATTTGTACCAGGCCCTGAAGAGGTACCTGGGCCGCCTGCCCGCCACCCGGGTTCAGCGCTGGGCACCAAGGCAGTGGCCCCGCCAGGTACCAAGGGGCACGCGACACGGGGAAGGGCGGGGGGCAAACATGGGCCCAGCAGCAAGGAACCAGCAGCAAGGAACTCCAACATGGCTGCTTAAGAGGGCAAAGGTGCCAGCCACCCCCCCGCTCCCCACCCAGAAAGGGCTCTGCCCAAACCCCTGGGGCGCCCCAATAGCAGGAAGGGCAGGACCTCCTCCCACCTCCTGCCCCTCCTCCTGCCCCAGCAGTGACAATGGTCCTTTCCCCCACAGCAGGGGGGGCGCGTGCATCCCAGCAGGGCCAGGGCCACAGTGGCCCCGCTGCAGGTGGCCCTCTCGCCTGCTGGCTCCGGCAGCCTCCCCCTTTCTCCAAGCCGAGGAAAGGCCACCCCGGAGTCCGAGATGTAGCAGCCTTCGGAGCGCCTTGACTTCTTCACAGCCGCAGAGCCAGGGCCCTCTTCTGCCGAAAGGACCGGAGCCCCTGGGCCCAAGGCAGCTTCTTGCACAGCAGCCCAGAAGACTCCACAAGAGGGGGCAGGGGGGGGTGTTGGATGTTCCCCGCAAGCCTCGGGCAGGAGCGGGGGTGGGGGGCCCAACCTGCCTGTTCCTCCCCACTCCTCTGGGCTCCGTGGGGAAGTCTGCAGAGGGGGAGGGGGCTCCTTGTGCCACTTCCTGGTTCCCGCTGTTCATCCCTCTTCCGGTCTGGCTCAGCCACATCCTCTGCGTCAATAAACCACCTTGTGACAGCCTGAGCAAGCGAGAGTCTCCTTCCCACGAACGCCCCAGCATGGCTTCCGCTGCCCCAGGAGCCCTTCTCAGCCTCCTGCAGAGGCAAGGCGGCCTCAGGCACGGTCCCAGAGCAGCCTCAGCCCACCACGCAGGCTGCCTCTGACATGGCGGGGAGGGGAAACGGGCCAGCAGAGGCTCCCCCCAATATTCTTCGGCAACCAACAGAAGCGTCCTCTTCCTAAACGGGAGGCTTTCTGGGCTCACTGCCAAAGGCTACAGTCCCAAAGAAGCCATGTGCCCCGAGGGCCAGGAGGCGGCTGTGTGTTCCCCAGGGGTCCGTCCTTCCTTTGGAGGCCCTTCCCGCACAGTGGCTTCCTGGCTTGGCCCGTGTGGCCCTCGGGCTAGGCCGGGGCCCTCTTGGAAGAGGCAGCCTTCACCGCCCAACAAGGTTGCTGTTGCTTGGGGACTTCCAAGAACGTGTTAAGCGTGGCCGGCCGCCCTCCCTAGCAGGCAGCCTGAAGAAACCGCAGCCCCCGCTGGAAAGGCTGCTCCGGCTCAGGGTCCCTTCTCAGATCTCCCCAAGGTCTTCGTACACTGCAGCCAGCCGGCTCTCGTCCACCGACTGCTCGGGTCCCAAAGGGCCGGGGGCCGAGGGCGGCTTGAACACGCGGCTGTAGATTGGGTCGCCGCCGTTGTTGCTGTTGTTGGTGTTCCGCAGCCCCTCCGGGGCGGGGGCCGCTTTGGGCTTGCTGGCCTCCGGCGGAGTGGATTTCTTGTGCGTCCGGGGAGGCTTGGGGGTGGGGCTAGGCCTGGGGGGTTTCAGCCCGGCTTTTTGGTGGAAGGCAGGGACGGCATAATCCCCGGTTCCAGGAAGGCACGGCAACTCGTAGCCCGCTTGGCTCTCCAAGCCCTGAGTCCGCCAGGCCTCGCAGGGGAGGCGCGCCTCGTCGTAGATGGCAGCCAAAGGCGGGGTGGGCCACGGGGCCCTTCCCTCAGGCTCATCGTAGATGTGCTGCTTGTCGCTCGGGAGCCCGTGGCCCTTGCCGGTCTGTGGCCTGAGCTGCTCCTCCACCAGGCCGGAGCCCCAGCCTGGCCCTTCCTCCAGACGCTGGCTGTCCACGGGGTCAGCGTAGACGAAGTCTGGCCAGAGCTGCGAGCCCTTCACCGCGTCCAGCGGCTCGGAGTAGACGTTGTTGGTGTCCTCCAAAGATCCAGGTGCCCCGGAGAAAGAGGGCCACGCCGAGGAGCTCGGCCACGGGTTCTGCCCTTTGGGCGCAGCGGCTTCCTTCCCCTCCCCGGCAACGCTGGGCCAGGCCGCCAGGGCGCTCCTGGGCGCCCGCCTCTCCGAAGCAGCAGCAGCAGGAACAGCAGCGCCCTCGCCCTCCAGGCTGAGGGAGTTGGCCACGGCGTTATGGAGGGAGAAGGCGCTGGAAGGAGCCTCCATCTCAAGGGAGCTGCTGCTTTGCCGATGCTCTTCCACTTGGGCCTTCTGGGCCTGGATTGCAGCCTCCACCACGTTGAAGATCTCGTTGCCCTGCTTGGTCTCAAAGGTGAAGTTGCCGGGACCGGATTCACAGCGTCGGCCAGCTTCGAAGGAGAACATCACCTGCAGGAGGGAAGGGCGGGGCCCTGTGGTCAGCCAGGGCCTTCCCAGGGCAAGTGAGGCAGCCCCCAGATGAGTTTGTCCCCCTCTGGCTCAGCGAGTCCAATTTTACCCTGCTTCCCAGGCCTCCCAGGGGGAGAGGGGAGAGGGCAAAACCCCAGCTCTTTTACTTCCCGACAAGCTCACCTTGTCCCTGCCGTATCTGCGGAGGAGGCGATAGGGCCACGTGTAGAGGGCCACGCTGGAGGGGGCCTCTTTGAGGATGAGCTCATTCCAAGAGGCCTTCAGCACGTACCTCCCTTGCAGCTTGCAGCGCTCCGCAGCTTCGGTCTTCTGCACGGTGACCCAGAACTCATTCACTGCAGGGGAGAAGTCAGAGTAGACAGCTGTCCTCGCGGGAAGGCAACCGGGCACCGTCACCCCATCCCTTACAAAAAGGGGGTGGGTGGGAGAACACATACCAGGCCCCCCAAGAACCTCCTGTACTTCCCGCCCGCCTCAGTAGCTTCCTAGGCAGGGTCCATTTTGAAAACCAGGAGCAATCCCACCTCTCAGCCCACGTGTGTTGCTGCTGCTGAATAAAAGTTTCCGAGAGGGACCAGCTGAGCCATCCCAGTTACATGCCGGCCACACTCAGCCACCAAATCCTACCTTCTTCTCTGGAGCAGTAAATGGAGTTTGTGGCCATTTCCAGGTCCCGTTGTCCAATGCTCTCCGTAGCGGACGGGGTCTTTTTCCCAGGGTTAGTCTGTGAGGAGAGGCATGAAAAGTCTCAGTGGCAGCCCTTCGCCTGGCACTTCAGCCAAAAGAACCAATTCCTCCTCGGCGGCCCAGAGTCCTTGACAGGACTGGCAACTGCTTTGGTGTC
>NW_020769399.1:1139662-1164472 GCF_900518735.1 Pseudonaja textilis | reverse complement strand
AAGACAAATTCCTTGTGTGTCCAATCACACTTGGCCAATAAAAGAATTCTATTCTATCCAAAGATGAAAAGTTAACTAGCTCAGTAATCCATCTTCACCTCTGGGGCATCAGAAAGGGAGGCAGTGACTGAGCACCAACCTGGTAAGGAAGGCCAAAGGGTGACAATAGAGATACAAGAGCCGTAAATGGGCAAAGCAGCCACCAGCAGCCCTGCTTCCTACTGCGCGCCTTTGCAAGCCCCCCCCCCCCCCCCCCGCCCCTCCACCCACGCCAGAGCTGGCTGCTGCCGCTTCCTCCTTTCAGAATTAACCTCTGGACCGGAAAGGCAGAAAGCTGCTTTCTTCCTTCCGTTCTGCAGCCTGAACTGGGTTTCCCACATGCAAGACAGAACACACACTCCTGTCCAGGGGTGAGATTAATGGCCTGCATTCAGGAAGATCTTTGGACCCTCAGCGTTGCCAGCATTAAAAAGAGGGGGAGGGGGTAGTTTTTCTCTTATACTCTGCACTGTTTTAATAAAGGGCAATACTTGTAGCATGGATCCCCTGGGTACACCAGCAGTTTTCAAACGTTGACAAGTTGAACCCACAAGACAGCTGAAGAAAAATTCAAGGAGCCCTGGATCAAGAGGCAAAGCTCTAGCGATAGATAAGTGGCTGCCTTTGAGAAAACGTGTTTTGGGGTTTTTTGCACCACCCCTCGGCCTGCTAGGAACACACACACACACACCCCACACAGAAGTTTGCAGAAGTTCTGCAAAAGTTTGAAGAGCCCTATGTGCGCATGAACTCTACAGCATGGATCCCCAAACTTGTGGCAACTTTAAGACTTCTGGACTTCAACTCCCAGAATTCTCCAGCCGCCATAGCTGGTTCTGCAGAAGTTTGAAGAGCCCGATGTGCGCGCGAAGCTCTACAGCAGGGGTCCCCAAACTTGTGGGGACTTTAAGACTTCTGGACTTCAACTCCCAGAATTCTCCAGCCAGCATAGCTGGTTCTGCAGAAGTTTGAAGAGCCCGATGTGCGCGCGAAGCTCTACAGCAGGGGTCCCCAAATTTGTGGCCACTTTAAGACTTGTGGACTTCAACTCCCAGAATTCCTCAGATAGCATGGGTGTTGTGCGTGCTGAGGAATTCTGGGAGCTGAAGTCCACAAGTCTTAAAGTGGCCAAGTTTGGGGACCTCTGCTCTACAGGTAGCATCCCAATACACGAAATAGGTTCAGCCCAAGAGTCAGGGGTGGAGGTTTTTTTTTCTACCTCCCCACCCCCCTCCGTCCACAAAAGGCCGAAAAACCACTACAGGCGGGTTGGGGTTCGCCCCCCCAGCTGAAGGGCCTTGGGAGCAACGCCTTCTCCGAGTGCAGCAGTTCTGCCCAAAGGGCACCCGGGGGACGGGACTGGACCCCGGCGGGGCGAAAGCCTGGCTCCGTCTGCCTCCCGCCGCTGTCCCAAGAAACCAGGAAGTGCGAGCCCGCCCGGCTTCCTCCCCAACAAGCGGAAGGGTCCTGGGCTGGACGCGTCTCTGAGCCGAGGGCAGCGCCCGTCCAAGAAGGAGAAGCGCTTCTCCACCACCACCACCACCCGTACCCAGCCCCGCACGGCGGGAACGAAGGCGGCTGCCGGGCAAAGGACCGGCCCTTCCTCACCCCGCCACCCCTCCACCCCGCCTGGCTGCACGGGAAGGGCAGAGGGCGAGGCCACGAGAAAGACGCGCGGGAGCCCGGCACCCACCCACCACCCGCCTTGACGCGGCTACCTTGGCCCCCAGGAGCAACCCCGGCGGTTGCTGGAGCAGCAGCGGCCCCGACTTCACCGGGGGGTCCATTCGGAAGGTGGGCAAAGACGGCGACGGAGGGGGAAAGCGGAGCCAGTCCAGATCCGTCGGAAGGAGGGCGGGCTCCTCGAAGGCGCGTCACGCGCTCCGCCTCCCTCCCTGGCTGCGGGCCGGCCGCCCGAGTGGGCTGTGCGCGAGCCCGCGGGGGTGCGGGGGAGGGAGGAAGAAGAGGCGAAAGATAAGGCGCGGCTCCGAGCACGTGCAGAGCGCCAAGTCCCGCTGGAAGGAAGCGGCTTGGCCTCCCGCGGGGTGGTTCCGGCACGCGCTCCTTCGGGAAGCAGAGGCAGGCGGCTGCCCTGACCGGCCGTTCTGAACAATGGCAACCCCCGCCCCCTCTCCCGAGGCCACAAGCTCCTTTGGGCAAGGGTCCTTCAAACTGGGCGGCTTTAAGACTTGTGGACTTCAACTCCCAGAATTCCCCAGCCAGCATAGCTGCCTTCCTTCAAAAAAAAAAACCAAAACAACAACAACAACCCTGCATTAAGAGGAAGGGGAGGAAGGAAGCCTTTTGGTCTCACTGTTCTTCCATCTTTTTATGGATTCGCTAGCCGAGAGACATCCAAAGAGAGGATCTATGTTCTCCTGAGGCTGCTGGCAGAAGTCCAGCAATATGCGAAGTTCTGCCGGCTCCAGGAGGCCTGTCTCGACCCAAGGCCTGGGGAACAGGCCATGCTTAACGAAAGCTTGGAAGTGGGCAGGGTGAGGGACCCAGGTTTCCAAAGGGCAGGTGCAGCAACGGAGAAGGCCGGGTGTTCTGACCAAGGCTTCCTGAGACAGTAACAATGACACGCTCTTCCCAAAAACCTTGTTTTTATTTCAACGGCTGGGAATTATATGCATTCACAGCCCGTAATGAGTCCCAGTTTATGAATAGTTCCACAGAAGTCTGCTACAGTCTTTCGGGATAAGGCTGATAAGCACCCACCTTTATCTCCCTGGAAATGCTGCCAACAACTAAATTGCCAATTAGCTGTACAAGGCCAAATGGAGCACAAGGTCAACACAGAGCTTCAGATTTTAAACCAACCAGAACAAACAAAGTTGCTTCCTGCAAAGGCTCATGTCCCTTTGCTCCTCCTTTGTGTCTTATGGGAGGGGCCAATCTGGCCTTGGCCCCATCACTGTGTCAGGCGCAGATTCCGAATCCTCCCCAGACCCCATGACTGGCCCATGTTTCTCCCCACTGTCCAACTCTGCTGCCAGCTCCTCAGGCTGCCGGCGGACCGTAACACTGGGATCCCACTGAGTGATAATGCTTAGCCACCTTTGTTGAGGTGCATAGGATTGGCACAGGAGTTGGGGGTCTCTCAGCTCTGTCCAGAAGCCATGAAGTGTTTTGTGTTGAGCAGCTCAAACTGCGCCTTGAAGCCAGGTGACAACTAATGCAGCTCCCATGGAAGGCCCATCACTGCTCATGCCCCAGATTCTGCACCAGCTGCAGCTTCCGAGAGGTTTTCGAGGGCAGCTCCACATACCACACATTGCAGCACTTACGAGGTAACCAAAAGGCATGAATGGAGGCTCCATGGATGCACCTGTGCCAAGACCTTCTGGCTCCTTGAGTGGAAGCAGGGAGTCCAGCCAGATTGCACAACAGCCCCAGACAAGGCTGTCCAACCTGGAGGGCCAAGAATGGGGAGGGACCAGAGGTGGCATTCAGCAGGTTCTGACCAGTTCTGGAAAACCAGTAGTGGAAATTTTGAGTAGTTCGGAGAACCGGCCAATCCCACCTCTGACTGGCCCTGCCAACCCCATCTCTTCTCTGCCTCCCATTGACTCCCAACTGATTGGCTGGGTCTCCTTTGGTTGCCCTGCACAGGAGAATGGAGCTGGAAAGCAGGTTAGTGGGGTCGGGAGGGAAGGGGGATTTTGCAGTATATCCTTCCTCTGCCATGCCCACCAAGCCACGCCCACAGAACTGGTAGTAAAAAAATTTGAATCCCACCACTGGGAGTAACCCCAGAGGCTGCACCTCCCCATCCAGGCCTCACGGCTTCCTGTCAAGGGGCAGGACTTGGGCAACATCTCTTGCTCAGTCAAGGTTGACGTGAACGACTGACTATCATCAGTGTCCTGTGATGTTAGATGACCTGTAGCTGATGGTCTCCCCAGGGATTTCATGCTAAGTAGGAGGTACGGCAGCATCGGTCCCAAGGCATCCCAAAAATCCATCTCTCCCCTTCTCCCCCACCCCCAATACCAAGTGGAACCAGCCACAGAGAAAAGAGAACCATCACAAGGCTGTCCCCCAATGCTACATCTGCCCAGAAGGTCGATTGCTAAAAAGCCACAACCAGGAGGGAAGCACCAGCACGGTCCTGGCTCTGCCAAAAGTAGTCAATAGTAATAGTTATAATAATAATAATACTTTATTGTCATTGTACGAATATACACAGTTTTTATTTATTTTGTGAAGCGATTATTAGATAACAGGTATAAGTATAAACATAGTTATGAATACATGAAATGGATACGAATAAGAAATAAAAGAAACAATAGGACAGGGACGGTAGGCACATTGGTCTGCTTATGCACGCCCCCTACCGGCCTTTTAGGAAAGGGGTGAGGTCAATTGTAGACAGTCTTAGATTAAAGTTTTTGGGGTTTGGGGAAGAAACCACAGAGTCAGGTAGAGGATTCCAGACATTGACCACACACTGTTGCTGAAGTTGTATTTCCTGCAATCAAGTTTGGTGCAGTTAACCTTGAGTTTGTATCTATCTCTTGTATTGTTATGGTTGAAGCTGAAGTATTCATTGACAGGTAGGACGTTGCAATATATAATTTTATGTATTATACTTAGATCGAACCAAAGGTGGCGTAGTTCTAGATTGTCTAGGTCTAAAATTTCAAGTCTGGTGGCATAAGGTATTCTGCAATGAGTAGAGGAGTGGAGAACTTTTCTTGGGAAATATTTCTGGATTTTCTCAATTGTATTAATATCAGATATGTAATGCGGTTTCCAGGCTGATGAGCTGTATTCGAGTATTGGTCTAGCAAATGTTTTGTATGCTCTAGTTAGTAGTGTGATATTACCAGATAAAAAGCTACATAGGATGAGGTTAATAACTCTTAATGCCTTTTTGGCTATGTAGTTACAATGGGCTCTAGCACTTAGATCATTAGAGATGAGTACTCCAAGGTCCTTTACAGAGCTTGGATCATCAACAAGGTCTTGACTATTCAGCTTGTATTTTATTTTCTGATTTATTTTTATTTTTTTGCTAATATGTAAGACAGAGCATTTATTTGTTGATAACAATGTTTTATAATTAAAATTATAATTTTATAATTAATATTTAATTATATTTTATAATATAATTACAGTATACACATACAACAAATTCACATAACACCCAGAGACCAGACCCAACACACACACACACGCACACACATGACAAACCCCAAACACAACACACCCGCCAAGGTTCCCCACCCCCTAAAAACACACAAGCATCCACACAACAGACCAAGTAATACTGTCCAACAGCTCACTAATGGTGGTCCCTAAATTCACTGTTAAGTGCAATTATACCAATTAAGTGCAATTATACCAAGCATACCAATGTCCTCCCCAAAGATAATATTTCCCCTTTTTTGATGCCAACCGTTGGGAAGTTCGATGGCCGCAGGTTCTATGGACCTGCCGAAGAAGCGCCGGCGCTGGGTGGCTCTTCGGGGCCCTGGGAAGGAGGACAAGCCGGGCGCTCACTTTGTTCACCTCTGCCCAAAACTTTTCCGTGGGGTCCCCAGAGGGAACCCCACAGGGTTGGTTTTCCGGTTGGGTGCAAAAAAAAGGACTCTGCGAAGCCCCCAAGCGCAGAGCCCAGAGATGCCCTGCGGCCCGTGGAGGGGGGGGGGAGGCAGAAGACCCGCCCGCCGCTGCTTGTCGTGAAACGGCGGCTCCCCAGCCCTCCTGGCGCCCTCGACCTCGTTCGGGGCCGGCTGCGGTCGGAAAGTCCCGCCGCTCCCAAAAAAACGCGTCCCGCTCCGTCCCGCCCTGGACTGGACCCGCCGCTCACTGGACGCCCCCGGCCAGGCCCCCCGTCCGGACGGGGCGGGGTGATGAAGAGGCCAGCCGGGGCGGCCCTTGTCTCGGCCTGCCAGCGGCGGACGGAGCGGTTGGACGGAGCAGGTCAGCCGAGGGAGATTCCTTGGGGCGCGCGGCGGGAGGGCAGGGCAAGGCAGGGGAGTCGGGTCTCTAGTCCCGGGGACGAAGCGGCGTGAGGCGCGCGGGCTCTTCTGGCTTCTCGGCTGCCGGGCGGGCGCGGCGAAGAGAGGCCGGGCAGCTCCGCCTCGGCTGTAGCTCGGCGGGAAGCTCCGTCGCGAAGGCGGCCGGAGAGCGGGCGTGGGGTGGGGGGGTCGCGAGCAAGGGCGGCCTCGGGAGGCTTTCGGGCGCTGCTGGGCGGGAGGCAGAGCCGAAGCCGACGGTCCTTCCCGCCGAGCTTCGGGCGTTGGGTTGAGGGCGGGGGAAGGGGGCTGCACGCTGGGGTCCGCTCCGAAACGCCCCCTCCTCCGCCGGAATAAAGGACCTCCTCAGCGATAGACTGCCCCGGAGCGGAGAGGTTCCAGTTCAGCAACTTCTTCCTTGCAGGCGGCCGGTCAGCCAGTTCGGGGAGGCGAGGCTCCCTCCAAGGCCAGCTGGCTGAGCGAAAGAAAGGGGCGATGGGGAGAAGGGCCGCAAGGAGCACCCTCCAAAACCCCACCGCACGGAGCGGGCGACTCCCCCGCTCCATCTTATTTCGGGAGGGAGCTTCCCTGAGCCTGCGGTGCCAAAGCGCCCGAGGCTGTGGAAAGGGCTCCAGCTGCCCCCTCCTCCCTCCCACCCTTGAGGACGCTCTGGAAGGGCTGTGAGCTCGCCCGACTGCCTGGCCGGGGCTTTAGTCCTCCTCCTCCTCCTCCAAAGGCAGAGGTCTCCAAATTTGGCAACTTTAAGACAAGAGAATTCTGGGAGTTGAAGTCCACAAATCTTAAAAGTTGCCAAGTTTGGGGAACCCTGCTTTAAGGGCCACAACATGGGCTGCCATGCTGGCTGGGGAATTCTGGGAATTGAAGTCCACAAGTCTTAAAGTGGCCAAGTTTGGGGACCCCTGCTTTAGGGCCACAACATGGCTGGTGTGCTGGCTGGGGAATTCTGGGAATTAAAATCCACAAGTCTTAAAGTGGCCAAGTTTGGGGACCCCTGCTTTAGGGCCACAACATGGCTGCCGTGCTGTGGCTGGGGAATTCTGGGAGTTGAAGTCCACAAATCTTAAAAATTGCCAAGTTTGGAGACCTCTGTCCTAAGGGCTCCAGGCTCTCTCTTTACGGAGCCCATCCCCTCCTCCATTTGGTCCCATCCGGCTTGGCAGCCCTTTTCAGTTGGTCTCTGGTCTCCCTGGCAGCCATGCAAGGAGGGGGGGATGAGGAACCGGGTGCCAGGCTGTAGTGCTGGGCTTAATTCTCCCTTGTCCAGAGGCTGGTTGTGCGTTAGGAAACGGGGCCCTCTTTAAAGTGCCACCCAGCTGCTGTCTGAAGGCATCCACTGAGGGGGAACTTGGCATCTTTTCTGTAAGGGCAACATGTCTCCTTACCTCACTAGACCCATCATCACCCTCTCGATAGCCTGTTAATGTGCCCAACTGTGTCCTTTTGCATGGGCAAAGGACTCCAGGCAGAGGGAACAACCCTTCCCACAATCTGGACTCTTATTCTTCTCTATCTCTCTCTATATAAAAGCAAAATACCACTCAGGTGTCATCAAAAAAATCTCCAGAACCGTAAAGCCTACAAACTTGAAATTTGTCACAAACGTTCCTCTTGGCTTCTAGGTGCTCGCTAAGAAAGGACCAGAAAAAATGACCATCAGAGCATTAGTATTTTGCATATTATGAACACTCTTTGATGCTAAGCAGTTCTACTCCCGCTCTCCACTGGAAAAGGAATCTGTTCCAAAGGCAAAACACAAGCAGAGGAGTTTCAGTTTCGGTTTTAATTTCACAGCACCAAGCGGCTTTAGTACAGAACAGTTGAGGTAAGCCGCGCCCAGGCTCCTTGCTGTCTCCTTGCTCACACAGCACTGTTTCAGTTTCCAAACAGCCCTCAATTCTCTCACACACTGACAGGATACTAGCCAAATGAATACTGATGGATGCTGGTAGGCAGAGGCAGAATTTTTCCCCCCTTATATTCCTCCCCAAAAACTAGGTCCAGCCGCATAGTTTCATAGCGAAGCACATTTATGGAGCTAGTTTGTAATGTGGTGACTAAAACTGGACGCGCTTATTCCAGGTGTGGACAGACTCTGCTCTGTCCTTGTAACCCGTTGGCCCTTTTAGCAATTGTGACCTATTTCTGAGTCAGGCTCAGCTTGAGGGCACCCTTTGCCAAATTAAAGCCTCCCCGGTCCAACACTTGTGAATTTCATTTTTCCCCCGTCCATAACTTCACATTTCTCCCCACTTAAAAAATTCATTTCAGCTCAACCTTTGTGGATATTTTTGGAATCTTCTACTAGCATAGAGATTAAGCGACCAAGTCTGTGGGTTCCTGCCCGTATTGGAAGGTGGGGCTGGCATTTGCTCGCCTGCTGGCGCTTGGCCAGTTTTCCAAGGTTCCTCAAGGGCCTTACAGAGAGGTTTTGTGATCACCTCTGCTTCGTTCATAGGCTAGGATGTAATTCGCTGGGACTCGGGTTGGTTTTAAATTCACCCAAGTTCTCTGTTATCCTGACCTGGACCAGTCTGGAGGACCAGCCTGGACTCCCAACTAGCTACCTCGGAGTTAAGGGCGGCTGCCTGCTCCCCTGCCCCTTCAGCCCCACCTGTGCCCAGCGGGATTCCTTTTATTCCTAACCCACGATGGGTCGGACACGACTTTGCAACTAACAACAACAAAACCCTAACTCTTAACCCTTTTTCTAGCTGTTCTCACTTTGAGTTTTTCCCCCACAAGCCTCCACTCACTCCCTAGGCCAGGAGACCCATTCCCCACCCCCAGTTTCCCATACAGGTGTCCTTAGACCTACCTTCCTCCTTTTGGGGCGTTTCTCCATCTGCCCCCTTTGTTGGTTCTCCTGGAAACTCTTGGAGCACCGCACTCCCCCTCCTGCCAACCCTCGCGCCTCTCCTGGGTTTGCAGCCCCCAAGTCCCCGTCCAAGGAGAGTGCTGGTTTCCAGGAGTTAATTGCTCAATCCACAACAGATGCTCCGCATCTAAGAGGCCCCTCCTGAGCATCCGGTTGATCTGGCGTGGGATGCTTCTGCTTGGCCTTTGCCAGAGTTCATGGATCCAAAGCTCCCTATGTTTGCCACTGATGCACAACTTCTCCTATCCCGTTTGAACATTTTTAAAAGTTTGGCGTGCGCTCTCTATCAGAATTTTTAATTCCTCTCAAAGCTTTGGAACGAATCTAGCCTTCTGTTTTCAGTTTTGGATTTCCTTTTAACCATGACATTCCTTCTGGGGACTGAGAGGGGGGGCCTTGCTGGCCAAATTCCGGTGTGTTTCAGTTGTGTTGGGAGTGTGGAAATTCAGAGTGGGAAGAGCCTCAGTCCAGCCTCCTGCCTAGGGCAGCACATCCACCGAAGCCCATCGCTGGCGGTGACCCATTCCAAAAGGAGCGGACAGTTGGTGATGGAGCTCAGGCTGCCTCAGGGCTCTGGATAACGGCCCAAAGGAGGGTAATTTGGCTTCCGTGCGTTGCAACTTCAAGCCTGCCAGGGATGGCGGCATGCTGGCAGAAACTCAGCTAGACACAAATTGGACTCCCAGGTTCACCGAAGACCATCAATATCACCCCACCGAAAGATTTTCCAGGTATTCAAATTGTGCCCCATTTTGCAAATGTTTGCAATGTGTTTGTCACCCGCTGCCGACTCTCCCATAAGACGGCTCTTCCCCACTCAGCTTGTAAATCAGACGCAGGGTTTCTGTGTTATGGTTTTACTGTTTTATGATTGTTTAATTTATTGGCTTTATTGTTGCTGTGAGCTGCCCCAAGCGATGCTTGACGGGAGCCACATAAATCTTTTAAATAAAAATAAATAAATCAGCAGCAGTGACCACAGCCATGGAAGCGGCCTCTTCTAAATCACAGCCCTGCCATTTCCTCTCGCTGCCGTAGAGTCCAATCTGCCTCTTCCAGCCACCCGGCAGCTCAGGACTCCATTTCCCCTCACACCCACACCCACAGCAGGACTCAGGGCAGTGCAAGTGGCACCCTCTGAAAGCTGGGCATGAACGAGGCTCCGGCAACTCAGAACTCCACTTAGTACGCCTGTCACTCTTCAGACATGCTCTCTGGGCATTTCACAAATGACCTAATGAACCCAATGGAGAGATCTCCCCCTTCTCTCCATTCCGAGATGTTACTCCAGTGGCTTTCTTAATAAGGGGGAGGGGGCGATGGGTAAACCATGGGCAAAGAGAATCCAACTCCCCAGGGGAGGCGCCAGGGCAGGCAGGAGCTCACCTCTGCAAGGAATGCACTCCTAGCCAAGCTGGCTGTAGCCAGACAGCAGCAGACGGGAGCAATTCCATGGGGTGGCATTCTACCGGTTCGGACCGGTTCTATAGAACCGGTTGTTACGATTCTGCACAATTCAGAGAACTGGCAAATTGTGCCCCTGGCTGGCCCCACCCCTCTCCACCCACCCCTCCCCTCCCCTCTCTGCCTTATCGCATGCCCAACATCGCTGACTGCATTCTTTCAGGTCCGGTCACTCCTTAAGGTATTTTTCCCCCTCCCAACGATCAGCTGTTCCTATGATCAGCTGTGCCGGGATTCCCTTTGCTTACTGCTTCACCCAGGAGGCTTCCCTAAAACAGGAGAGGCCAAAAAAAAGAAGAAGCCATGCCCACCCAGTCACATGACCATGCCCACCTAGCCACACCCACAAAACTGGTTGTTACAAACTTTGAATCCCACCCCTGAGCGATTCAGGACGAGAACGGAGCAATACAGTAGAACCTCTGCTCCCGAATGCTTCTGAGCACAACCAAATTGGGTTCCGACCCCCCCAAAAATCCACAAAATTTTTGACTCTGGTCACGAAGACATACTCGGGTGGCGATCAAACCTGACCCCTGGCCCAGAAATTCCCAAAGACGAAATGAAGAAATCGCCAAAGTTATGGAATGAATGATGGTCGTGACCACAGGTTCTATCATAAAGGCGAAACTGCAACACCGACCAGCGATGGCTCCTGTGCCTTATGCCCTGAGCCCCCCAGCCTCCCCCCAGCCCTTCCCTCAGTGAGCTGTGTCCAGAGCATCCTGGGCGAGGGAGGAGAAGGTGGCAAGTCGGAGAGGGCTCTGAAACCGGGCACCAACCAAGGCTGGGCAGGGCAGTCACCACATAAAGGGCAAACTGTGCCTTCCTTCAAAGCCTCTTTTCAGGGTAACCCAGTCAGGCGATTGGCTTCTGGGCAGTGGCATTGCCAGCCGAGTGGTCAGCTGTTTCCCTTCACCTGGTCACTGGCCAGCTTCCCTGAGCAGCCCCTCAGCCCACCCACCCCTTGTTCATGTGCCCCATCCGCAGAGGAACAGGGCTACAGGTAGGGAGGGGGCTGCAGTGGGACCCCTACCCAATAAAAACAAGGCGCTTGGGCTATCCCGGAGCCAATATGGCATCAAGATTGACCACTCCACATCTAAAAGCAGTGTCCAATGTGGGCAAGGGGGATTTGCACCACAGGAGGAAGGCGATGGAGGGCCAGAGGAGGCAGCCATCTCAGGAGCCTCCAGGGACCATCAGTGACGGGGAGGATTTGCTGCCCTGCTGTCCAGGGGAGACTCTGGCTTCTGCAATCTCAGAGCCAGAAACAAGATGGCCGCAGCCCCTGGCAAGGCAACAAGAGTTAATAGATGCCCCCAAAGGATCATAATGTCTGGCCAGCCTTCCTTCCCAGCAGAGAAGATCAAGCAAGAATGGGAGCTTCCCTGGCTCCCCATCTGAGACCTTGTGCCAGAGGCAGGATTGAAACCAGACTCCCCAAGGACAGGCCTGGGGGGGGGGGAGACTTCAAAGGTGGGGCTATGCCAAAAAAGACCTACTCCCTCAGGGACCAAACTCTGGCGCAGGATGACCTGAGAATATACCGCTGAGGTGGGGCTGCTCCCAGAAGGGAGGGAGGCTCGGTTCTCCACATTCCAGAAGGAAGAGAGCCGTCCTGGCCAGAGAGAACTCTGGTCACCATCAAAGCGGGAGGGGGGGGTGGAGGAGTTCCGTGGCTGCCCCACAGCTGGTCTTGGCATTAGAGAATGACCAAGCAGTTGTCTCAGACGGGATGGGGAGAGAGCCAGCCTGAAGTTTTCCAATAAGCAGTACTGGGAAAATGACCAAATTGTTTCCAGAAAGACTTGGTCAATCCAACTGAAAGCTGCCTTGAGAACTTCCCACCCGCCCCCGTTCCCCTTGGAGCAGACCAGGAACCTGCATGCCACCTTTTCCTCTCCTGGCCCGGCTGCGGAAGAACCAACCCATGAGCTGCTGAGGGACTGGGATTCAGCTGGACCAGCCGATGCTGCCCTGGCCTTTTTAGCGTCCCTAAATCAAAACACAACCTTGTCTCTCCAGAAAAGAAATACCAGGACTGCTTCAGCAGCAGCTGGGTAATCCTTTCTCACCTGGCACGTCCACTGCTCAGTTGGAGTGGGGGGAGGTCAAAAGAAGAGGAGGGAGGGGCAATGCCCAGGTCAGGAGGAGGAGGACAAAGGGAGCTGCCCTGGCTTGATCACTGGGGCTGCTCGGTTGGCCCACTATGGCAGACAGGGCCTTGTTCTCATCTCACCAGTGCCCTGCTTCTTGGGGAAGGGGCTGCCTTCCCTAATGAACGTTGCTTGAAATGCACAAGGGTGAAACCAACCCAAACCCTCCCCGTGCTGCTGTGTGCCCACCAGTAACTTCTGTGGTTAAGGGATGAGGAGTGTTCCTCATGCAAGCTGGGGCTGCCTTTCTGTCCTGCAGAGCTGAGCTGAGCTGAACTGGAGGGAAGCAGGCGGAGGTCAAAGAAGAGGAGGCAAGGGCGATGCCCAAGTCAGGAGGACGAGGGATGGGGGGTGTCTGCCTGTGAGTTTGGCCAATCTGAAAGACTGGCATCCTCAAGACTGGGTGCCTTCCGAGGGCAGGGGCCTCTCAGCTCCAGCCACCTGCCCCAAGAGTTCTGAGCAGCAGTGGGATCCTACCTATCCCACTACCGGTTCGATGATCATGATCATGCACACCTAATGTGTGCCCGCAGCTTTCCACACCAGCTGAGACCTCCAGTGCCAATCAGCTGAGAAGCTAAAGAAAAAAGTGCAGGGGGGGGGCAATCCTGCACTTTTCTCTTCTTTTTCCTGTCAGCTGATCGTTGGAGGCTTTTTTTACTATCTGCCGAACCCGTAGCAATTTTTGCTACCTGTTCGACCAAACCAGTCCAAACCAGTAGCATACCACCACTGGCTCCGACTGGTTCTTGCTGCTGCTGCTGCTGCTGCATGGAAGGCGAGGCCAAAGAGACCTGGGCAGGCATCCATGCTGTCAGCCAGCAGTGGCCATTAATCTCCTACACCACACAGGCCCTGACCCAAGGAAGATGCATGTTGTTCAGCGGCCGCTCCTGGGCTTCCTGTGTGGCCCCTGGCTGTTGGTGAGTCTGGCCCTGCCACCCAGCCGAGCCCCCACCAGGCAGAGCCCACCATCGCCCAACCTTCACTTCCGACTGGCCGGCTATCCCCGTAAGCACAACGAAGGACGCGTCGAGGTTTTCTACGACCAGGAATGGGGCACCATCTGTGACGACGACTTCACGCTGGCCAACGCCCACATCCTCTGCCAGCATTTGGGGTTTGTGGCTGCCACAGGCTGGACTCACAGTGCAAAATATGGCAAAGGAGTTGGTGAGCATCCCTGGGACAGGGGTGGTGGGCCCTCCCAAGGGCAGATCTGCCCAATTCTGGCCACTGGGGCTGGAGAAGGTGGGTCGTCGTAGGATACGAATGCACCACTTCCCCCCAAATCCAGGGATCGGCCCTGAAGCAGGCTGAAAGCCCTACCTGACTTTAAGCATGTGCAAAGCATGTGCAAAGCGCCTCCACTGAGCAATGCCGTTCCCAAAGGTCTGGCACACAGCTCCCGGATGGCCTCCTGGTTTGTCCCAGTCCTGAGTTCTCTGGTGGTCACTCCACAGGGCGCATCTGGCTGGACAATGTGAGCTGCCGTGGCCATGAGAAGAGCATCACAGAGTGTCAGTCGCGGGGCTGGGGCAACAGTGACTGCTCCCACGAGGAGGACGCGGGTGTTGTCTGCAAGGATGAGCGCATCGCTGGCTTCACTGACTCCAATATGATTGAGGTGAGCTGGGGAGAGACGCTGCGGGTCAGAGCAAGGGGCGTAAGAACAATGTAAGGAGAATCGGACCAATCCAGGGCAGCACTCAGTCAACTCAAGGATGCTGCCTCTGTCATTGTGCCCCAAACAGTTTCAGGGATATGGCTGTCCAGGGAGATCCTGGAAGGCCTTTCAGAGGCCTGTAGGAGGAAGCCACGGCAAGGAGGCTAACAAGTCAGTTCTGTGTATCTCTGTGTGTGGCCAGTTGGGCATTTGACACAGGTGTGTGTGTATGTGTGAGAGTGTTGGCATGGTCATGGTGGGCGTTTGACACAGGCTCAGGATGCATTCTTCTCTTTCTTTCCACAGTTCTTTTCTATAATGATAGGATAGGAAAGGATAGGATAGAATTCTTTATTGGCCAAGTGTGATTGGACACACAAGGAACTTGTCTTGGTGCAAATACTCTCAGTGTATATAAAAGAAAAGATATACATTCATCGAGTCAAGAATCATAAGGAACAACACTTAATAATAGTCATGGGGCCATGGACCTTTTGCCAAAGAGGTCCTTCTCCACTCCCCTAAATATAGCAGCTCTTTAACAATTAGGGGAGGGCGGAAGAGAGAAAGCGGAGCCCAGGGCCATGAGGCTAAGCGCACCGAAGAAAGGCCTGTGCAGGAGGGTAGACTCCCCTCCCGAGGGGACCTGGCAGAGGAGACAGGGAGAAAATTTCATCCAACCACTGTGGCTGGACAGACTGGACAAGCCCTCAGGACTGGATGCGCTAACCTGAGCGACCTCTTCTCCCCCTCTCTAGGCAGAGCAGAACCAGGTGGAAGAGGTGCGCCTGCGCCCAGTGGTGTCTCAGGCCAAGCGCCCTCTGCCCGTCACCGAGGGCATTGTGGAAGTCCGCCACAAGAGCAGCTGGGCCCAGATCTGCGACGAGAACTGGGGAAGCCAGGAAAGCCGCGTGGTTTGCGGGATGCTGGGCTTCCCAGCCGAGAGGAAGGCGAACCGCAACTTCTACAAGTGAGCCCACAGGCTTCCTTTGTGAGGCTGGGTTCAAGTGGGGCTGTGGGGAGCTTCGAAGGGCGCCACATCCCCACTTCCCTGTTCTCGGCAGAGGAGGCTGTCCTGAGGGTGACCTTCCCATGCTGGTTACCTTGCACCGCTCACCTGCCGCATAGCCACCTGCCTTACAGGAGGACAATGGGAAGGGGGTCTGCTGAGGAGCCAAGAGAGGCAGCCATTGCCATGGGGCTGCTGACAAAAGCAAAGGAGACCATTCAGTCAGTACCACTTGCCCACAGCTTAAAAAAACGGATCACTTCCTGGAACCCCCGGGGCAGCGTTTCAGTGGGGCTGCCCTGTTAAAGGTCTCTTTTCCCTTTGAACTTTGCCTGGTAATTGCCCAGAGGGCAAAGCAGCTCTGGAGACAGGAAGGGGCTGCCTGGATAAGGGCAGGGACCCATCCCTGAAGGGGCTCCGTTGCCTTCCCTTCTCCGGGCAGTTCAAACAAGAACACCAACCCGCAGGCTGCCCTGGACCCCCTTTCTCCTGACTGGGGTGGCAGATCCAGTTGTGAAAGGGGTGACATCATTCCACAGCATCCCTTGGGGTCCCCCCGCCCCAAACAGGCTTCTGGATTTGTGGGTGTAAGGTCCATTGGTTGCCTGTCTGGCTCTGCTCACTCCTGGCTGTACGGGCTGCCTCTCTGAGGGATGGGCTCCTGGGTAGCAAAAGGCCTCTTGCTCCCCCAAAGGCAAGGTCCAGGGAACGCCAGACAGCTCTGCTCCCTTTGGGAAAGAAGCACCCAGGTCGCCCCCTTAGCTCAAGAGGCCTGAACTGGGAGTGGTCCTCCTGACAAGTGGGCAAAGCAGAGGGTTAGTGCTGGAGGATGGGGAGCGGGGTCTGTGATGCTCTCCAGTCTGACCCACTGCTCAGTCAAAACCTCCCGTACGGCGGCGGGCTCTTCAGCCTTTGCTTCAACATCCTGTTCCCTCTCTGTGTTCCCTGGGAACAAACACCAAGAGGGCCCGGAACAAGGCGGCCCCTGGGGTGGGGGGGGAAGGTCGCCATTTGGTCTGACCTTCTTAAGGTCAACTGGCTTCGGGGGGGAGGGCAAAGCCTAGGCTACTGTCTGGTGATGATGAACTTGCCTGGTGCCCTTGATGTGACATCTTGAGGCATTGCTTGGGGGGGACAACACCAGCCAACCCAGAGGGGCCCTGGGGCCTTTTTTTGCTGCCTCTAGAGCCTCTCTAGGCTGAAACGCAACCTGGGCTCTTTTTGAAAAGGAAGCTGCATGAAGGTGCTTCTGGACTGGGACGGCCTTGTAGAAAGGGAGCCGTGTTCATGCACAGGAGCCCAAAACCTGGAGCTGTCCGGAAGCATCTTTTCCGACCAGGCAGTTTTATTCAAAGGTAGAAGCTTTTCGGGAGCTGCAACAGAAGCCCTTCCTCGAGGCTTCTGCAGTCATTTGAAGAGGTGCCCCCGCTTTGTCCCTAGGCCAGAACTTGTGCCGAGGCATTTCTCTCCGTGCAGAAGCACAGCCGGGAGGCCCCGAGGCGGCCATCTGGCAGCCGCCTTAAACAGAGCGCCAGTGTGCTCTGTCTCGCCCAGAGAAGTTTGACCGCTGACTCACTGGCGAGGACGAGGGCCTCCATCCTCCTTGGCGGGGAAGGGGACTCTTTTGCTGCCTGTCCTAGAGGGCTGCAAGGAGATCCATCGTCTGCCCTTCCCTCTCCCTGTGCAAAGCAAGGCAACTGGCCAAAACATTAGCGGCTTTCCAGGAACTCCCGGATGTCCGAAGAGCTGAGAAACTGGAGACCCAGGTCACATTCCAGAAAACAGCCTATTTTGCCACATTGGACAGGCCGCTCTGGGGCTGCTGGTGGCTGCCACTCAAGTGGCTTGAATCGTGCATCAGTTCACAAAATCCTGCCACCCACCCGGATCTGCCTACTGGAGCAGCACTTTGGCAGCCAGGCCAAGTTGTTGGCTTTCTGCATGACAATCCTGCAGCATGCTGGGAACTGGCAGCTAGATTTTTGGCCAGAGCCATGCAGGTTGCACAAGGTGCCCCACTACCCTGATGGCAACTGCGGGCAATGACCTGTTGGAAAGGAGTCAAGATAAGTAACTGTTTGCCCTTCTTGGAGCTCTCAAAGCTTGTGAGCAGCCCCTCTGGAAGCAGCACCATGGCCTCACACACCAGGGCCACCAGGTGTGGCATTTCCTGGGCGTGGAGGGCAGGGGCGCCTGGGTTTCAGTCACACCACGCTGGCCAGCTCCAGTCCAGCAGGGTGATTCTGCATGTGGCCAAGCGCTGATGGGATGGGCGCTTGTGAGAGAACGGCAGTGTTTCCGTTTTCCTGGGGTTGCCAAGCCCAACGCCAAGGAAACGAGCAGGTGGTCTGTAGGGCAATGACGGGCAACTAGGCCTGAGCAGATGAGCACTTTGTGGGTGCCAGCAGGACTTTTCCCCATCTGTAGAAAGAGCCTGCCTGCTGAGGCTCTCCATCCCCCGTGGATAATTGTGGGTGGGGGAGGCAGAAACCAAGGGGTCTGTTTGAAATTGCATGGATCACACCACCCTTTGGTCTTCTCCTGCAGGCTGTACTTGCAGCGCCAGCAGCACCAGTTCCGCCTGCGCTCGGTCGCTTGTGCTGGGGACGAGGTGCACCTTTCCGCCTGCTCCTTTGAGTTCTACAAGGGCAATGTCACGGGGGCTTGCAGAGGCGGCATGCCAGCCGTGGTGAGTTGTGTGCCAGGCCCCCTCTTTGCTGGAGGAAACGCTCAGAAAAAGAGGCGGGGGCAGCAGCCACAGCGACAGGTGAGCGGAAGACAGGGCTCTCAGCACCCAGGATGCCCCCGGGGAAGGCAGGCTGGGCAGAGAAGCCCCTGACGCTGGCCCTTCCCTTTGCTCCCCCACAGCAGCGGGTCCGGCTGAAAGGGGGGGCCAAGATTGGCGAGGGCCGGGTGGAGGTGCTCAAGAACGGCGAGTGGGGCACCGTCTGTGACAACCGCTGGAACCTGCTGTCAGCCAGCGTGGTCTGCCGTGAGCTGGGCTTTGGCAGTGCCAAGGAAGCCCTGACAGGAGCACGCATGGGCCAAGGTGAGTGGGGGCACCAGCCACACCATCCTGTGCCACCACCAGCAACTCTGGGATTATTTGAGGCAGGCTTCTCCAGTAGGCTGGTGGGAGGGTCACACTTGCCACTCCAGTGCACTGGGGGGGATAACAGCAGCCTTCCCAGCACCCCTGCTAGGAAGCTGGGATGTAGCAGTCGAGGGTGGGGTGAGGGGTCAAGGCCACTGTTGACTTTCCCCTCTCCGGACAGGGATGGGCCAGATCCACCTGAGCGAGGTCCAGTGCCTGGGCTCAGAAAAGTCTCTCTGGAGCTGCCCGCACAAGAACATCACCCAGCAGGACTGCAAGCACTCGGAGGATGCGGGCGTCCGCTGCAATGTGCCTTACATGGCCCACGAGACCACGGTTGGCTGGGCAGGGAAGCGGGGGGGAGGAGGGTGCAAGCAACGCCACTCTCTTTCTGGATAGTCAGCCGGGCAAGGCCTTGGGGGCAGCCCCAGAGGAGCTCCACAGGGTGGGGCGAGGCATCCATGGCTCCCAACGGCCTCCCAGCAGTCTTCTTGTAGGTACCTCGCCCGAGCAGCCCACCCGACCCACTCAGGGGGGAGCCAAAGGACCACTGGCCCTCAGCCTCAGCACCCTGCAGCCGTCTGCATGTGGCTGCGCACAGCCAGATCGAGGGCCTTTTCTTGGAAGGGGCCACCCTGGCTGCTTCTCTTCTGAAGTGTGGCTGCCACTTGCCTGACCTCTCACCATCGCACCACACAAACTCCTCCCGCTCCCAGCTCTGCAGTGCCCCCTCCCCCCCATTTTACATCTGGACCAGGGTCCCACTCTGGTGCCCCTGTGCCATCCAAAGCTTTTCCCATGCCTCTTCCTTTCAGGGAAGAGGCACAATACGCATGGGTGGCCCCCTCCTTCCTTCCCTACCCCAAAGGAAGCCTCTGGCAGACTTGGGGGGAGGAAATTGCAAAGAGGGCAGGATGGGGTGGGAGGCCTGGGGCAATCTTGGGAAAGCCAGAAAGAGGGGAGGGCAAATCCAGCCGCAGGGATGCCTCGCTTCTACCACTGGCAGCTGGAGAGGCAGCAACAGACTCCCCGGAGAAGCAGCCGGCCTCCCTCCGTAGCTCAGGCTTCTCCCACTCTCTCCACAGATCCGCCTGAGTGGGGGCCGGAGCCGTTTTGAGGGGCGAGTCGAAGTAGCCTTGGCAGCCAAGGGCAACCGTGCCCGCCGGTGGGGGCTGATCTGCGGAGAAGGCTGGGGGACCCTGGAAGCAATGGTGGCCTGCCGCCAGCTGGGCCTGGGCTTCGCCAACCACGGCTTGCAAGTAGGTCCCTGCTGGCAAGGTCAAGCAGACTGGTGCCCCCTGGGGGAGGGATTCACCGATGGGCCTGAGCCAGGGTCCCACACACTGGGGCAGCAACAGCTGGCCTGAAGGGCAGGGCGAGACGGGGCACCTAACAGTTCCCATGTGAAATTAACCAAAGGCCACTGGAGACCGCAAAGGAGAGCTGGCTGCCCAGGGGCACCGGGGGTTTTAATGTCGGGGGGGGGGTGTTCAGGGCTGCTCAACCCCAGCTCTTCGAGGCTGGGGGAAGGGGAGAGGGGTGCTCCCATTGGAGGGGCAGTCAAGCCATGCTCCCCCTCTTGGCTGGGCTAACTTGAGCATCCTTCTCGCCTTCCTCCTATACCGCCGACAAGGAAACCTGGTACTGGGACGCCAGCAACGTGACCGAAATGGTGCTGAGCGGGGTGAGGTGTGCCGGGCATGAGATGACACTGAGCCACTGCCAGCACGACAGCAGAGTTTCCTGCCGGAAGACGGGGACCCGCTTCGCTGCCGGCGTCATCTGCTCCGAGAGTAAGAGGGTTTGGGGTGCCATCTTCCCCATTTTTCTCACCTGGCCACAGCCCGGCACCACAGACCAAACTCCTGTTGGGTCAGGCAGAGGGCTCCGCATGCAGCGTTCAGGGAAAGTTGGCCCCCTTCCTTCAATGAAAGGGCAGGGGTTTGGGGGCGCTTCAGCCGAATCACCCTGCCTGATTTGCTAGTTGGACCCCTCAGCTCCCCAGGCAGCACCCATCTCCTTCCATCCTCACAGCTGCCTCAGATCTGCTGCTCCATGCAGCACTGGTGCAAGAGACGGCATACATCGAAGACCGCCCACTGCACATGCTCTACTGCGCAGCGGAAGAGAACTGCCTGTCCAGCACTGCCCGCAACGCCAACTGGCCTTACGGACACCGCCGGCTGCTGCGCTTCTCTTCCCAGATCCACAACAACGGCCGGGCTGACTTTCGGCCCAAGGCAGGACGCCACTCCTGGGTCTGGCACGAGTGCCACGGGTGAGGGTGAGCAGCAGCCACCTGGCAAACAACTCTACCCCCACCCACCCCGCTCCGTTACCTCTACCCAGCACAGGGGCTCTCATGCTCTGGGCCCTCCCATTTCAGGCACTACCACAGCATGGACGTCTTCACGCACTACGACCTCCTGACACTCAACGGGACCAGGGTGGCCGAAGGGCACAAAGCCAGCTTCTGCCTGGAGGACACAGAATGCGAAGAAGGTAGGCGGCCCAGAGTGGGCAAAGCGACCCAGCAGGGCCAGGTATCCAGCCACACCCACCCTCAGAGCTGCAGGCTAGGTTTAGGGCTTGTTCCTTGCCGGCAAGGCCCAATCCAGCTTTCCTTTCTCTCCCTCCTTTGGGCAGAGGTAGGCAAACGCTACGAATGTGCCAACTTTGGGGAACAAGGCATCACGGTGGGCTGCTGGGACCTGTACAGGCACGATATTGACTGCCAATGGATTGACATAACAGATGTCAAACCCGGGAACTACATCCTGCAGGTGAGGTGGTGGGAACAGGCAGGAGTGGCCTTTTCAATCAGCCATGCCTGGAATCTGGGCCTGGGGTGCAGGAGGGCATAAATGCGGAGGCTGCCAGGCCTCAGCTACAAAGCCGGTCACGGGGCGGAGTCTCCCAAGGTCAGCACAGCACAATGCAAAGTTGGGCCTTCTGTCCTGCAGCCCAGAGAGATGTGGGGAACTGAGATGGGAAGCCCGATAAAGCTAGCCCTGCTGTGCAGCTGCAGTGACACCCCCCTCCCTTCCCGTGGGCCTCGCAGCCCAGATAACGGTGCCCCTCTCATCTCACCTTCTGCTCCCCAGGTGGTGATCAACCCCAGGAATGAAGTGGCAGAGAGTGATTTCACCAACAACGCCATGAAATGCAGCTGCAAGTATGACGGACACCGGATCTGGATGCATCGCTGCCACATAGGTACAGCAGGACCCCGGACCCTGGTGGTGGGGCTGACCTGGCAGCAGGCTCTTTGGGGACCTCTTGTGCCAAAGCAATTCACCCCTTTTTCAAATGCCTTGCCACAGGTGACGCCCTGAGCGAGGCCAACGGGACCTCTGAACAGTACCCAGGACAGAGCAACAACCAGGTTGTATAGGTGGCAGCTGCCTCCTCCTCCTGGGCACAAGGCGGGCAGGTGCCACCAGTGGCACAGCAGTGGGCAAGAGGACTCGATACCTCCGTCTCCCCTCCGACAATTCAGCAGTTGTCTTGCCATGAGGCGGGAGTGACTCCTCCTGGGCAGCTGCAAGGTGCTACCCGTCCCAACGGCTCAGCCCGACCAGACTTCTGCTCCACAGCTCTCCCTCCCCGGCATTCTTCCCAGATGACAGTTCCTTCTCCGACCACAAGAGGTGCTGCGGGCATCCCAAGACAGCTGCTCCTGCATCTAAGCTGGGAAGGGGCGGTTGCTGCTCAGCCACGCCGCCTTTCTCTGGGGCTTCAGCACTGCCTGTGTTGGGGCCGGCCTGGGCCCTCCTATATAAAGTTAATTGTCTGTGTCCCCAGGTTTGTCCTGACTCACTGTCTGGGAGAGGGAGGAGGCCAATTGCTGCCTTGGCGTTTCCTCCATCCTGCCCCCAGGCCTGTGCAGCAGAATGGGGCAGAGCCCTGTGGGACAGGCGCTTCCCAGCTGCTGTGGGGGCTCTCTGCAGGGTGATTATGGGGGAGAACAGCAGCGCTGTCTCGCAAACTGTCTCACACCCCCAGGCACCCCACTTCCGCTGAATTACTGAAAGATCCACAGCAGAGGCCTCCAAACTTGGCAACTTTTTAAGACTTGTGGACTTCAACTCCCAGAATTCCTTAGCTGGTTGAGGAATTCTGAGAGTTGGAGTTCACAAGTCTTAAAAGTTGCCAGATTTGGGGACCCCGATCCCCAGGAACCTAAGGTGAGAGTTAGCACCGCAGGAAGCCTGCCACTCCTTCCCTCTTCCTGGCTTAGCCAAGGCAGAAATGCTCCAGTGCAGGATTTGGAAGGCAAGCCTTAACCAGGAGGAGAGGCACGGGACTTCCCCGCTCCCAAGGCCCAAGATCCATCCACTCTAGCTTCCCACAGCTCAGAGGACTCCTCACGCCAGAAGGGCACAGCAGCTCCTTCCCCCTAACAGCACCCAGCCGAAGGGAGACGCAGTCCGAGGCCTTATCAGGAACAGTGTCAGACGGAAGACAGAAAAGCCACCATCTTGAAAAATATAATTTGACTTTTCAGCCACGCACTCCCAATCCTTACAATCAGGCTTCCCCAAAGTTCACAGCTGCCACAACTGCTGGACTCCAGTTCCCAACATCCGCAGCCTGGAGGCGGTCTCTGCGGATGGGAGAGGCTGGCGCTAAGTACGACGTCTGTTTCGTCCCAGAGTTGCTGCTGCCGCTGCTGCTCTCCGTTGAGAGTCCCCAGCTTCTCTTTCTTTCAGAGCGCACAGAAAACGGGTCGGGGGGTTCCCTCGCAAGCAGGGCGAAAATCACCTCCTCAAGGATGTGTCTCACAGGGTTCCAGATTACAGGGCTTAAGAGCACCTCATGGGGAGTGCCCCCCCCTCCAAGGGACAGGCTGGCAGTCCAGGGAAAGATCCCGCTTGCCAGGAACGGCGTAAGTGCCTTCAAGGTCCCTTTTCAGTCTAAAGGCCATTCTAAAAGCAGGTTCTCCACTAAAGGCTCCTGGAGACAGCGGCCCCTGCCCCTTCTCCAGAGGAACAAAAGGCTCTGTGCCACACACACCAGCCGGGTCCCAGCCATTTTCCTGCCAAGGCCACGGGATCAGCGGCCCAGCCTGCTCTTGACTCAACGGAAAGAGCCTTTGGGATCTGAGGAAAGGAGGTGGGGGAGTGGGCTGTGTCCTCCTTTGAGCCCCCTACTCTGTGACTTCTGGGGTGATGGTCAGCAGGAGCACCTCATAGCCGCGGTGGACCTGCAGGGTCAGGCGGCTCTGGGTCCTCACGGCTTCATAGATATCTTCTGCCCGTCGGGTTGCCTTCCCACTGATCTCGGTGACCACGTCCCCTGCTTTTAAGCCCGCCCTGTGAGGAGGGAAGAGAAGAGCAGGTGGTAACCTGCCTGGTAGGAGGAGACCCCTCCCCCCCCAAGACCCCTCCCCAGCCTGGCACTCACTGATGAGCGGGGGAGCCCACGATGACCTTGTGGATAAGGACCCCATAGGAGACATCAGGGAAGGATGGGCTCCTCATCTTCAGCTCTGACAGGATGCTGGGAAGGGAACGGAGGGAGAGGTGGCAGGCACGGTCCTCCCTTGGGCCAACCTTCCTGGCAGCACCAGGCCCTCTTCCCCAAGAGCCAGGCCTGGCCTCCCCAGTGAAGGAGCAGGACCATCCCGCATCCCCACCGACCCGGAATGAAGAGCCCAGACAGGCCTGCGCTGCAGCTATTCCAGCCAAAGACGAGGAGAGGAGCCGGCTCTGCCAGCTGGAAGCGAGTTGGGGCAAAAGGCCCTCCACAAAACCCAAAATTGGCCGAAGTCATGCCAGACGTCCTACCTGGGAGTCAAGGTCAGCATCATCACCCCGATGTAGCGACGCCTGCCCTCAGAGTGGCCAAACCAGGACTCTGCAACGGGAAAGGCAACTCTCTGTACGGGCCCCCTCCTCACCCAACCCCAAGCCAACCCCAAGCACTGCTTCTAGGCCAGGAGAGCCAGGAACGGGGCGGGGGCCCCTCTGCGGCAGCACTCAGGATGCCTGCAAGAAGGGAGGGAAGCTAGGCCCGAGTGCTGCAACACACAAACACACACACACACACACACCCCACCTTGAGAGGCACCCAGGAGCCCGCCTGCCTTGCAGCTCCCCCTCACCCTTGTGTTTCTGCTCCTGCTCCAGGAAGACCCGCAGGCGGTCGGAGGGAATGGCAAAAGAGATCCCCGGCGTGACCTTCATGGTGTTCACACCAATCACTTCCCCGTCCTGAGAGATGAGAAGGGTCTGACAGAAGGAGCTGGCAGGAGAGGAGCCGACTCACGCAACAACCCCGGTCATCCCACCCAGGCCCAGTAAAGGAACCATAGTTCTTCCAGGAGTGCCAAAATGGAGAGGGGGGTGGGGTTGTCAGCAGGTCTTGAACTTACCAAGTTGACCAGGGGGCCCCCGGAGTTCCCAAACTGCAAAAGATAAAAGACCCCCGTCAGCCAAAGCAGCAGCTGCAGCACCTTCTCAACGTTTTAGGCCAGAGGTCTCCAAACTTGGCAACTTTTAAGACTTGTGGACTT